>JAZDUA010000725.1:230000-590000 GCA_038098605.1 Gryllus longicercus | reverse complement strand
ACTTGCTGCTATCTCTCACGTTACCTGTAAAACAGATGAATTGGGAACGACTCCTTAGTTCAGAACGCAAACTTTAAACAATGTGAATTTCAAAAACATTCAGATATGGAATATGAGAGAACTGTGAAGAGAAAGAGCAGCTAAGGATGCAGAGAAATTAGAGGCAAGCAAGAGCAGCTAAGGATGACTATGGTAACACAGAAGGAAATGTTCTTAGCAAAAGGTGAAAGAACACAAATTGAAGGCCCAAACCTTACATAAGGGCCTAAAAGTCACAGGACAAAGCATTATGGGAAGAGACCGAAGAAAAAAAACTAGTGGTGTGACAGAATGGCACAGATTTTCTCACCCTAGTTAGTTTACTAATTGCTTTAGTCTAGGCTAGCTTTCTGAAATTGTCTCACCCTCTTCTCATTTGCTACCGATTGACATCAAAACAAATTTTTTTTAACATAATCTTAATTTTTCAGTGCCCTAATGGTAGAATTGAAATACGTCTCTAAGGATATTGCCGAAGAGTAAAACAGTCCTATATGCACATTTTAATTGAAAAAATTGCAGTCAATGTGAGGAAATATCATTTGACCATTTCTGAAAATGTGCAATTTTGAGCTAATTTTCACATAAAAGTTTTGAGATTTCAAGAAACTACATCAGAGGTCATTTGAATCACTTGTGTTCACAAATGCAATAATGTATAGTAAATAACCAAAATGTAAATTTTAGTGATGTGTGTGCTTTAAAAAAAAAAATATTTGTGTAATTTTCAAACAATCAAAAGAATAAATCAAAATGACATTGGTGTTTTGTAAGCTGTTTTTTTAAGTGTCCGCTATCTTCAGACAAAGTTTCATTAAAAAATTTGGAGCCATGATTGAAAAAAATTTGAAAATTTCAGGGCTTCATGTAAAGTACCTCTGAAAATAAAAATATCGGTTTAAAATTTAAATGGCTCTGACATCAGCCAGATTGATTGGGCAGTGTCAATTTTGGTGGAAATCCTGCTTACAGTTTAATCACCAGCATTAATCACAGATGGACAGATGTTTTGATGTAAACCAATTTTATCAGGTACTGACGTATCAAGGACCAACAAAACATGGAAGTAATTTACTACATTTGAGAATAAGAAAGATCTACATTTTTGGTATCGGGGACCTACAATATTTCTGCCAAAATATCGCCTTTTTTCACTGCAGCATTACATAAATTTCTCTGTACTGTGTATGTAGTACACAAGAAAGTAAAAATGATGACACGTGTAAAGTTGAAGTAAGTAGTGACAACAATGAGTATGCTGATTGAAAGGAACAAAACTGTAGTGATAGTTCAGGTAATAGGTTTTAACATGCTCATCAAGATCACAATTTTCTTTTGAGTTACACATTTTGCAATTTTGTTTTGACTAAATAGTAAGAATTAGTTAAATTTTAAAAAATTCTCAGTATGCCTTTTTAAAATTTGGGGTCGTGTAGTATTCAGTCACTTATAGTTCAGTGATACTTATAGTCGGGTAAATACGGTAAGTAAAGTCACTCAACATTTTCCTGTGTAATACTGATTTTTCTGTTCAGAATCATATCCACACAGTACTGCAATATAACGTGATAGCTACAGTTGGATACAGTTTTACAGGATGTGGTGCTAAAATACAAACAATTGGAATTTTTATTTCATGTCTTACAGGTCTTACATTGTAAGTTGTTATTGGTGTTGATGAAAGCCACATGCTAGGTACAAGAAAACTCATAATTTCAAAATGGCCAAAGTGTGAATAACTGTGGTGAATGACTGAAGAGACAATATTATCTGAAGTTCTCACACTGGGTGTTTTTGGAAACTGAATTAAATTGGTTCTTTAGATACTATCAATGTAGCAGCTGTGCTCAATGTTGTTGCTAAGTAGAACACTTCTAAGAAGTCTGGAGAAAGATCTGCTAAATTATGACTAGAATTGTACTGAAAAATACATACCATGACTTCTTGGACAAGCATAGAAAGGCCTTTGCATTAGTTTTGGGAAAGGATTTCTTTGAGAAAAGGTGAACTCTAACAAAAGAATAAGTATGTTTGGGATCTGACATATAGGGTGAAATTATGAGTGGAAATTGTGGCTTCAGTGAGGTGTTTCAACAGGATGGTCAACTGGCATATCCCTTTCAAGTGTTATGATTGCAGTGTACCTGTGTGCTTTACATCAAATCATTTCACTCTAGAAAAGTCACAACTGATATACAAAATTATTCTAAAATATTTTTTGAGCCTCGAATTTTTGTTGTTTTTTAAATTTAATTTTAAAAAGTGTTATATTTGTTCGAATTTAAGCATCACACACTATGTATTTTCATTGTGTTAGATATATGAACTTCATTGTTTTTTTTTATCCTCTTCTAATTTTCAGAAAATATGGAACTCAATGAACTTAATGTTCCTCTTCATGATAGAAAACATCAGTTGTATGCACTTCATGTTATTGCTCAGGCTGGTTTGCATATTAGAGATTTGACTGCTGCCTTATCCGATTTTCATACATATACTGAGCAAAGGCTTCATTACATGAGTTCTGCTGAACTCAGCCCGATTAATCTTAAGGTACATATTATTTTCCTTGTGAGTTGAACATCAGTTTTTCAATGTATATCTTGAATTTTCCGTATCAAAATGCTGTGGAGCACTTCATAAACAGTCACCACTTTTTTGAGGGAAAACTATCATTTAGAAGCACGGGCTGATTCAGAAAGTATTTTTTACAAGGGATTTATGGGGATTCCCTTTCTTTGACTTGGATCTACCACTGTTTAGATAGTAGGTCCCATTACATTTATTATTTATAAACAATGAAACAATAATTTTTTACATACGTGGGTGCGTATGTCTACTAAATTTTTTTTAATATCAGGTAAGATTCATTGTTTTATGTGTAGAAAGACACATAGAGAAAACACAGATTGGAATATTGTAAAGAATGACAGAAAGACAAAAATGTTCATTGATCAAAGCAAGGTGAATTCATCAATCTTGTTAAGATGTACACTAAATAAGGGTTTATTAAAGAAACGGCTATGGAAGTGGTTTAAATAGTGAATCGACAGTATCATTAGGCATATAGGCATATAGTTGCATAGGTCAACTTCAAAGATTTTATATTAGTTGTCATTGTATTAACAATTCTTTAATGGATAGGAACTATTTTTCTTTTTTAACATGTAATATTGAGGAATATATTGTATTATATAATAAATCTTTGTCTTTAAAAATGTAGCTAAAGGAATGTGTCAAAAAATTTTCACAGATTTTAATGACAATTGGGTGTATTCGTTATTATCAAGAACACTTTGCTCTTTTCAAACCAAAAATTTAAAGAAAAAATTGGAACTGTTTTTGAGAAAATCTTAATTTTTTGTCACGGTTTTGCTGAAAATTACATAAAAACTACTTTTGTTTCAAAATCACTGTACATGTCATTATTTCAAAATCTAATTTAGAAAAACATATTTCATTAAGAAACAAAAACTTATCTTAAATGTTTTTAGCTTCATTTTTTCTTCTCTACATAAATTCTGAAATCACTTTTGAGATGCTTTGAAGTTTGGGCAATTGCTTTATTTCATTCTTGTTAACTTTAAATTTATTAGCTTATCAATAATGATTATTTATTATTAACTTTTGTGGAATAATTGCCCTAATAATGGTGATGAATAGATATTTGTTATTTGTATATACCATATGGTTGTAAATTCAATTTTTTTTAATAATGTTATATGAATGAACTCATTTCATCAAGAGTTACAGCAATTTTTTTCTTTGCATTTTATTATTATTATTATTATTATTATTATTATTATTATTATTATTATTATTATTATTATTGTTATTATTATTATTATCATCATCATCATGATCCAAATTAATTGCCACAAACTGTAGTTAAACAATAACTTGGGAGGCATTTTCTTTTCCTCGTTCCCCTCATTTTTGGATGCATAATAAATAAACCTTCATCTCGATCAGGTTTTTCATCCAGTTTCCCTTGACCATTGAATGTTTCCATTGAGCAAATACTGAGATGGTTCCTATTTTGTTTCTGGACACACATTTGGTTGAGCTCTGCTTTTGCTAGTAGTGGTAGGAATTGGGCCTGTTCATGTGATATTTTGCCAGCAATACTATCAAATCAAATCTGTAGTTTGTTGACCAATGGAAATAAGTTTTGGATTACTCAGGAGTGATAAATTGTATTTTTTAAATGTTTCTAATTTGGTTTTGTTTGTACCTTCATTAATCTAATTTTAATGTATTCACTGTACTAGTAAACTGTATTCATTATACTAGTCAAATTAGTCTAATTAATTTGAGTAATATAGTAAAAGGGTAGGGTGGGAAGTTTGCAGCTCAAGAAAACATTCGCAGAACGTGCTCAAAATCTGTGTGTCTGTATCATGTATGGGAAATTAAAGACCCATATCAAAGTGTGATGTCGTTCCTGATCTTTGTTGAAAACATTATCATTACTACAGTAAAACTTCACTTATGGTTTTCAGGGGACTGAAGGGAAAAGTATGTAAGTAAGAATTACGCATAACAGAAATTGAATCTTGTGAGCAAAACAAAAACTCAATATTTTTACGTTGGCATGCTTCATTCTTGAACCTGCTTGCAAGATGTTACTTTTGATTTATTGAGTCAAAGAACAGTAAAAATTGTATGTTACGTATGAAGGAGAAGTACCATCTGCACGTTTTCTCTTCCCAACATTTTGACTATAAATTGTGGAATGATAAATAATGGTTTTAAAAAGGACAAAGTTTGCAAGTTTTAAAAACCGAACATTTTTGTTCTCGAGTTATAGAAAACGTATTTGCATCTGTAATCTAAATGCAGGTGTTGTTTTTTTGCGTGTTTTGTTTGTTCGTTGTTTTTTTTAAATTATTTTTTTGTTGCTAACAAAATAATTACACACCCTGGCTCTACTGTTACCACTACTAGCAAAAATGGTGAGCTCAACAAAACATGTGCATAGTGAAGCTACATTTATGTCCAGAAGCAAAACAAGGGGCCATCTCAGCATTTGCTCAATGAAACAGGAAAACTGGACAAAAACCTGAATGATACTGGAGGCTGAAGTACATTACTTGTTGCTTAGAAGACTCGCGGGTCAGGCATAGCCACGCCCGGTGGAAAAGATAGATTCGCACTTTATGGAGCGAGTCCTTTAGACCCATGTCACACGAGCGTTGCGTGACTTAACCTGAGCGGCACCTACCGCTGATGACGTCGATGCCTGCACACATGAATGACTTGACGTGCGTCGTTCTCACGTAGGGCCACTAATGTGTCTTATCTTTTTAATGACATTAAATTATTTCTTCATAAGTGAGAGTTCCCACTATTTGCTGCTGATGATATGAAATTGTAAAGTGTGGTATCAGGGTTTAACAAATTTTCTGCATTAAAATTAAAAGTAAATCATGTAGTTGGAAAACAATGAAATTTTCGTGGCCACAAAATCAGATTGACTTTAATTACAAAATTGAAAACCAGATGTTAGAGAGTGATTCATTTTATGCTTGGCATTGTATTTGTCTCAAAATTGTAATTGATCTAGACATCAAATAAGTCTTATCTAAGGCCAACCAAATGCTGGGTTTTATAAGACATGTGACTACTGAATTTCAATCTCTTGTTTAGAATGCTATATTTAATGCTTGTTCGTCTGATACTTTTTTCCCCTTTCCTATGAACATCGTACTACCAAAACAAAAACAACAACAACAACAACTCTAGAATCCATCCAAGACAAGTTTTTAAATATCATGGCATGGAAAATGAATTTACCCTCTCTTCACATAACTCATAATTATAGTCAAATTGCCACTTTAACTAATATTAGCCCCATTAACTTTCACAGAATGAATAATGAATTGTTATTCTTTTATAACTTGTGTAATAATATTAATAGTATGCAATTCATTACTGAAACTGTTGTAATATTTCTTCAATTCATTTATGAAATAACCTGTATTGTCGTTATTGCAAACAAAATTGTCAAATATGCACTGGTGATAAATATGTGTGAGTTGGTAAATGTGATGAAGATTGACTTATCGACTTCAGTCTGCAATTTCAAATCGGTAGCAAAAAAATTAAATACTTAAGAACTTAGTTAATTGTAATTAACATTTTTTATTTCTTATTGTATTGGGTGATATCCGGTGTTGATAAATAAATAAGTTAATTATTTTTCTCCCACTAGGCATTAGTTTTATTGATTCGTTTAGATTAATCATAAAAATAATGAGTATATCTGGAAGCCTTGTTGCCAAATATTTTAGTCAGTATATAACCCTTTTTCTTTTTATTATTAATAATGATGTATTAATTTTTTCAAAATATTCATTTGAGTTCATAGGTGAAAAATTAATATATTTTTAATTAGGGAACCCGGCAATGCTTTGCAATTGCAATATATTAAATAAGTACAATTCAAGTTCAAAATCAATTTATTTAATGATGATTAATTAGTATTAATTACACTTTTCTATATTACCATACACTTTAAAAATCTAATATTCAAATAATTTTGTGCACTGCCAGCTTTTGGTTCAGGCTTCCTGCTTTCTAGATCATAACTTCAGTATTATTCAACATTATGACTTGAAGCGAGTTGTGTAGTTCAAAAAGTTATCCATAGATTGCTCTTCAAGCAAAGTCCTCTGGGAACGGCGTAGAGTCACCTCATCGATTAACTTTGCAAAAACAACATCCCCACATGTCCAGTTTAAACCACTCTTTAAATACTCCAGATACTAATAAGAACAAAGTGTGAAAATTTCAGGGAAATTGGTCGAGTAGTTTTTGTGCCTATGTGACAGACATCTGCACATCCCCTTTTATTTATATATAGATTTTCAATAAATGTTTAAAATTTAGTATGAATTTCTAATTATGTAATATGAATCATATCTTAAATGTATAATTTTAAAACGGTACACTCTAAGTTGTAGGACAAATCATAAATTTGTAATAGCAATTTTGTAAAAGTTTATGTATTATGTATAAATTAATTTTTCATTAATATGTTATTGATGTGGTTGTTAATGGGAAAATATGGCAAGATCTTCATATAATATTAAAAACATATTTTGTTTTCTCTCTAACTATTGTTTGAGATGTATTGTTGTGTCTAATTTACTAACGTTTAAATAATGTAATTCATATGGTTTTATTATAGTTTTCCAACCATTTAAAAGAAAATGCACGATATCTACGAGCATTGGAGCAAGGATATCAGGATTTTCAAGCTGGAGTGGAAAGTGACGGTTTAACATTATTGGAGACACTTCCTTCTTTACATAAACTAAGCAGTCAACTGACTGTGTATGCAAATTACTTATGTAAACTGCGACAATATAATTTACTGAGGTATGTTTATTTGAAACTAGTATATTTTTGCTGTATAATTTATTATTGTTTTTAATGTTATTTATTAATTTTTTAGTGTTAATGAAGAGAATTCTCAACTAACATGCACAGAAGGTTTAGAAGCCTGTAATCGTGAGGTGGCTCAACATGTAACTTCCTTAACTAATCATTTTTTGAAATTGAGTACCTACGTGCAATTGTTAGCTGCTCAAAGTAAGCATCAATGTTTTTTTTTTTTTTTTTTTTTTTTTTTTTTGAATTAAGGAAAATGGTAATGCTGTAAATCTCTTATTCTACAGGCAATCATTTTGTTTGAATGTTCAGTGCCCACTATTTGTCTGAGAAAATCAGGTGTAAAACATGAAATAGATTTACAGTTTATGTTGATTTCTACTGCAGGTAGACGGACATTCCAACATCCTCCTCCTTCTCAGCGTAGATTTCTTTTGGAAGTCACAGAGATTTTGAAAGGACTTCATGAAACAATAAAAGGTATTCCTGTGATTTTGACATTTATGATATTGTGTTTTGATAATTCGAATGAGGCTCTTACTTTTTTTTGCGTGTTCTGTATTCTAGAGAGCTATCTTTTAACACCACCCTTAGGCCACCTAATATCTTACATTTATATCAGGTGGTTGTACAAGAATAATTGTTTTGTTTCAATAGGATTTAATATGTAACTGTGTAGCTCTATTGCATTTCTAACAGCATAGCTATGTATACATTGTGTCCTGAAATTGACACTGCTCCCTTGCTGGAGGCCTATTACCATGCCTAAAAATTCTTTCTCTTCTATTTAGTTCCCATGTTTTGGAATGGTTTTAATGTATTTTCTACAATTAAAAAAAACATAGTTTGCTTTATCTTTTATCATTTGATGTGATGTGATTTTTTCATATCATAGCACAAATTCAGTTGTTGTATCACTTTGCTAAGTGTTTGTTTTATAAAGTTTGCTTCTTCTAGCTATGAACTTTTCTTTAATTATTTTTTCTTAGAAGTGTTGTAGCTGCTTCTGGTTGCTGCTGCTGTTGCTCGTGCTACCTTTGTTGTTGCAATGTTGCTGCTGATGTTGTTGTTGCTGATGTTGATGTTGCCACCATTTTAGTTACTTTTTCTGCAGCTGCTGTGACTGTTGCTGCTTCCCCAATAAACAGAATTCTCTAACACACATAACCTTTTTATTATTTTTTCTTTGAAAATGTTTTCTGTTCACCTTTGATAAGGGACTTGGGACACAAGGTGTGTGTACTGGAAAAGATCACATATGAACTATATAAAGCCACAGAATAAATTATGGCTATGTACGTATTGTTTTTATGAATAATTGAACATTCAGAACAGGGTTAAACACGCATTGTTCTTATGTATTTCACAATTTATTGAAAAACCTGCAGAGAGTCAACCAAGTTCACATCATTGTTACGTTTGCATGGACTGCAGGCACTTTGCTTACTGCTTCACTTTTCTCAATAATTCAAACTCGTTTCATCACAGGTAGTGTTTACTCATTGGGGAGAAAAATAATATGTGGTCACATTATAACAGCAGATAAAATTGCTGTTACTCAAGACATTTTATTCAAGTTTTGTGAAAATATGTATACCCATAGGCTGTTTCATCTCTGAGCTAAACACCTGGCATGTCAACTGAGCTGAACACTGGACTTATTCTGATATCAGAAAAAGCCAGAGTCAATGGTAATTATAGAGGATTGTAACTATCCCAACATCATCAGAATCCCTGTCATTTTATGACAGCAGTAATTTGACACAGCTGGTAACAAATCTAGCCAGACACAGGAACAGTCATTTTTTGACATTTACTCATGTATCGCCTGTTGCCAAGAGTGACCACAACCCCATTTTAATAACATTACAATATTTTACTGAAATCAAAAGAACTAGAAGTAAACTAATCTATTGGAATGAAATCAATGCAGATTGTAAGGCAATCGGTCAATGCCATACAGATGGCGTAGGTGGGCTACTGATGATACCAACTCACTTTGGAAAACCATTAAAAATAAGATTCAATTATGTGAAGAAAATATTATTTTAATGAAGGCAAAGAATCCACTGAAGCATCATAAGCCATGGAAAACACCTCAAATACTCCAGGTGATCAGAGCAACCAGATAGGAAAATGTCCACAATGGGAAAACTGAATACAAAATCCATTCCAGTAAACTTAGGAATGAAATTCAATTAAAGAATGAACAACTTGTCAACAAAGAAAAAAACTAGCTGTCAAGAATTCTAAACATTTTACAAATGTATAGAACGTAATTTGATAATCAAATTCTCACCAACTCTAATACTTAGTATGTGATGGAACAGGAAACACTAATATTTATCCCTAATATTTATTTATTTCTCGATTGATTGATTACCATATTACAGAACAGCCATAAAGGCTAAATTTGACAATGTATAAAATAAGATTTCATTGCTCAAGTTGCAACATTTCAGTTGGTCTTATAAGAAGTATTTCAAAAAAAGCTTAGGCATAATTTTCACCAGAATTGATATTACCCCATTTCGCTGATGTTGGGGGACCATGAATTTGATTTTTAAGGATTCTTTACATGAAGTCACAGAGATGTTTTCCATTTCCCCCCTCCCCAATAACTACAATTTTCCCCTCAGATAAAGCAAAGTAAGCTTAAAAATGGGGCAGGTCCAACTTTCTTTGAATTTTCAGAATTTTTGAAGATTGCCAAAAATACAAAATTTTAGACACCCTTTCACCCACTTAATTTTGTAAGATAGACCTTTTCCCCCTTGAATCTGTTCTTCAAAATTAGATATTTACATAATGTGTATATTTTACTTTCTCATGTATTGCTTATGCAATATAGGGAAAGCATTGTAAAACTGCAGGAAAAAAACTATGATTTTTTTACAGATAAACTCGTATTACCAGGTTCTGGTACCGAAAAATGGAATAAATCTTGTTCCAGTATGATGTAAATTACTTCATCTAACATATTGGGGAGTCGGAATCCATGTTTTGTGGGTTCTTGATATCTAAAAGTCGATTGATGGCAAAACATCTGTCTGCCACATTCTTGTGTTCAGCATTAGCATGTTGCAAAGAATTGCATCATGAATTGTTGCAAACTGTTGAGCCAATTTTCTCCAAAATTGATATTCCCAAATCTATGTGAGTGAACTCAAGACCCTGTGAGTTTGAAACCAATACTTTAATTTTTCGAGGTACTTTTCATGAAGCTGCAACATTTACTTTTAAAAAAATTTTCCTCGTATAGAACCAAAGACACCTAAAGAAGTGGTATAGGTTGCATTTTTGTTCCACTCCCTGAATTATTAGAAATGGAAAAGTTCAAAATTTTTTCAAACTTCCTTCAACTATAATATTGAAAATATAATTTTTTACATTAATGGAATTTATTTAAGAACAACAGATCTTGAAACTCAGCCATTTTTTATTTTCAAAACTGCCCTTAAATTTTTTGCTTATTTAAAGGAAAACATTTTTACAAAAGTGGTACTGCTTGCATTTCCATTGAACTCCCTTAAATTTTCAGAAATTGCAAAAGTCAATTTTTTTTCAGTGTTTTCCTACAAGTACAATATTATAGTTGGAATGTTTTTCTCAGTGAAATCTGTTCATCGAAGTTAGATCTTGAAATTAAGTCATATTAAATTTATCAAAAATATAAGTAGTTTTGTGAGAGACAGGCAATTTTCAAACAATTTTAAATAATTATTTTTACAAAAGGAGTTTAAATTTTTTTCTTCTCTGTAGCAAGAAACAGCAGAAAATCTGGTGTTGATCCCACTTTAACAACTACAACCTCACAAGGTCTTTTCAACTGAAATGCTTAGTTGGGAAGCCATCAACCTAAATAGAATAGTAATTGTTTTCATAGAAACCTGTACAAAAATTTGTTCGAAAGAGTTGGTGTGAAATGAAACTTTCTATCAGTTTTTGTTAAATCAGCGAGTTAACAATTCACATCAAAACTAGGTAATTACTTCAATTTAAACTAATTTTCTTCACTACCTTGATGTATAGATGCAAATGGTACACTGGTATTTATCACAAATGACATCAGTCAGACTAGATGGTAACCTGATAAATGGTTCTACTTCAGGATCCATGCTTATAGTAAACCCAGTGCCAATGCACAAAATACTCTGTGCCTGAAGACTGAAGAGGAGTATGGAAGTGCCTTTTGTGTCAACAACTATGGTTTTAGCAGCAGACACATTCTGATTAAAAGATTTGTCCCAAGTAGTGTAACATAGATGTCAGCCACCCAGGGCAGAGGAAAATTTCGTCACCCCCTTATTTAGGTATTTCAATTTAAAATCAAAATATTCAAGCTTGAATGTAGCAGATAATCAAAATTACATAAATAAAAATTGTATATAAAATATTAAATACATATTTAAATGTATATGTGCATGAACAATACAATTGTCAACAAAGTTCAATAATTTAACATCCACTACACATACTTGTAAGCACAAACATCACAGTTGGAAAAGTGCATACATAAATATGATTAAGTTATTGTGAATTGGACGACTGAATCCATCGATGAAACTTTCTTTGAATTATCAAAGCGTCATTCACAGACATCCCTGAAGAGATGTATCTGAATTGTAATCTAATTTGCAGGTGTTATTATACAACATTGAACTTTATATGATAGAAGTTGTTCTTGATAAATATTAGTCATAAACAATCTTATCACAAAATAAAATAATGGTTAATCCCTATAAGTCAGTACAGACAAGTGTTCCCAGTAGCTACAATGAGCAAGATGTAATTAGAAGTAATCTCAGAGTAAACAATGAAAGATTACTTGCTCTTTACAGACAGTCTGAATTGTAGGTGCAACAACAATGTAAAATGAAATGGTTAACATTTTTACAAGATATTATTGACAAATATTCAAATTCAAATTGTGGAATTTCGCCATCCCCGAAATGTGCCACCAGGGGGTGGGTATTCCTGCCGCCCCCACTACGCTACGTCACTGTTTGTCCTTCATGCTTGGTACTCTCATTATCAAAAGGCAATGTGGTGTTATTGTTTACAAAATAAATGCTTGAGTGTTAATATTAATTTAGGTGTCCTGTGTTTGGATTCTTGAAGGTATTAAATAATGTTGTAATGATTTTCATCAGTAGTGGTAACTGATTTGCTTTTAATTTTCTTGCTGTTAATGTCCAGTGTCATCTCTAGGACAATTGGACCAAAAAAAAAGTCAGCCATTACAATTTATGTCTGTCAATTGAGGTGAACACTCAATTCCAATACCCAATAGAATATGCTACACTTTTTCATTAATTATTTGTGATTTAATTTTAACTTTGTGTCTTTAATTTTGTTAGATCTTTCTCGAGCATACAGTACGAAGAGTCGATTGGAACATGAACTACCTACTTCAGCAGAAAGACTGCTAACTGCAGATGAGTGTCTTGAAAAATCTTTGACAGCAATGGTTGCTGCCAGTTCAAAGGTTTGTTGTTTTTCCAGCTACATTGGTTGTAGTGACAGCTCATCTATTTTGATGTAAATATTTAATCGTTTTATTCTTTAAGCAAATGTTTATAATGAAAATAAACTATTTATAGAATTATTTTTTCTGATTCTTCTCCTTCTTCTTCTTCTTCTTCTTCTTCTTCTTCTTCTTCTTCTTCTTCTTCTTCTTCTTCTTCTTCTTCTTCTTCTTCTTCTTCTTCTTCGCCTTCTTCCTCCTCCTCCTCTTCCTCCTCCTCCTCCTCTTCCTCCCCCTCCTCCTCCTCCTTCTCTTCCTCCTCCTCTTCCTCCTCCTCCTCTTCCTCCTCCTCCTCCTCTTCCTCCTCCTCCTCTTCTTCCTCCTCCTCCTCTTCTTCTTCTTCCTCCTCCTCCTCTTCTTCTTCTTCCTCCTCCTCTTCTTCTTCTTCTTCCTCCTCCTCTTCTTCCTATTCTTCCTCCTCTTCTTCTTATTCCTCCTCTTCTGCTGCTGCTGCTTCTGCTTCTGCTAACTCGCTCCCCCTCCCCCTCGCTCCCCCACCCCGCCCTCCCCCTCGCTCCCCCAACCCCCCTCCCCCTCGCTCCCCCAACCCCCCTCCCCCTCGCTCCCCCAACACCCCTCCCCCTCGCTCCCCCAACCCCCCCTCTCTCTCGCTCCCCCAACCCCCCTCCCCCTCGCTCCCCCTCCCTCTCGCTCCCCCAACCCCCCTCCCCCTCGCTCCCCCTCCCTCTCGCCCCCCCACCCTCTCGGTCCCCCTCGCTCTCGCTCCCCCTCGCTCTCGCTCCCCCTCGCTCTCGCTCCCCCTCGCTCTCGCTCCCCCTCGCTCTCGCTCCCCCTCGCTCTCGCTCTCGCTCCCCCTCGCTCTCGCTCTCGCTCCCCCTCGCTCTCGCTCTCGCTCCCCCTCGCTCTCGCTCTCGCTCCCCCTCGCTCTCGCTCTCGCTCCCCCTCGCTCTCGCTCCCCCTCGCTCTCGCTCCCCCTCGCTCTCCTCTCCCCTCGCTCTCCCCTCCCCCTCGCTCCCCCCACCCCGCTCTCCCCTCCCCCCTCGCTCCCCCCACCCCGGCCTCCCCCTCGCTCTCCTCCCTCGCTCCCCCACCCCGCTCTCCCCTCTCCCTCGCTCCCTCCACCCCGCTCTTCCCGCCCCCTCGCTCCCCCCACCCCGCCCTCCCCCTCGCTCTTCCCTCCTCCTCGCTCCCCCCACTCCGCCCTCCCCCTCGCTCCCCCACCCCGCCCTTCCCCTCACTCTCCCCTTCCCCTCGCTCTCCCCCTCCCCCTCGCTCTCCCCCTCCCCCTCGCTCTCCCCTTCCCCACGCTCTCCCCTCCCCCTCGCTCTCCCCTTCCCCATGCTCTCCCCTTCCCCACGCTCTCCCCTCCTTCCCCCTCATCTTTTCCCTCTCCCTCCCCCTCTCTCCCCTTCAAGTGTTTCTGTAATGGTTTTTAGATGATGTATTATAAAATCATTTTAATTTTTGACATTAATATTTTGGAGTCAATGTTGCATTATTTTGCTTTTGTGAGTGAAGAGCATTTTGGGGATAATATTGATGTTGAAACAATGTTGTGGTTTTGGGTTTGTTAAGATTTGGAAATTCTTGGAATAAAATTTGTAAATAAAGATACGAAACAATACAAAAAGTACTTACACAACTATGATTTCTATTTTCAGCTGGCAGGTGTATTGTCGGATAGTCGTGCAGAGTTATGGAAATCTATTGGACCTGTATCGAATAATCCCAGAGTCCGAAATCATCCAGTTGTAACAGCTTTTAAGAAAAGAGCTGCATCTTATATAAATTTTCTTGAACAGGTGATATTTGTGAATTATCATTATCACTTATTACAGAGAACAGATAAGAATGTTGCAAGTTGCATATTTTGTTGTAATTTTTTGTTCTACATTTTTCCGTCATAATCTTATCTTTTATTATAATTAAGTTCTCAATTTTTGGAAAATCTCAGAAAAATTCATAGAATTTTGCTGGTGGTCAGGAAAATTTTTTTATACGTATATAATTTCATATAATTTTGATTTTTTTGTTTAATTTCATTTTTTAACTACCACAGCTTCTGGTAAAACACCCATCCCCCACCTGGATCAGTTTTTTGAATCAATTGAACAAATTTTGAGATAGCCCAATGCTTTGCTTCTGAACATAAATGTAGTTTCATGTCTTGTGTATGTTTTCTTGAGATACAGAATTCCTGCTCTTTCTGTTTTATTGTACTCAGTTGAATTATGTGTGTAGCAATCAGCATTTTTTACAAAATTTGCTTACTATAAATATTTACCCTTGTGTTTTACCCCACACTATTTGTATCAGGAAATATGCAACAGATTTTGACTTTTATCTCTTATCATTTGTTCACCTGAAAGAATCTAATCTCCCTCAAAAAAATGGAGACTGATTGTTTCATGTTACTGCTGATAAAATTATTCTCCACTAACATCCCGCAGAGTTCAAGAAAATTCATAAAGAGAAACTTAATTTTTGTCCCGAAGCCATGCTGATCATCTTATTGTTTGCTGAATGGATTGAGGGAATCTGAACAAAAAACCCATTAGAGACAGGAGTCATTTACCCAGAAACTTCAATACAATACTTGTTATAGGCATATTTGCCCTTTTAGAATTATATGCTACCTTGCATTAATATCATTGTTAAAATAAAAATTGTTTTTTAATTATCCCAGGATTGCCTGCAATTTGTAGACTCGTGCCAGTGTCTGCAATGTACTGCTCTATGTACTGAAATATGTATTTTATTTGGTTTGTACATGTCCCCCAATGCCATTATTATTGAATCTGCACTGGAGAAATATCTTAATACTTATGGTGAGAAAGGTAAAAATTTACTAAGAATATGCAAAAATCATTAACATCTTATTTTCTTGTTAAATTATACTAAATATAATTCCCACAAATGATTTTGGCATGTTCTAAACAAAAATATATTTTATATTTTTCACAAAACTATTTACAAAGCCTGTCTTTTTTCAATTTTGCAAGGTTTGCATTTTTTTTTCCATTTCCTTACAGACCCCCTGCACATCATCTTTCCTTTTGTTAAGAAATAGTGGCAATGTATCCTAGATAAGACAGTTGGTTTCATATTCTGTTGGTTCTTCTCATAGACACGGCTGAAAATAATGCCATGACTCGTGCCGCTTACGCCAGGAGCTCAGAATGCTTTGGTGCCATTGTACGCAATGTTTCTGATGGATATCATGCAGCGATCAAGTTTCAACATGCTAATGGGAAATGGTTCAATGAAAGCATAAAAATAGAAGGCCAGGGGTTCACAGAAAAGTACAATGAAGGAATACATGAAATATTAGACGACTAATGTATTTGCAATAATTATAGAACATAAAATTGCCGTGAATTGGATCTCGCAGATCTATTGGCGAGCACTTCTGGATTAAGTGTATAGAAACAGCTATGATGCAGAAAAGATTTTTATGGGCAATTAAAGTTGCTACGATGTGGTGGTGTGTTGCTTGCGATGTATTTTAACATTAACCGTATACCGTGTTTTAAGAAAAGATGGTTTTAAGAATAATTGTCCTGAACCAAAAGATACCTAAGGAAATGATATTCAAAGAAGTTGGCAGGTCGGCTCCCATTAGTGACACTTTCAGAACATCAGTAAAAATGATTACCGGAGAAGTTTCATTTGGTGGAATGACAGGAAAATGAGGTTAATTTACCTAATATGCATTTTGAACTGCACTATTAATATTACAATTAACAATAATGATCCCCAAAACTAATATGAAATACTTTCATTCTGAATTGTTTGGATCTGTTTTGCACAAAACTTTGCCAGTTTTTATTTTTATTTTTAATACACATTTGCCCTGTGATGAATCAATGGTTCTTTCTTTTCAGTGCTAAGGATGTTAAATTTCTTAACATATAGGTAGGTATGCACTTAACAACCTGTAGTGTTGCATGTTAACAGGGGTTAAAGATGCATGTAACCGATAAAAATTACAATTGATACACAAGTTTTCGTTCAAAGTAAATTTTCTTCTGCTGCATAGCTGTTTTCATACAATTAGAGGCTACACTGGCCACCAAAAGAAAAATAGTATTTATTTTAATAATGCTACATAATGCATTAATTAACATTTGTATTCTATAATTTTAAAAAGACTTAATATGCCTGTAACAATAACGTACTTCAGCTTTTAGGTTCATTACCCCCCATCTTGACCAGTTTTTGTCCTGTTTCCCTGATCCATTGAGCAATTGCTGAGATGGCTCCTTGTTTTGCTTCTGGACATAAAAGTAGCTTCACTCTATGCACATTTCATTGAACTCTCCTTTCGCTAGTTGTGGTAGGAGTAGAGCTGCGGTTATGGTTTTGTGGTTAGCAATATTAAAAACTCAAATCTGCAGTTCATTTTCTGATGCAAATATGTTTTCTTTAACTCAGGAGTGAAAATGTGTAGTTTTCAAATGTTGCTAACCTTCTTTTGTTGGTACTGCTATTCATCATTGAACTATTTATGGTTAAAGGGTTGGGAAGAGTTTCTGGCGCCTAAGAAAACTTGCAGAAATTGTACTTCTCCCTTGTAGGCCTCGTAGAATTTTACTGTTTTTTGATTTAAAAAAATCGATTTTTGTTTTAAGCGAACTGTCGGTTCTGTCACGTGATGTTAATGAAAATATGAAGAATACTCGGAAAGCAATTCCTCACTTTTTCTCTTTTTCATCAACATGAACCAGCACCAGAATCACTGTCTACATCTTTGCCTTTGTACAGCCTGCACAAGGACAAGCATGCCTTGCCTTGCTCTTGTCGTGGCAATATAGTCATCCCTTTATTTCATGGATAACGCAGCGCCATCTGTGGTGATGCCACTCTAGGATACACACACCCTGTGAATATCCTAAAGAGGAAAGCCTCTCACTCATTATGAAACTACTCCAACAATTCTGAATAGATTGTCTTCCTAAAGAATCTGTGACCTGCTGCCCCAAGATTCCATGGAACCCATTGAGTGCACAAGACCCATCTGGTCCAAGCTATGTTATAAATACATCAGCACATTCCTTTCTCACTGAAAGCTGTAGAGCCAGTTTCTCTGTTGTCATACCTATCAATGTCACTATCAATCTACCTCAATGTGAAAACATAAATTACAATATATAATTTCATAGCAGGAGGAACCACCGTCTGTGCCTTACGAGGAGGCACTGCAGGAACGTGAAGAAGCACGAAGTAGTGCAGTAAGCCATGAATCTTTAACTGAACAATTAACTCAGTGCCGAGAGCGTGCTACTAAATTGGAAAAGGAACGTGAGCATTGGCGCTTAGAGTATCAGCTACTCCAGCTTAGTCACCGCAAGGTAAGTTATTATCTTTATTGGAGCCAAATATGAAGCCTTTGTTGACCTTCAATTGATGAGTTTATTTCTGTAGTAACATATCTCCATTTCTGTTTTCTAGTTTAATGTATCAATATATTCTCCATCATGCTGCCAAATATTGTGTTAAAATATTGTGTTTTTCTTGTGAATTCTATCTTGCATTACAGGGCTGAAAGGGAATACTTTCTCTCTCTCTGAAAATTGTATTTGTGGAATATACAAAACTTTGGAAATACATTCTTGAATTATTGTTTGAATATATCCTTCGTCTTCGCCTTCTTTGTCATCCTCGCCTCCTTTGTCACCTACCATCTTTTATTACCCTATTTTTCTTCTTCACTGGCTTTCTCTGTATGCTGAACGCCCACCCATGTGCTTGGCGACTGGTGTCGAAGGGAGTGGATGACCTAGGAGTTGAGGGATCTGTGCATGCTTTTTCGACTGCCGCCTTGAAGCCGGATGTTTGTAGGTAGACCTGATCTAGCCATTTTCCCTATTACACCGGTGAGCCCTGTTGACTGAGGGAGGTCCCAACACACTTTCTTTGGCCACGGACTCTTCTAGACGGGCAGTCGGGAGCTAACCCACTCTCGTACAAACTGCTCGGGCAGCGCTATGACATCCCCCCCACACTATATCTCCGTGTCAGCCCTGGCACTCCAGCGATGTGTCCCCGCGTTGGTGTGGGTGAGGAGCACGGAGAAGGATTACTGTCCATCGTATGAATACCACCCCCCCCCTGCCGCCCTCCCCACTCGCAAGGAAGAGATTTCGGGAACGTGGTATCGATTAAAATAATTTCTTTCAAAAGGACGAAGACAGACCGAAGAAGAATCATTTCCTCCTCATAGCATGCCCCGAGGATGGAAAATCTTTCAGATATAGTTGTGTTCCTGAAGGAGGGGGAGAGAGAGAGAGAGAGGGAGGGAGAGGGAAAGAGAGGGGGAGAGAGGGAGGGAGAGGGAGGGAGAGGGAGGGAGGGAGGGGGAGAGAGAGAGAACCCCTCTGTGGATACCGCAGCCCTGCAAGGCGGGAGAGAGAGCGTACCAACAAAATTTGAGAAGTTTGTTTAAAAAAAACGCAATTGTCGCAGCCTATCAAATCTCAATTCTTAATGGAAGTCGATGTTAGGTATCCGACTATTAAGTGCTCGTCAACAAAGCCCCGACAATTTACACCTTCGGATACTCGCCCTGAGCGAACATCTAGATCCCGGACATTGCCTAGGAGAATTCTGTCTCGAAGGAAACTCCCGTTGGAGAGGAAACTCGCCCATTCGGGGCACAACGCCGTAAGAAAAAAGAAAAAAAAAACAAATTCGAGCTTGACTTTCCTTTCATGCAACTATGTATCTGTCCTTATCCTATGCAACTGTCCGTATCCCCGAACAAACGTTAAAAAATCATAATAAGAATGGCAAATTTAACCGCGAAAAAATAAACAAAACGCTGAATTTATTTGTTATCTTTTATAAACTATTTATGTATTAGCCGGTTCAGCTTTCAACAACAAAATGACCGTATTTTCAATTACAAGCGTAGATGTCAAGATGTAATTTTGATTAAAGTAAAGTAATATTCAAAATTACGTATTACGCAACTTCTATGTTTATTAATAATAAAGTATAATTGAATATTTTAAATGAAAATAAGCCCTTTTTGCGAAAGTTTACAATTAGAAAAAATACTTTGAGTTAAATCCAAAAGTTGAAATTTTTGCTTAACTTTATCATAGCGATGTATAATGTGAACAATTTTCAGATTTTATCTCTTCCCCCAACGGAGATATTAAAGTTGAACGTTCGGAAAAAATCAATTGTAATATACATATCAATCATATTTTACAAAACGTAACTATACTGTTACGTGTAAAAGCACAGAAAAAAATAGGCGGAGATTCTATGCCTTCTTTGAGAAATTACTCTCTGAAAATCGAACTTGCTGCATTCGCGTTCCAAAGATTTGGTTGAAAATATCTCTCAAATTAACACATAGAAGGCAGGTAAATAATATTTCGATTTGTAGGTCAGAGCATACGAAATCAAATGCCTTTTATTCTAGGATGCTAGAACAACCCAGGGCTGAATAATTTAGAAAAGATTAAATATCTACAAACGTGAAAAATGGCGCACGGAGTAAAACAAAAATGGCCGCCATTTGTAAACCAGATACAGTAAAAATAAATTAAAGATGATTTTGAACAGCCAAAACAAGGAAATGTATGTACAAAATTTGATTTCTTTTCTTTCTTTTTTTCTTTCGAGATGTTCGAGAGACCAATGCTGGATCATTTAAAATGATTTGACACGAGAATAGTGGAAGTCTCATTTTCATTAAAATTCCTGATTTTTCGAAATTTTGAAAATTTTTTCGCCGTCTTCTTACAACTACTATTGTGAAGATAAAGGTTTTTCCTTCAAATGAAATTTGTCTATAATTAGTTAAACGGAAATATGCTGTTTGGGGGGTCCCCCTGATACCGAAAAAGTTTTTTTTTTTTTTTTTTTCTTTTCAAAGCGTCCGCCGTCTGTGAACAACACTAGCGCCTAAATTTACGCCACTAGCGCCGTAATTTTTTTTTTCAAAAATGGATATTTTCGAGGCACTCGAGGCACTGCATTTTGAAAAAAACTTTCTTTAAAATTTGGGGATAATTTACATGAAGTCCTCAGGACATTTTCAACATTTTCTACAAAGCGGCTCCAAATTTGTTCTTTAAATTTTTTTCAGAATAGAGTGTAATGCACTTATGAAGATGGCATAGGTCAGATTTTCACCAAATACTCTGAATTTTCGAAAATTGCGAAAATTTGAATTTTTTTCCGGCGTTTTCCTACAACTACAAAATTAAAGATATTTTCTCTTCAAATGAAATTTGTTTTCCGTAATTCGTTCTTTCATTATACCATGTACATTCTTCTGAAAATTTTAATTGTTTTCGCGCAATATTTCGTGGAATATGTACAATTTTAAAAATAAGAAAAACCCGATTTACTCAAATACGGCTTCAATTTTTTTCTGTAAACTTCTAGTAGGGATAGTGCTAAATGTTAGATGACCATTCCTCTATTTTGTTTTTTCAAAGATTACAGTAATGTAAATTATTTGACTAGTCTCTCACGTCATTAATACTAACATTAGCGACGATTGGTTCCCTTTTTTGTATTTACTGGTACATATCTTTTAAAATATAAAGTTTCTCGAAAACTCAACATATTTGTGTGAAAATCAGCATAAAATCCCGCATTTTCAGAAATGCTCAAACGCAATTTTTTCAAAAATGGCTCAAAATGTTTTCTTCAAACTTTTCCATCGGATAGAACTAATTGTTTAATACGACTTAAAGTTCATTTTGGGGTATTCTTTTGTATTTTAAAAAAATGCACGAGTTTTTTTGTTGTTTTTTTGGAAATATTTCTCACTCCGTTAAGATGAACAATTCCAGTGATTTGTAAACACTATTGCATTGGTCCTTTAAAATGATACAAATGAACATTTTCGATAACTCAAAACATTGGTAAACGTTGGTAATATTATGTTCGGAATTATATGTCTGACACCTTCGTGGATATGACTGGCTGAGAAACATCCCATAAAATGGCTTCGCTTCGATACTGAAGTCATTGAACTCCCACAATGCCCAGTGTGCAAGATGTGAAGTTTCGGCCGGCGGTGATGCGCCGCTGGGTTTTACATCTGACTACTCAATGGCACTCGAGTACCCCCCCCCCCTCCCCCTTGGCCCCTAAACTTTGCCATCGGCTCCTTTGAGGGCCTCCTCTTCTTTCATAGGACTGGGAATCCCAGTTGTCACGTGGTAAGGTAATGACTGTGGACCCCATTGCGCGTTGGATGGGCGGGGATGTCTTGACCGCACCAAACGCATATTCGCCATCAGTCCTGATCCTTAACGTTGAATTAGTATGTAATGAGAGTGATGGGTTATCAGTACTGACAAAGAACTCTTAACTCACGCTACTGGTAATAGTTTTTATTGACAGGTTTTGCACATGAATTGTGTGTTATTACGAAAGTGCTGAGATTTTTTTTGAAATTACGTTAAAGAGTATATCATGTATTCCACAAAGAAAAATCATGGTTTCGAAACAACGGCAAATCGAACTCTATTGAACAATTAGTTGTATTATTCATGTTTCAATGGGCTTTTGTGTATTGTTTATTAGTCTGAGCAAGCAATGCAAAATTATCAATCCTCTAGGAATATACTATAATAATAATAATTGATATGTACATCGTAATACGAAATACATAATCATGACATACTATGATGTCAATTAGATACCCTAATTGGTCTACCATGTTTTATCCAGAAAACTGCCCATTCCCACGCACTCTGAGGCGCCCTGATTTGTGTAGATTATTGTGTCTAATAAATGGAGGAAGTTACATAAAAACATTTGATATTCTTATGTGCTCTTTGTGGTATTGATGGATTATATTGAATCTTTGAAAATTATTTTTTGCCAAATGTTTTAAAGGTACTTATTTTGCATTAATAAAAAAACTGAATAGACATTTTCCCAATGCATTTGAGGGAGAATATCTCTTGAGTTATTGAAAATAGCATTCTATTTTTATATTTACAGAAGGTGAAAGATTTAGAAGAGCAGCTCCAGTCGCTTAGTGGAACTTCCACGCCACGAAGTTCTGATGGTATAGGAGATGGAGACACAACTTCTCAAGCAACAGTCCCTGGTCCTGTTAATGTAACTAATTTACTGGGTCGCTTAGAAGCACCTCTGCATTAACAGCTGAAATGGATGCACGGGAACAGGAAGTGAAGAACTATTTCCTTGGGCGACTAAATGAATTAGTAGCTGCTTGCCAGGAGGCAGAATCTAAATGTGCTGCATTAACTGCTGAGGTAAACATTTCTGGTCTTTGTTGTTTTGGAATTGTAAACAATTATCTTTTTGTGTGCAAAAACAAATTGTGTGGAAAAGTTGTATTCTTGCAGAAAAAATGATAATGAGAATACCGCTATGGACGGTACGAGTTTTCCCTCTCTCTCTCTCTCTCTTCCTTTCTCTGCCTGTCTGTCGCTCTCTGTCCTCTCTTCTCTCTCTCTTTCTCTCTCCTCTCTCTCTTCTCTCTCTCTCTCTCTCTCTTTCTCTCTCCTCTCTCTCTCATTACCAGGACCTTCATTACTGTTTCTTCGTACGTTAGTAAGTGCGAGAAAGTAAATAGATAGAGTTACTTTTCAAAATACATGAATGAGTGTGCCTACTTCAGCGGGCACCAGTGGTCATCAGATTTAATCAGCAATTTGTCAGACTTTATATTTACTATTAATTTATATTTACTTTTGATTTACTATTTATGGATTAACCTCAAAATTGTATATTGTGAATTGTGGGTGCGTGTAATGTGAGAGCTATGGATGGTCTTGATTTTGATGTGCCTGAAGTATGAGATGTGTGATCTGTTGGAAAGAGAAGAAAATTGTATCTCATGCATATATATGAGATTCATTCATTTAAAATGAAATATCGACTGAATATTCCTGAGTAGGGTATCATACTTTCATTATGGAAAGAGGACATTTTTTATAAAAAAAAACAGAGGACACTTCATATAAACTGTTTTAATGTAATAATTCATTTTTCTTACAGGCAAAATACTTACTACTGACAAAATAAATACTTCATTGTCAGCACATTCATACAATAGGTCTTCTTCGTTATCATTTCTGACTTTCATACCAGAAGTATTTGGCGGATGATGAAATCTTTCCCAACAATTAAAACTATGCTTTGCTTTGAATCTTGCAACGATTGCTTCGAACTTTTAAGTATGTCATTAAACAAGGTACTTCTTTTTGTCATCTTGCCCAAACCATTAATACCACAGGGCGGTATGAACTCCACACACCAGAAAAATAATATTAACACCACAGAGAACACACTTTATTACATATAACAAAACGTATCACGTGATGGTAGCAATGTCGCATTTCATGGAGAAAAGGGCGTAAATGTATCTTTAGCTGATTATACATTTGTTGCCCAGCTGTTGTTAGGGGCGGGATAGTTGTAGTTAAATGTCATTTATACAGAAAGAAATGACTATGTTAAGAACTCGAAAAACTTGAAAAAAAGCACAGTATTCTTTGTACGTCATATGTCTTGTTTACATTTAAAAGTAGTACCGTGGACTGAGTGTTAATCTAAAGATGACATTTCATCCTTTCTTATAAAATTCACCCGGACAGATTTTCTTACTTCAAAAGGAGGACATGTCCTGGGAAAAGAGGACGTATGGTAACCCTACTCCTAAGTTCTCATTCTTTTGACATCAGCCAGATCGATTGGGGAATATCAATTTTGGATAAATCGATTGATTTTTAGCCGCTAGATTCACTGACAGACAAATGGGCGGACAGACATTTGCGTTCAAAAAATTTTGAGAGGACATTTTGTTTCCACCAAACATGGATTCTGGCTACACCAGGTGTGAGAGGATTTTTCTGTCTATATTTACCAACTGGATTTATCCTAGTTTTTGTCACCAGGGTACGGCAATAAGAGTGTTTCTGCTAAAAGTTCACCATTTCCCCTCCGCAGCATTAATTAACTTTCCCTGTACTGGGTTAGCAGTATATACCGAGAAAGTAACTAGTATTTCTGAAACAGCACATACTTTTTTGCCCTAGTAATGGTTACCTAATACTATTTATACCCCAATTACTGTCAGAATTAAGTCATAATTTTTATAAAACGTATTACGAATCATAGAACAGATGGGGAAAAAAAACAAAATGTTATCATGCAAATATCAATACAAATTTGACAATTAAAACAGGTAAACCATGTCGAACAATTAGAAGCAAATGCGAAACTAAAATTTGCAAAATTATGCCAAATACTATTTTTTTTATCTAAAAGAACTTTTTTTACTTTTGAGATGTTAATTTTTACTTTCTTGTATACGTATACACAGAGTAATATACGTAGTAAAGAGAAAATTATGTAATGCTGCAGAAAAGCGATTTTGAGATTTCAACGGAAATAAGCTTTAGATCCCCTGATACTGATGTGTATTTTTCCAAAATGTACGTTTGTGTTTGTGAACAATACTAGCACCTAAAATTCGTAGGATTTATTCTAAAGTGAATATTCCTCAGTCGATCTGGACACACTCCAAGCTCTGCTAATGCCCAATAAAACCTAATTGAGGTAATTTCAATGGAGTTTATTATATATTGAAACCAGCAGTGCGTCTCAAATGTGGGTCGTTAAGAGTTTGCGCGCGTCGCAATTTTGGCTGATTGCAGTTAAATGGTTAAATTGTTCTAAGCAAGTTTCTTAAAGAAGAGATATCAAGCTTTAATCTTAACCCAATTAAAAGTATTTTGGAAACAATCTACGGAGCTATGGCCGTATGAAAGTTGTCTATTTGTATGGTTTCAATGTAAAATTGGCCTTATTTGACTGTGTCACACAGGGTTAAATAAGGGGTCGTCCATAAATTTTTATTCTATATAGATGGGGGTAGGGGGGTGGAGGCAGCGTGTTATATAGAAGTAGGGAATGTTAGCTTGGTCTTACATAATGCTGATATATATATATATATATATATATATATATATATATATATATATATATCAGCATTATATATATATATATATATATATATATATATATATATATATATATATCAGCATTATATATATATATATATATATATATATATATATATATATATATATATATATATATAAACATGCGTGCGTGTGTGTGTATGTGTATATATATATATATATATATATATATATATATATATATATATATATATATATATATATATATATATATATATATATATATATATATATATATATATATATATATATATGTATATATACATACACACGCACACGCACGCACACACACAGGCATATATACAGGCACAGGTATATACACATTGGCACAGAATACTCTCATCCATATGATGTCCACTACAGCATGTGCACTGCTTGCCAGAAATTTTCATGACTATACGTCCTTCTTCCACTCAAAAATTATTCCCAAATTATTGTTAGGTGAAGTCAGCATCGCCTACTAATTTTGACTTTTTATTATACATTTTAATATGTAACACAAATAGAATTTATACAAATTGTTTTTAGTGTGATACAATTTATTTTTCTTGTTGTTAATAGGGAGGAGCAGTGATGTCGCCAGCGTTACATAATTATTTACGGGGGTTTAAGCCCACTTCACAGATGCATTATGAGGGAGAAGGGTTATTCAAAATACACCAAATTTGCATTACATAATCTATGGACGGCCCCTAAGTAATATTTGATGATTATAAAATTTTTGCTGTATAACATGGGTACCACCTGAGCTAGAAATCCGTTGATAAAAATACCATTAAATAATATTTATTTATTTTCTAAAAAAGCGAAATAATAACCAAAATTATGTTGTTTATGGGGTTTGTGGCACCCCTAAACCAATTTTAAAAACTTTTATTGGTGCCAATATAGTCCGTGCATTGAAAACAAACTTTTTTCGTTAAGCCGATGAATTATATACTATTCAATGCAGCCTAATACATATTAATAATATGTAATATTAACCCCCCTCTGTATATCTGTGTGTGTGTGCGTGTGTGTGTACGTCTGTGTGTGTGTACGTCTGTGTGTGTGTGTGTGTGTGTGTGTACGTCTGTGTGTGTGTGTGTGTACGTCTGTGTGTGTGTGTACGTCTGTGTGTGTGTGTGTTTGTGTGTTGAAACACTAAGGATTTTCATTTAGAAACAACTGAACACTCTATTCAACCAAATTATTTGACTTTTGAATATTAGTGTGCGCGTGCGTGCGCGTGCGTGCGTGTGTGTGCGTGCGTGTGTGTACGTCTGTGTGTGTGTACGTCTGTGTGTGTGTACGTCTGTGTGTGTGTGTACGTCTGTGTGTGTGTGTACGTCTGTGTGTGTGTGTGTACGTCTGTGTGTGTGTGTACGTCTGTGTGTGTGTGTGTGTACGTCTGTGTGTGTGTGTGTGTGTACGTCTGTGTGTGTGTACGTCTGTGTGTGTGTACGTCTGTGTGTGTGTGTGTACGTCTGTGTGTGTGTGTGTACGTCTGTGTGTGTGTGTACGTCTGTGTGTGTGTACGTGTGTGTGTGTGTACGTCTGTGTGTGTGTACGTCTGTGTGTGTGTGTGTACGTCTGTGTGTGTGTGTACGTCTGTGTGTGTGTGTGTACGTCTGTGTGTGTGTGTGTGTGTGTGTGTGTGTGTGTGTATGTCTGTGTGTGTGTGTGTTTGTGTGTTGAAACACTAAGGATTTTCATTTAGAAACAACTGAACACTCTATTCAACCAAATTTTATGCCTTTTGAATATTAGTGGGCCATAGATTTTATGACTTGCTATTATCAGTTTTTCTCACTAAATTTTTTTATTATGTATTAATATTAATGGATTGAACATATAATGACAGTCATTTATTTCATTATGTCATTTTCAAGACCTACTAAAATTCAATAATGTAGTTGGTCTTAGTACAAAGAAAGCCGTTGCATCATGAGTTTATAATTTGGTGAAGCACTGCTGGCAGTCTAAAGTTTGACACTGCCTAATTTTTACCATTCTGGCAAATGGGCAAAAGTTACAAAATTTGATGGGCAAAAGTTAAGAAATACTAAATGTAGCAGATTATTTTAAGAAATTTGGTGAAGAATAATTTTTTAAAAATTAAATTCTGCTAATATGATTTGACCCTGCCATATGCATGTCTTTTTCTTTCAGTGTCAAGTGTTACAGATACGTTTAAAACTAAGTCTGCAAGGGAAACAACAAGTTGAAACATCTTTGCAAGAAACTCAAGATGCTTTGACACGTCTTCAAGATGAACTTCATACGACCACACAAAATTATGAAGCCCAGCTTAGTATAATGTCAGAACATCTAGCTAATATGAATGACAAATTGACTGTTCAGTGCGATGAAATAGATCAATTGAAATATCAATTGTCAAATAAAGTGAGTAATTTTCTTGTTTACTTTTTTTACATTTACTTTTAATTATAAATCAAAATAATATATTCTCCATAGGAAAATTCAATAAATAGTCTGAAAAATAAGTTGAATTTAAAAACATGAGATCATTTAACAATAGACATTAATTTTCATTTGTTTGTTTCATGCAGCCCATTCGGAAGGGAAAACTAAAGTGAGTGCCTGAGAAGTTCTGCAGGGAACATTCCTTTGATGTTGCAATATAGTGTGATATGAATTAAATACAGAACATCAACCTGGTGCAAAAAGCAGTGGATAAGATTATAATTTTGAAATTTAAAAATGTTGTTATTAAGTTGCAATTGTGCAAATGTTTTGTGAGATATTACAGCAATATAGTTTTAGCTTTTTATTAAAATTGTTATAGTGAATTATAATTTCTTGGATTAAGCTTCCTACTAGCACATTTTAAGTAATAATTTCTCATTTCTACAAATGAGGCAGTTCATAGTGTTGAACTAGTATATCATATTACTTTTACAAGTGTCTGCTCAAACTGATGTAAAATAGAATTTGAAGCATCTTGTGATATTGTTAACTGTTCTATTTTGTATATATGAGAAAATATTTAGAAATATTCCCTTGTCAGTACTGCATTTCATAGGCAACGTGAATGAATGTTTTTCGTATAATATTATTAGTGAAGTGTTTTGTATTTGATGTAGAAGAATCATGTCCTTTGGACCACTTTATGGAACAGAATACTCAAATTGAACAGTAGTGTGTCATTGAGGAGAATGTGGCAGCTGGTTCTGCTTCTCTATTGTCTTTTTATTTTTGTGGTATATAGTGATGAGTGAACAGTATGCTGTTAAGTTATATGCATTTAATGGCTTCCATTTATTAGAGACTCACTGGTCTAAAATAATTTTTGTCAAATTCGTTGTCTTGTTGATGTTTCCTAAATGAGAGTGCTAACATTTCAGTGGCTTTCACGTGGATTACTGACGTCAATCAAAATATTTGTATTATTGCCTAAGATGCTGCATTATCCAAGCCAAGCTATACTGTTGTTGAAGTGAAAGTAAATTCAAGAAATAATTGGCCTATTTTCTTGAACATCCAATAATTGAAGATGTCTGACCATTATTTATTGCCCCCTATTGTGTACTTTGTGCCATTAGTATTTAATAATTTGAAAAGAAATATACAATGAATGGGGACTGATGATTGGACAAGGGCATAAAGTGGTCTGTATTATAATTATTTCATTTAGGTCAACTGTCTTTGCACCAAAGAATTTTGCTTTAAGTCCTAATGAATTAATATAATTATACTTTTAAGTTTTCTTAATTGTGGTTGCGTATGTACAGATGTAGATTTCTGTCTAGTTAATATTAAAAGCTGGGCTTATGACCCTTCAGATATCAAAAGGATGTTCGTATCCAGAATAGAAAATGCAATGTGTGTTGTTTCTAAAACCTATGTAAAATTTTTTCGAATTTATATTCGGACGGTCTATTGTTGCATTTGGAACAACTTTCTCCCTCTGCATTTTTTTAAATCAAGATATATGGGTATGTTTTCAAAATCCATGACTTATCCCAAATATGTCATAAGATAATGAATGCTCATTCAGTATATATGTACATGAAAACTTTGCCTGTAATATATATTGCTATCTTGATTGTTAAATTTTGTAATATGAACAAAATATTTGTGCAATGCTTTTTTTCTTCTGAAGTGTACAATTTTCTTTTTATAATTTAAATTGAAAAGGATTCTTCAAATTACAATGCTCTGTATTTGATTAAATGTATTTACAAATGAAATAAATATACATTTGAAAGGGGAAAAAATATTTACAATTTACTACAATTCAGATTTTTGAACAATATTACTCAGAAACCACAATCAAACAATTCAGTCTAATTTTATAGAAAATGAAGCTCCACAGGAACAACCTTGCTCTGCTTGAGGATTGTTAACTATCCTAAAAGCAGATCTTATAAGTTCTTCATGATATTCAATAGTAGATCCTCGAATGTAGTCCAATGATGTAGAATCTATTACAACACGAACTCCATCATTTTCAAACATCCTGAAAAATAATTAAAAGTATTGTAAGAACCATCGCTCCTGAAAGATATTACTATACTAAGAAAAAACTGTTTTTGGAAGATTTTTTCCTTTTTTTTTTTCTTCTGCCATTTTAGATTGCAATTGCGCTATGTCACAAATTTTGTTCTTTGAAATTAAATATAAATAATCACAGAAATCAAAACATACTCACACATCATCTTCTTGTGTTTTAGAATCTAAGTTAAACTTGTATTGGAATCCTGAACATCCTCCACCTTCAACAACAATCCTCAGGAATGTGTTGTCATCATCAACTATTTGTTTCAGTCTTTTTGTGCAACTTGTGCTTAAAGTCACCCCATCGGCTGCGGCATGATTTTTTGGATTGGGAGAATCTGAACTCAGTTTTAATCTAGAAAATATAATTGGTTAGAAGTTCCTTCACTCGACCGAATGTAAAATAAGATAGGAAAGCAATAGTTAAATGTCATGTACCAATGTATACGTTGGCGGAACCTGACAGTTCAACTGATCGACGATTACTAATAAAAACTACTATTAATTAATGTATATGAATATGACGTTCAGTTCTCTCCATTAATAAACTTAATTTCACTATTGGAAATGTTTGAAAATTAAAATCGATTCATGACTTTAGTTCTAAGGCGTATTCAAAGATAGCGTTTTGGTGCAGCAAGTGGCAGGTCTACTCACACTGTACGAAGAACTTATTAACCACATTTCTCCTAAAAATGGGTACATACGTGGTAGAAATGGATTTGATATGTTACGTACCTATGCGAGAGATTAATTAATCCAAAATACGCAGATTTGTTGGTGAATGGAACTGAGAAATTCTTCAACATGTAGAGTCGAACAAACGCCGCCATCTTTGCTGGATTCGCTGTGACGTATCGAAGGGCATTGTGGGATTGCTAATTAGAGTGCAGTGAATTTTTATCAAAATCGACCTTCATGGCTGTCAAGAAAGGCTTGTTTTTGGAAGAAAATTTAAGAGTTTCCCTATGCGGTTGACATATTATTTTATTACATGAGTGGGCTGCTAGTATTGCTGAAGAGTTTTGTTTGAGTTGTGTGATTGTCGACGCCAATGTTTACTGGAACCGTGAAGGTGACAATATGCGAGGCTTGCGGGTTGAGACCTACGGATTTTCAAAAGCGGCATAATATGGCGTTTGGGAAACCAGATGACCAGCCAATAGATCCTTATGTGTCAATAGACGTGGATGAAAATCATTTAGATCGTTCTTCAACGAAACCAAAGACTTTCAACCCAGTATGGAACGAATACTTCGTCCACGACGTGCAAAGCGCCGTCAACCTGGGGTTGACTGTTTTCCACGATGCCGCCATCCCGCCAGATGATTTTGTGGCAAATTGCACTATTCCATTTGAAGATCTTGTTCATAGGGAGCAAGATTCTGCAGATTTGTGGGTATGAATATTTCAATTTTCTAGGTTGAATTATCCATTGCTGTAGATTGTGCGTGCCACTGCTTTCTTGATTTTCTAGCTGCTAGAATTCTCCCTACAAATATCTTATTTTTCTGAACCTTTTTTTATTTCTCTGTTCTGCTTTTAATGTTTGTGGCGAGAAAGACTTTTATTTTACAAAGAGCATTGCAAATGCCTCATTACAGACTGATCAAGGCCAGGTTAAAAGTGACTGAAATTACATTGTTTTCTGGAATGAGATTACCAATTTTATTGTGAAGTAATTTGTCAGTTGCCTTTAAAGTAGTTGTTTTTGTTACTCTTTTGGGGAAAGAAGGTCTGATCGGTAATTTTGTTTCAAATTGCCAACACCAAATCATTAATATCTATGTGAACAAATGCAAAGTAGCTTTTGAGTGATTTTCCAACTGTTCAGAAATATTGAATCCAAATGATGTTGATAGTGAATTTACACATCTTAATTGGTATATGAAAAAGATAGACTAGTAATTTTTTGAAGGTTTAAAATAAGTTTTGTTGATTTGCAGATGCTCATGAACATACATTTATTTACTTCTTTTTATCTATGCTTTCAGCATCGACCTTTGTTTAGACTATGTTAATAGCAACAATATAATTTCAATAGCAGTGCATGATATGCTTTACCTCTTACAACTGTAAAAACTTAATTTTGCATCAGAGTGCATTTGTGTGTATAATTTTTCTTGCATTTCTGTGAGCAAGAAAATAAATTGTTTGTTGTGTGTATGAAAGTTCAATAAATAATTTTATTTCAATTACATTTTTTGAAGCACTTATGTTATCCTTAACCTTTCCAGTCTTTCCTTTGCTAGACAACATTCTTTCTTGCATATCTGTCAAGTTCTATATCAAAGCATGATGTTAATGTATATGCGAAAGGAAGAGTTATTTTATCAGATATTAAATTTGTTTGGACTTGTGTGTAATTATCAATAGAATTAGGTTGCCACAAGTCATTATATTAATTAGCAATATCCTAGTTACACGGAAACTGATTGGTTTTTGTGCAATTTCTGTCCACTTCATTCAGTATTTCAATATTATTTTGCTTGTATATCTGTGCTGTTCTGTATGCTTCATAATTGTCTTAGGTAAGGGAATTTTAAATCAAATCATTGGGGTTTATTGTTAGTTTCATGGTGGCATGCATTGTTGACCTACAAATTGGTTAGACGAGAAGACTTATAATCCTGTCAGAAAATGGCAAGAGGTAAGTGGGAAGATACTGAATTTTTCAATGATTTTTAAAAGCACGTTTAAATTAAGTTACATATTTTGTGGCCAGGAGAAGTCCCTTCTGCTATTGTGTGATGAAAATTTTAAGATGATGGCCAAAAAACTGCTCTGATTATTGCAAACATAAATTTGTTTCTATTAGTTTATAAAACAATAGCCTAAATGTATGCAAATTGTTTAGTCTGAGTAGGTAGCAAAGTTGGTAGTGTGTCGAAGGATTTCAATGCAGAGAAAATAAGACCATCTTTCCAAAAATAATTTATTTCTAAAGTAAAAGAAAAATTCTGTAAATCATTGGAAAACACATTTGGCATAATGTTATTTTTGAACTTCCTTGAATCTGCTTAAAATATTGAGTAGAGCCTCCCTGAGTATTTGTAATTAAATTCAAAATAGAATTCTTGCCAAGTTTGTTTCAAATTCTGCTAGCAAGTTAGTGAAAAAAAAGTAGTTAGCTGAAATGTGCTATGGGAGGTTAGGTTGGAATTAGATATGTAGAGTTCTACGTAAAAAGGAGGGAATTTTGAAGATGTAATACATGTTAACTAATTTATTCTTCCAAAATAAGATACAAAAATTTAGTGTTCTAAAAGACCTGGTCAATACAAGAGGGATGTATTAAAGTCAAACCTTGACAAATCACTTTAAAGTGGTGTTGACGAAAATAATAGCTCCATAATGCGGAACTTGTGTGTACAGGCATTTACTTTTTGTTGGAAAGAATATTCTAAATTACATTCCCAGTGTCATTACCCTGTATGAAATAAGAAAAAAACATTTTTGCTATGGGTAAAAAATATTTCTCTATTTGTTTTTGCAAACCAAACATATCAAAGAATATAGTTTTTTTTTCTGAGACTGCTAAACTAAAATCCAAAATGCAATACTTTTTGTAATAAAATAAAATTAAGGAAATTTTGTTCTTCCAACTTTAAATTGACAAAATAAAGAACATTAATATGAAAACACATCATCTGTGTATTAGAATAGTTCACTTAAATTTGTTTTCCTTACATTCAGTTGTCAAGTGATAGGAAAATTGATATGCCCTTTTTAACCAAAGAAAGTTGATTTTGTATTAAACCTTAAATATACGTAAAATATTACCTCAATAGTAATTTTTGTATGACAGTAATTTGCTCCTTGTTATAGAAGTAAGATCTGTGATGAAGTTCAAAAAAATCATACTATTTATAAGCTTTAGCACTTCTGGAAATGTAAATTTAATACTCCGAATGTTGTTATTATCTATTAGAAAGTTATTGGTCAGCTCATTTATGGACTTTGTCCTGATAAAAGTAGTAAATAAACTTTGAAATGCCAGATCATGTTGTGATGTGGATGTGGGGAGAAGATGTGGAAAGAGATGAAGATATATTTGACATATTTGATTTTTCTGATCAAGAAGAAATTGTAATAATCTATTTTAAAATTATCTTGTTTTTTAATGGAATTGTAAGCTTATTAATGAAACTATGGGCAAGGTCATGGCAGTAGGATGTTCTGAGATAAGTTGCAGGGGGGACAACATCACCAGTTAGCAAATATGAAATGAAAAAAAAAGGTCCTTCATTACTTTTAAATATGTTATAAATGCATTTAAAAGGTGTGATGTTTCTGATTTATGAGGTGACCAATTTTGAAATACTTGTTAATTAAAGCCAAAGTATTTTGTTCTGAATTATTGTCAGTGAGAAAACTGAACTATATTCATAAATTTTAAATGTTATTTTCAAAATTGAATTTTAGTTGTAATTAACAACTGTAGTCAACAATTAATTATGTACATTGAATTATTATAACTAATTACATTCACTATTGTTACAAAGTATCAGTTGTTAATGTACAGAAATTAAAGGAGTTTAAAATAATTGTATCAATGCATTAAAATTCAAAAAGAATTGAAATATATATATATACACACACACACACATGCACATACACATATACATGTAAATGTCAATAATAATAATAATAATAATAATAATAATAATAATAATAATAATAATAATAATAATAAAATGATTTTTGTCGGGTAATACAACACAAACCATGTTTGACAAGTCAATGGATTTTTCATAACAACATAATGCTTAATAGTGTAAGATGTTTGTGCACGAGTTTACTTCCTTTTAGGTAGTCAAAATTATTTTTCATTTACAGGTGGACTTAGAACCTCAAGGAAAATTGCATATACGTATTGACCTGAAATGGAAGACCCAAGGTCAAGGTATGTCAAGTACATATATAAAGTTTCATATATTTTAATTTTTGTACATTTCAGTTAATATCTTTATTATTTGAATGGCAATTCAGGTGTGATATTCATTGTATAGACGATTCTTTTCATTGAGAAAATGCAGATTTTGATTTCCAGTAATTTCTTACAATCTTCAATTCATATCAATATTTGTTTTGAAATCCATTATAAAATATTAATTTTTGATGTGAATTTAGTTTCTTCCTCTTCATGTTATTTGTGGTTGTGAAAACTGAATGCAGGAATAAGGAATACGTTTCTTTTTGGAACACAATTCAATTAATGCATCATAATTGTTTGTTCTATTGAGATGTTTATTGGAGATTGGATAAGTTTGTAATGTTGTAAACACTTTTGACACCTGTAACTTGAGTTATGTGATGATCGCGGACATTATTAGATCTGCCTATTTTTTGTACTGTAAATATATAAATAATTATTTCCTGTCATTTTAAGCAAATATTTTCAAAGTATCACCCTGCAAAGAAATATATAAGCTTTGTCTAGTTTCTAATTCTATATTTCGCGTGTCTGTCAGTCTGCCTTTCTTTCTTTAATCATTAATGTTGAATGAGATTAATTAAAAGTAATTTTAAGAACCTGAAAGATTAGATATCAAAAAATAAATTAGTTTAAATAAAAGCAATATCCAGTATTGCTTTAAATTTTAATCAATATCTAAGAGATAAGAATCATTGTGTATTATTCCATGTTTTACCTAATGTTGTAAACATTTGAACTTTTGCAGAGGTCCAACCTTCAAAACCAAGGGAATTCAAGGAGCGCCAGGGCTTCAACCGCCGGCGTGGGGCCATGCGCCGGCGGGTCCACCAAGTTCATGGACACAAATTTATGGCCACATTCCTCCGTCAGCCAACTTTCTGCTCACACTGCCGTGAATTTATTTGGTGAGTAGGGCAATAAAGAGTTAAGATTTAAAGTTAAATATTTCTATGATGCAATAGTGTGAGACGGAGGGGGAGGGGGAATGATACTATTTGTTGCTCCTGATAACTTTGTCCCAGTTACAAGGAAAAATCAGGGAGAGGGTTATTTTCAATATTTAATAAAAACTTGTTTAAGCAAATGTACAGTAAATGTTTCAATGAGTAGTTAAAGATAAATTGTAAGTTATGATTGAAGCAATTTTTTCATCGTTGGCTGAAGAAATGTAATGTGAAATAATATATTAATGTTTTCTGATACATGCAGTTTGAAAGCTAAAATGTTTCTAATTTTATTTTGTGTGTTGTAGGGGATTGGGTAAGCAAGGATATCAATGCCAAGGTGTGTATCTAGTTAATAGGTTTGCAAACATTTTTACATGTTTTTGCAAATACTCATGTGTGTACTGTTTGTTTCAGTATGCACTGTTGTTGTGCACAAAAGATGCCATCAGTCTGTGGTTACAAAATGCCCTGGAATGAAGGACAATTCTTATGAGGTAAGGAAGATGGATTAAAAGGGAGACTATTTTCTAGAATTGAATACATTAATCCTATAAAGAATAATTACATTTTAACATATTTTTTTGATAGGTTCATTAATGTATGCATGTATTTGGAATTTTCGGGTCGATTGTCCAACTTAGCTTCCTAGTTAACAGTGCCCCCTGTGTCTGGACCGAGTTTAACTTTCACGCTTGTGGGGCAAGAGAGTCACTTGGTGAACATGACATATTCCTTTCACTGTAACTAGAAAAGTAGTCTTGCTTGAGCTTTTCTTTGTCACACAGCTACAGGAATTAAGACGATTTTAAAGGAAAGCTAGTACACTATCTATAACCCTTGGGATAGGGTTATTAATTACACAGTTATTAGTATTTCCAAGTTAACTTAATATTAACCTCAGTATGATTCTCACTTAGTTCAATGTTGTAATGGGAATTTTCTCCAGAGTTTTTTTGGGCATTAATTGGTCGTTTATAAAAAAAAAGTGTTTTCCTTTTAGAGCTCTTGTTACATAAATAATCCATTGTGAATTCAATATGTATTTTTTTTTTGCAGCAAAATCTAGGCACACAGGGTCAACGCTTCAGTGTTAACATCCCCCATCGGTTTGAACTGCATACATATAGACGTTTCACGTTTTGTGATCATTGTGGTTCATTACTTTATGGCCTTATTCGCCAGGGTCTTCAATGTGAAGGTTAGATGCATCATCATAATCATTACCAATAATCTATTTCCATAGAATTTTATTATTGGGGTAGTTAATTTCAAAATGTAATATCTTATTGCAGTTTGTAGCATGAATATTCACAAACGCTGCCAGAAAAATGTGGCCAACAATTGTGGAATTGATACTAAGCAGATGGCTGAGACACTGGCTACATTGGGCATTACTACTGATAAACTGGCCCCTAGAAGCAAGGTTGGTATAAATACATAATTGAAATAACATTCCAAGATTTGGTTAAATAAAGACAAGATATTATTTTATGAGAATCTAAATTTGCATTGACATTCATTTTTGAAATTGATAAAATCTACTAGTTATTTTGTATATTTTTTGTCATTAAACCATGGGGGTTCTTGTGTTATTATTGTGTATGTGTGTTTTTTATGTACCTTTTTATGTGGATTAGTTTAAATTACATTAGATTGTTCTTCAAAAGGGATATATTTATCTATTTTATATTTGGAAGTTTCCACTTATATGAGACAATCAGGATTTTTTAACACCTAAAGAATTTTTTAAAATTATTCTTGTAGTATGTCTATATAATAACATTTCAAAAATTGTTGTGTCTTCAACAACAAGCATCATTCACTACTTTCGAAATTCTTTGAATTTGATGGGAAATGAAAAAAAAGAAGAAAATTTGGTGAAACTTGTGTGCAAAATTCTTATTTGATGCTGTTTGAAATAGTAACCAATTTGGGTCCTTAAAGAAACATTCACGTCATGATGACATGCCGAATTTTCAAATAGTATCAATTGCTGCCTGATGAAAAAGACCCAACCTTCAAAATGTGAATAAACAGACATACTACAAAAGTAATAAAAAAATTTTCATTAGTAATGTTTTTAAAAATCCTTTTTGTCCTGCATACGTGGAAACTTACAAAAATTAAATAATTATCTTGGACAATCTCAATAGTGTAGATTATATTTATCTATTTTAAATTAATACTTCCAATTTCTCTTTTTCTTTCAGTGTTTGGTTTCATGTATTTGCAAAAACAAATTTCACAAATGTGGACAGTATTTAAAATATAAATTTCATATAATTAGGATTATTATTCACTCTAGGAGATAAGAATTAACTTGAAAAAGATTAAGGTTTTTTAAAACAATTTTCTTTTTTTAAATAAAAGTTAACTTTTGCTGATATTCAGTACTTATCATATACACAATGCACATTTCAAGGAAAAATAGAAAGGTTTCATGCAGTGAATTACACACTTTTCTTGTCAATTTTTGTTCATTACCCTTAGGGGTTCCAAATATATTTTATTTACTTACGTATGTTGTAAGTCCAAAGGTGGACCCAAATATGAGCTAAAATTCTTTTACTAAAAATAATATCTGAAAGCATTTTTTTGGTAATTAATCTGTAGTACTTTCTAAATGTTTACAATTCTCTTGCAGGGAAATATCTCTGGTCCAACAGGAGACAAAAACAGTATGTCATGCAGTTCTACACAATCAACCTTGGAGGATAAGAGTGCTGAGGCTTCCGCTGGAGCTGGCTCACAGGCGGATGAGGACGGTGAGAATAACCTGCAGCTTCTCTCACAGCCTGAAGACAAGGGTGCTGACGCAGAGGCTGCAGACCAAGGTGCTCAGTTTCTCTGTGGTGTTCTCTGTTTGCCCTGTACGACCCCGTCCGCGGGGTCAGGCCTCACGTTTATTATTTTTCCAGCAGGAAAAGGTATTGCTGGAGAGCCTTGTGGCCGTGGGGAGAAGCATATGGGCCTGGAAGACTTCCATTTCATTAAAGTGCTTGGCAAGGGCAGCTTTGGAAAGGTGATGCTAGCTGAGCGAAAGGGCACAGAAGAGATTTATGCTGTAAAGGTGCTGAAAAAGGATGTTATTATACAGGATGATGATGTTGACTGCACTATGACAGAAAAACGCATTCTGGCATTAGCAGCCAAGCACCCATTCCTCACTGCTCTTCACTCCTGTTTTCAGACTAAAGTAAGTGCCTATTTTCTCATTGTCTGCTTAGAAGGCTGCTGTAACAGTCTGCAATAGTTATTTTATAATTCATGACCTAAATCCAAGTTGTGATAATCCAAGAAATGCAGCCTGTAGGTCTAAGAGGTCTGTGAGACACCTTAACCCTTCAGACACTACTTACCTGGACACTGGGTACCCTGTATGACACTGCCTCTAAATGCTGATATCACTGTATTTACAAAACTGTATTACAAATGATTCTAGACTTCCAATAAAATACAATTAAGACAGGGAATTTTGTTTTTTAATTTAAGACAACAACTTAATAATAGCAAAAACTAGCAAATAATAGTAATAAAAATGAAACTTTTTGTGAGTTGTATATCTTTTGAAATGTACAGCAGTAATTACATACAAATACTTATCTGATGGTAAATCAAATTCATCTTCATATTCCCTTTCACTGCAAAGCAAATGAACCTCATCATTACTAAGACTTTGCATTCCAAAACACACCTCTCAGTCTCAAAACGTTATATACCCAATCATTAAGTATTATAAATACAAAAGTAAAGGTGGAAAAGCTACACAGACTTCTGCAATCAAAGCATTGAGAGTATGTAGCAATACCATCTGCGGGCTAAAATCAGATCTACGCATTTACTACTACGCTGAAAATTCCTTTGAAAAGTATGTGCATCACATGGTTTTGCACTTGCTTGATGAATCATTAATAGTTTTGCATAAGTTTTTCAATATTTCTGTATATTATTAATAGCCGTGAATCATGGACTGGCAGCCAAAGGGTATATTGTGCAGATTTTAAAATTTGAAAGTTATCTTGCTTCAGCACTACATTGGTATGTGAGACTCGGGAAAACATGTTTTTACTTAAAACTGGGAGACGTATTTATGAATGTAAATTTTAAGTGTCTATCATTAGCAAGAATTTTATCTTACATTTGTTGGATCTGTACAATCAAACCAGGATGAAGTTCTAGCTGTCACGAGGTAGCTCATTGAAAAGCACAGTATTTGATTTTCATGAAGTCAGTGGTGTACTGAAGTAGATCTGTACATGAAATAGATAAAAACTACACCACAAAGAATCAAACCAGTATGTGATCACTTCTTTTTTATATTCTGGACTTGGCCTGATTAAATGCATTTCTTTTGTTTCGAGTACAGTTTTGTCCAACTTTTCAAAACAAAGGAGACCATATGTAAGTGAACTGATGCATTGTTTTTTTCCACAAATGTTCCTGTACACTTCCAAAGAAATTTGAAGGAGATTTACCAAGACAATGCTAGAGATCTCATGGTGTAGCTAAATGTAGTCTGTTTAAATTAATGTAAGAAATTGTCAAGGCAACTTTAGTGAAACCATTAAAACCACTTAAATAATGAGACCAAAACCACTTTTTATGCATTAAATACATTGCCGAAATTATAATCAAATGATCCGGTTCAGGTTTTTAAAATAATACATAATTTCATTCAACTTGTTACCCTGAGTTCATGTTTCAAAAATTGATTCTGAGGGTATATCATAATTAAAGGCTGAAGTTTGGCTAATGTTGGGAATGCTCAGTTAAAATGTGTATTAGTTAGACAACGTGGATAAAGCTGTATGTTTACCGATGAATGGATAATTTTGTTCTTCTCCTCTCTAATGTTGGTATAAGCCTTGTGTTGCTGACTAAAGTTAGGCTTTTGTTGAAGTGTTAGGCACCTTGTGTCTTTACAAGAAGTATAAAATCATATTGGAAATTATTTGTTGCACAGACAAGGATATTTTATATGCATCATAAAGATCAGTTTCATTGCCAACTCAGAAATATGTAGCAAAGTGTCAACTAAGATAGGATGAGGTTAGGTTTGATGGTATTTTGTAAATTAAGTATATTTGTATGAGTTCAGCTAGTAACATAAATTCTTGTATTATAAGCCTATTAGAGGGGGGGAGTATATCATTTATGATAAGGGTGTGCATGGTAAGTTCGAAGGTCCTCTGAAGTGCTTGCAGTACAGTATACCAGTTCAGGTTGCTATGTTGATGACTTGTCAGAGAGATGATCCAGATACCACCATAAGGTGTAGAAATAATAAATGCCAAATATGCCAAAAAATTGTGGGCTGTCAACACAAACCCCTGGAGGTGAATGAAAGCAGGCAAGAATTCCTTTGGCCCAGGAAGCATTTTACCACACACACACCTCAGCTAGAGCTGCAAAGTAAAAATATCAAATCTTTATGACATCAAATAAACATACAAGACTTCCAGTTTGTACTTTGTTCTACATATAGGCCTCTTTTTTTTGAATGTGATAACTAACATGTGTTCTCTGTGCCTACCGACTGCTTTGATACTGCCCTCTTTGATATGCTGCTTACTGTAAACAATATAAACTTATTTCTACTATATCTACCCTTATTTTTGGAGATTTCAGTTTCTCAACTCTCTGATGGCCTCAACAACTTCTAATGCCGTTATCTCAATATCATCCATTAATCACAAAAAAGAAAAGGAAAAAAAAACTTGAAGTTTTTGAAGATACTTGCTTTGTTTAGCTGATCATAGATATTACAAGAATCAGAAAGAGACTATGCCCTGGGCTTCATATTTACTATTAAAAGTCAAGTACTTTGTACTTCCTCTACAATGGTGCTCCCTTGGCATCATACAGTCTTACTTCTTGACTTTTGAATCAATTTGTAAGATCACTGTCGATCTCCTGACAAAAGAAGAAATTCTTTGCAAGCCAATTTTGAAGCTATAAGCAATGTATTTTCACAACAGCCAATACATTTATCACCATTGGGGGAATCTGAGTAACAGCATTGTTACTGCTGTAAATACACACCTACCAGAGCAACGTAAATGCACAGTGAGCCCCAAAACTCTGAATTAACTGCAACATTTTACACTTCATTCACTATAAGAAGACCAACTCGCTGATCAACAGATATTACAATGATCATTAAACTTAATGTAATCATATGACTAAGGAGATCAGGATTCACAGAATGAGCTTTGAAAACAACACAACCCAGATGGAGGGCAAACAATTTAATTCATACATCCAAGGACAAAATTCTTTTATATCATCTCTTCCAAAATCTTTGTTTGGTAATTAGTAAAGCCACAGCTGATCCTCACGTTTGTATCATTGCTTATACCTTTGCCGGTGTGTGTTTGAGAAATGTTTTACAATAGAAACTGGAACCCAACCTTGAAACACCAGTAATGCTTGAACATAACTTCAAATGTTCTGCCTCCCCATGTTTCAGAGTAAGGGTACCCTCAAAAAATGTAACATAATGTTCAAAAAGGTCTCACATTATATAATATAAACATTACAACATAAACTTAACTTGTGTTGCTGTGGGGACACAAAAACCAAGTGAGGACCTAAGCCACAATTTTCAAGTTATTCAGAATGATAACATGTGTTCCAGGTTGCATGTGCGCTTGCTTGTATCACAGTCTGCAAAATTCCAAATTTTAGTCTTAAATCTGGAGAGGGGGGTAATCCTATATCCAGCAGTAGCACTTTTTGCAGAATTTTATTTTGATAGCTTCATATAAATCACATAAAACTGCTGTCTTCCCTTAAAGCACTATACTTACACGGAGGGGATATTTTATTAGATTTGTTTCATAATTATCTGGCCACTATGCACATAATTACTCTCCATAAAATTGTTGTGTTACATTTTAAGTTATACAATGGAATTCATCTATTTTTCACATTTTTATTAACATGCAATTTTGTTTAGGACTTGGTGATAAACTAAGTTTAAGTTGGAAATTAAATTGAATGCTTTCATAGGGAACTTATTGTAGCAGTGTTTCACTGAATGTCTGGTTATTATATTGACTATTTAATTAAACATTATCATATATTTAATTTAATATATCATTTTCAAAAATTTGTCATTTGTTTCTTTTTAACTCTTGCTACTATAAATATTGTAGAACTTTTCTCTTGTTATTTGTCAAGAGAAAATTTCAACAGTCCAGTTCCAAAAAGCAACTACTCAGAATTCTAATTTTTGAGATATTGCCATTTTAAAACTTGATAACTCAGTGAAAATATCAGTTTTCATCATGTAGGTTTGAAATTTATGGCATGGTATAAAGTTAATAATAAATTTCAAAAAGAAGAAACTGACAGTTTTTGAGTGATATTAAATTTTAAAATATCTGTATGTCAAAACAGGATGAGTTGTTACCTTTTACAACTTTACTGTTGTTTTAGTAAAATCTTTCTCTGTGAAAAGTTTTTCTTGTTTATAATATATTTTGTGTTATTTAGGATCGTTTGTTTTTTGTTATGGAGTATGTGGATGGAGGTGATCTTATGTTCCAAATTCAGAAGGCTCGGAAGTTTGATGAGCCAAGGGCAAGATTCTATGCTGCTGAGGTGACTTTGGCTTTGCAGTTTCTACACAGAAATGGTGTAGTATACAGGTATGAAGGATAGTCTTTCAAAAACACTCATATTGTAATAGGCATAATTTATTTTGATTTGTGATTACATTTAATTATTGTAATAGTCGCTCATGACCTTTGTAGTTTATGCGACTTAAAATAATAATAATAATAATAATAATAATAATAATAATATTTATTTCATAACATCCTGTTTTCTTACAGAGATCTGAAGCTGGATAATATTCTTTTGGACCATGAGGGCCATTGTAAACTGGCTGACTTCGGAATGTGTAAAGAAGGTATTGCTGATGGTGCTACCACCACAACATTTTGTGGCACTCCAGATTACATAGCTCCTGAGGTACACAGTCATTTTACTAATAGCAACTTTTGTTCCTTTTCGATCTTAAATCATTAGCCCATAAGATAATTTACAAAAAGAATAACTGAAGAAGGAAAAGAAAGGTAAAGATGCCGATTATGCATGAATGAAGGATTGCATTGTACCAACACTGTCCCTAGAAAATGTGCCACACAGTTTACATTCTTTATCTCCAAGCACATTCTGTGAGTACTGCTGACAGTTTGATGTGTTTTAGTGAAAACAAATACATATTTCTGTGTAAATCAAAAATCTTTTCTTTTCTTTTTTTTTGTCATTCTCTTTTGTTTTTTGTATTTTATCCCCGACCATCTTCCTCTTCTTTATCTTTGTTTTCTTCTTCAGAGCCTTTCTTTCTCCAACAATCTTTCTCTTTCCCCATCTCTCATTTCTTCTGTTGTTCCTCCTCCCTCTTTGTTTTTTCTTTCCTTTTCTGTTTATCCTATTTATTCTTGTCTGCCTTGTTTTGTCATTCCTATTTTTTTCTTTTCAAACTAGAGTAATACATTCTGAAGTATAGAATAAATGGTTTTCTGAACTTTTTATTTATCCTCCAAATTCAAAACTAAGGTTTGCAAGAATATTCACAAAATAACAATCCATTAAAATGATTTCTGAACGTCTAAAATTTTCTACAAAATTTTTTTGAATTATATCGATAGTTTAATTAGGCTTTGAGAAATTGGCTCAAGAAAGTTTGCTAGGTGTGTGCAACACAATGTTTACAACTACCAAAGCAATGGTGATGGCAACCGTGATTGTCATAAATATGGCAGGTTGAGACAGGCAAGGGTGAGACCAGGCGGGGTGGACAGAGTGAGAAAGAAAAAGGTAAAGCTGGTTGGATGGGATGGACCAAGGTGAGATGGGGACTGCATAAGGCAGGATAGGATGGGAAAAAATTATACAGTAGAACCCCTCTTTTACACTTTTTAAGGGACCACAAAGAATGGTGTAAACTGTGGGAAAACACTTTTGGACATGTAATAAAATACTGAAGATTTACCATCCACTTTTATTAAATATTTAAACATTAATATACATTTTACCAAAATACAAAAGTTCTAATATTTTGTTCAAAAATTCTAATATAGATGATTGTTTTGCCTTCTTCTGGTGAATTCTTTCAACTTGCTTTTCAAGTTCATACACATGGTCAAAACTATTAACATCACCATCTGCTCCAGAAATATTTTTTTCATTGTGTTTATTGCAGAAACTTCTGCACAATTAGGCACGCTACTATCACCATTATTGTCATCACTATCACTGTCACTTTCGTCTTGAACTGAATTGATCAAAGTTTCTACCGACACTGTTTGCACAGTTGCGAGTTCATCATCAAAATGTAGGAAGTCATTAACTTCATAATCTATTCTCAATTTCTCTCATACATCTCACTGTCTTCGTCTTCACTTACTTCTTCCTCATGGGTTTGGAAGAACCCCATGAGGCTTTTCTGGAACGATTACATATGGTGGATTCACAAACATCCTTCCATACCTTTGCAGTATAATGAAGTGCGTTGAGGATAGATATTTTGAAAGTCATTGTATCCTTCCGTGACTCCATCCAACCTAATAATCTCTGCACTTGGTCTAAAAAGCTTGGGTTATTCCTAAATTCATTGGTTGTAACTTGCTTGTGCAGTTTTCTGGCAAGAATTCAATTCTAATATTTCTGAAGTTCATTTTTTTTTGGATGTGCAGAGCACTGATCAACAAATAAAAGAATTCTTGAGTTCTGCGCTCCTATCTTCACATCAAGAGCATACATTTGCCTCTCAATTAGGCGGGAAGTCATTCAAGCTTTTTCATTGGCTTGTTATTTTGTGGGCAATGTTTTCACATTCTTGAAGCATCAAGGTTTCTTCGACTTTCCTATAACAAATGGGTAAAGCTTTTCAGACCCATCAACATTTGCTCCCAACATTACAGTAAGCTTAAGTTAACTGTTTTTGCCTCCATGGCAACTCTTGCCTTTAAATGTGAAAGTTTTGTTCAGAAGAACACAAAAAAATAGTCCAGTTTCATCTATGTTGAAAATGTCCTTGGGTGAATACTCCTCCATGAGGTCCATCAGTTTCCCCTCTTGCCATTCCCAACACTTGGTTCTGGTAGGGCATTTCCTTCTCCACACACTACCTTATAAACAATATTGTACCACTTTTTGAATTGGTCAAGCCAGCCATTAGACGCCTTCCTCTAGAATTTTGGATTTTTCTTGAATAGAAAGACTCATTCCCCTTCTTTTTAAATCCATTAAAAGGCAAAATTAACAACTATTAAAATTAAAACTTTCTGAAAATGCACAAAACTATGATACCTTGGCTACGTTACTTTGGCTTTGATACTCTTCTGATGTTATAACGAGGAGCACACTACACTACAACTGAACCAGAGCGAATGAACAAGTGAGAAGAGACCTCTTTCCACCGTGAATGAACTCCAAACAAGGCTAGAATTTGAAGCTGATGAGATAAATTTCATTGCAAGAGAATATACTGCAAGAGATATTTAAAATATTATGCAAAAAATGGCATTACAGATCCTTGATGGCTTCAAAAAGTGCAAACGGCGAGAACAATTTAATTTCGAAAATGTAAAAGCTGGAATAATTTAACATTATGAACATATGAAAAGTATGAAAATTATAATATTATTACTTATTGTTTCTACTTTTTATAAATGATATAGCTTCTATGTTCTCATATAGTAATTTTTTTTTGTTTCAAATTTTACTTGTTTGCGGATGATCTCAAACTTAGTTGTATTATAAAGTCTAATGATGATTGTTTCAAATTACAAAAAGACCTAGACTCTTTATCAATATGGTGTAATGTGAAAAAACTTAATTTAAATGTCTTGAAATGTAAAACTATGAGGTACACAAGATCCAGAAACTCCATCATCTTCCCTTATGAAATTGGAAATTTTGTGCTGGATTCTGTTTCTCACATTAAAGACCTTGGTGTTATATTTGATGATAAATTGAAATTTGATTTACATATCGATTTTATTTTGAAAAAGTCAAATCAAATGTTAGGATTTGTGAAGTGCAATACAACAGATTTTAAAGAGCTTAAAACCTTGAAAATGTTATATTTAACTTTAGTAAGACCAAATTTATTGTATGCTTCTCAACTATGGTCCCTACATTACATTAAATATATTAAAAAAATAGAAACTATTCAGCACAAATTTTTCAGTTATGTAGCGTTTAAACTTAGACTTCCATCTCCCTCAAGAGACCATAATTATGAACAAATAGCTAAAATTCTAAATCTAAGTTCTTTACGCTCTTATAGAGATTTTTTTGATATCTTATTTCTATATAATCTTTTAAATTTTCATATAGATTCACCGGAAATTTTATCACATATATCTGTGGTTGCTATAAATAGAACTGTTCCCTCTAATAATAAAATTAGATTTTATATACCTGTCGGAAAAACCAATTTATACCATTTTGCGCCTATCTGGAACATGTGTAGAAAAGCAAATAATACTCAACTTGACATGACTAAATCTTCATATAGTTTTTATAATTTGGCACACCAAAAACTACTTAATGATTATAGTTGATGAAATTGTACAATTTGAAATTCAAATGTATACTCTACTGTAGTGATTATAAATATTGTATTATTATGTAAATTGGGCGATTGCCTGTTTTGAAATTGATTAAATAAATAAATAACAATATGAACACAGGAAAGTGTAAAAGCGAGGTTGTACTGTTCTTGAATTCATCCGTTTTCCTGTCTTATAGAAGGTAGTGCTTAATAAATATCTGGGCAATGTTGTATATTTCAGCTGGTTGTTTAATAAATTATAAAAGAGAATTAATTGTTGTATTTTATCCACCATGCAAGAAGAAAATTGTTATGAGGGGCACTCTGAAATTTTCTGAAAAAGTAGGTGTAAAGAAGAGGAAACTGTTTCTTCATTATATTTTCGCGAAGTATTTCTCCTCTAGCTTCTATACAGCGGGCCATCCTCTGAAACCATTATTGAAATGCTGCATGCTGTTGTTCTTTCAGAAGCTCTGTTAGAAATGCTTCGTACTGCATATTCTGGGATCTCAAACTGGCGTCCTATGATTGTTTCTTTAGCTTTTGGAAATAAAAAGAAGTCGCAAGGGGCCAGGTGTTTGGGGGGGGGGGGGGGGTGCTGTAGAAGTCTGCCTCTCATAAATTTTTTGGGGGTTTTTTGACCTGTGTGAGCTGGCGTGTTGTCATGATGCAAAAGCAGACCACGCACACCTCTCTTTGCTCTTGTCTTCTGAATGCTATCGAAGACTTTTTGGAGACAAACAGTTGTGTACCAGGGTGTTCTCACTGTCCTTTGGTCCTCAAGTGCAACTGTTACTACATGACCACTGGCTGAAAAGAAGGAACAAACCATTTCTTTCAAATGCTCTGCGATCTCTTGGTCTTTGTTCGTGGTCTCTTGTCAGGGAAGATCCAGATTGTCGATTGCCTTTTAGTTGCAGGATCAAATAGGTATATCAAAGATTCACCTCCAGTTACAATATCAAAAATTTGCTTTGCACATGCTTCTTCAAACTTTTGAACTATTTCTTTACACTGATTCACACAACATGCTTTTTGTTCTTGAGATGAACAATCTCTCAGCTGCTGACCTTCCTGACACCATGGTTTTAATGCAAAATTCATGACACTGCAGAGGAACCAAAACCCAAGGTCTGCTGTATCTGCGGGTAAGTGCATGGGTTATCCTTGAACATCATCTGCACAGAGATGTTTTCTTCTGTCATTGCTTTCTGTGATCATCCCATGCGAGGCTCATCTTTAAATGACTTTCTCCCTGGACAAAATTCTGAATACCATTCACAAGCAGTCAATTTTGACGGGGAAGAATCACGGAATGCACTCCTCAACCGTTCAAGACATTCTTTAACACTTAGACCAACCATGTTTGTACTACTTTCTGCCTATGAGATCTTTTAGATATTTTATACGTATCTACACATGCTTTACTCTGTTAATTATTTTTACTACATAAAGGGTATCACCCGTTAATTTTATTAAATAAATAAATTTTTACTGGCATTGCTAAATAACTCTGACATATTGAATGCATGATTGACTTCCCATGCAGTTGGCCATTTTTGTGGTAGTGGTTCTCAAGCAGATTGTTGATACTGACATGTAACTACTAAGTGAAGTTGCCACATTACCAGTAATTTTAAGTAGTTGTTTGGCAAGCCACTGTCTGCCACACTGGCACCAATTTCTGTGATCGGCACGTCATTTGGGGATTACCCGCAAACAGAGCAAGGAAAAAAAGGAACAATGTTTCATATATCCAACTAATTGAAGCCAATATTTGTGACTCATCCATTGTCTGCTTTACACCCATAAGGAGGTCCTGCACAGTGCATCCAAACAAATCTTGCTTGGCTTCTGTGCATTCTTCTACCAGTGCTATTTATAAAGTGTTTATTCAAGATTGCATTACTTTCCCCATACTCCCAGCATGCAATCTCAAAAGCAATTTTCAGTACTCTTCCAAGGAAAACATTCAGAGAATGCCAGGGAATTGAAACTTGCAAGGAATTGTAGAGGTACTCGTTTGCTACAAATTTAGGGTGACTGAAAACAATGTTTGCTAAATAAGAGGCTTACATTTATTACATAGAGAAAAACACACACAACTGAGTACAATATTGGCAGAACCTTACGAATTTGTAAGCTGTTCAAAAAGTTTCATTAATAAGAGCTCTTTATAAGCAAGTTTACTGTTATTTCGAACCTTGGACTAGAGACCTAAGGAACCAACGGTATCTCTGGGAATTTCATTGGTAGTTGTCTTGCAGTGACCCACAGATCCTTCTGAAGTTTATTTACAAAGATTGATTTAATATTATGTGAGAAATCATTAGACCCTTATAACGTTTATCTTGATTATGATGTATCAGATGTTTGAAAGCATACTTATGAGTCTATTTATTTACGCATTTAAAAGAACACATTAATTTTAAAACCTGAGCTTGTGTAATTGGAATCATCAAAGTACATTGTAACAATTTGTGACTAGTGAGAGGGCATTATAATAGTAATATAAGTAGTAAATAAGATTCTTTCTCTGCTGATGTATTGATCATACATTTAATATAATACAAAGTCCATGGGTAAATCCATTGATGAATTTATTTATATAGCAATTTGTTACAAAAGCATTACCAAGAGATGGATTAAAAATACTATGATGCTATTTTGCAGAATATGGATTTTGCAAAAGTTTCAATATGCATTCTAGCATTTTCTGAGACTTTATTCACAAATGCTTTTAATAGTGTTCTTTTACAGATCCTTCAAGAACTGGACTATGGGCCTAGTGTTGACTGGTGGGCTTTGGGGGTACTCATGTATGAAATGATGGCTGGCCAGCCTCCTTTTGAAGCTGACAATGAGGATGACTTATTTGAATCTATTCTTCATGATGATGTTTTGTATCCTGTTTGGCTTAGTAAGGAGGCAGTTTCAATTCTGAAAGGAGTGAGTATGAACATATTGTAATATTTAGAATTTTAGCCCAATACATAAATTTATTTTGAAATTTTCTTTTTCCGTTAAAAGAAGTATTAAATTATTTTCATTATAGACTGAAGTGTGGATACTGTAATATTTTTGGTACAATATGTGTGTAGAAAAGAGAAAGTATAAATCAAAAAGTTCAGTTTCTAGATACGGTCAAAAATTCCTATTTCAAAATTTCTGTATATAAAACAGCCTTAAGGACAGAGGTTGTGTGATAGGAGAACTGACTGACTTGGGGCATGGCTTCTTGGTGCTATGCTTGCTCTCATGTCACATGATTGGCTCACCTTGAACACGTGATGCAATCATGCTGAAGGAGCATTACTGATATTTCACATATTGCAACATCACTTTGAACAAGGAAGGTAAGTTGATGAGCAGAAGTCGATACATGAATGGTGGGAATAAAGATGCTGGTCAGAATATTAGCACATTCATAGTGGGAGCGATTCACGTGTAATTAAATTATTTTGAGAAAATTGCCTACGAATCTCTTCTTCCATCTCTCTGATTACAAATGTCTACTTCCGATTTAGTTTCTTGAAGGGTTTTCTGATGTGTATTCTGTTCTATATAGTTCGTTTTTGAATACAGTCTCTGCCAAGCCTGATTTCATGGATTTCCTCCAAATTGCCAATCCTGTGTTTTCTTTATTTATATGCTCTTTGTGAGGCACAGAAAAGACTGGAAGAATCAGAAGATTTTGCTCCATTTATTTATTTGCCTAGTAAATGTGGACACACATCACTTTACATTTCCAAATTACAACTGAAAAGCAGAATACTTCCCTATTTATGCATGGATTTTTGCTATAAAATACACCAAGACAATATTAATTTATTGAAGAAATAAAAGAGAGGGTGCAAACCCATGAAAAAACTAGGAATAACAGTGATGTGCTATAGTGTAATGCAAGTTATGTCAAAAAACCTTAGAAAGAAGGTGAAAAAGAGGTCATAAATGCAGACCAACCCAACATGCTGGAGTTGAAGAAATGATTTAAACAAGGAAATTTAAAACCTCAGAAGAATTAATATCCATGGCAGATAACTTGACATAACAAGAAACAAGAACATAAAAAATAGTATGGGCCAAATGTTCAAGAAATTATATTAGAAGTAGAAGATAGAACTGTGTGGAAAAAATAAATTATTTTCTACAAGGTAGGGGAACTAATAATTCAAAAAGAAAGAGCAAACCGCGATCAGAGCCTTAAAACAATCCTTAAACATCAGAAGACCTCTTCGTCCAAACATAAGGATTCAAAAAGTCTCTAGGCTGGAAAAAGAATCAGAAGTCCCCTCCATTGATGGTGGTTTTAATCTATTTGTGCAAAAGTAAAGTTGTTTTATGAAATATTTTTAAATATGTGTTAGTAGTAGTGTTAATTATGTTAATTTATCATGAATCAATGCTCAAATTTTTTTATTTTTTTTATTTATAGTTTTCGAAAAGTCTGCTGTCTGATTCAGCAGACACTACACGTAGGGGACACTTGAATTGCACCAGCAGAGTTCATGGGCAGGCATATCCTGGCCTTGAATGAACATTTTAAGTTGCAGACGTCAAAGACAGAAAACTTCGCAACTTTAAACGAATTGAGGGCAGCAAGGTTAAAGTCTACAGATAGCACATCCAGTGATGACATTGCGTGTGTTATTTTTTTGGTAAATCAACCTTGCATTTATAAGTACTAAAGAGGCGTCCACAAAGTAAGCAAAAGTTGCCCATCACCACTTTCTCTAATTATTGATGTGTTTGTCGCTACAGTCTGGTGCGTTCTGTCCATGCCTTCTGTAGCTTGATTATGTGACTTCAGTATTGAGAGTTTGAATCAGACTGAAAAACAAGTATTTTAGTATAATTCCATACCTATCACCATCACTTATTTTCAGCTATGTGACAATTGCTTTAATGGAAAGGCTGAAAATAAAAGAATGTCATGTGTGCATGAGAAAGAGTTTCACAAGTGTTATGGTTGCATGGCATCTGATAAATCAGATGGGTTAAATGTTTTAAGAACTTTCAAATCTAGAAAAAAGAAAGTATTGCAAATTCTGTATTTTCTTAATCCGTAATCTTTGAAGTTATTACTCGATGCAAAAAATCATGTCTATAGTATAATAATGTTGATTCTGAATAAAAACCCTTTATTGCTGGCCCCTGGTCATGAAAAAATCGATAAATTCAGTTGCTGTAAATTGTAAACTACTTCCTTCATTTGTGGTGTAGTGAGAATCCAAGTTTTGTGGGTCCTTGATAACGAAAAATCGATTCACTGCAAAAAAATGTCTGTCTGTTCATCTGTGAACAATGCTAGTGCCTAAACCGTTTGCCTGAAAAGTGAAAATTACATGTACCTTTAAAAATTAATCAAATTTATCTACAGTAAAGTTTTCAATGAGAATTAAGTTTCTGAAACCATGTTTTTCATCTATGAGAACTTGGTTTGAATAACAAAAAAGACAAAATCATTAAATATCAACTTGCATAATTCTGCAAAAGTGTATGCTCTAATGTCTGCTCTCAAATTTATTAAGCAAATTCACTCTACTAATTTCATCATATTTTCAAATTTTCTCCCAAGGATTTGCAAATGAGAATTAAGTTTCTGAAACCATGTTTTTCATCTATGAGAACTTGGTTTGAATAACAAAAAAGACAAAATCATTAAATATCAACTTGCATAATTCTGCAAAAGTGTATGCTCTAATGTCTGCTCTCAAATTTATTAAGCAAATTCACTCTACTAATTTCATCATATTTTCAAATTTTCTCCCAATGATTTGCAAAGTTGTCAATAGAAGCATTAAACCTGAAATGGCTCTATTACTCAAGATCTGATTTTTGAAATTTGCACATTAAAGAAAAATCTCACTCTTCCATGGACTCCACCTGAACTAGAATCACAAGTCATGGACAATTGGAGTAAATCTGCAGTTATTAATCTGAAGAGAAAGAAGGTCCATAACCCTTCCTACGCTATAACTGATAATTTGCAGAATGTTGAGACTTTTATGAAAATAAAATGGATTAGCGTGTGGAAAGAATTCAAAGGAAGCAGCAGCCATTTTGACGCCAGCCCATACCTCTGATTTTTGTAACAGTATGCTGAACTTCATTTATATTATTAATTGATGTGCTAAAATGTCTTACAGCGAAGAGATATCTTTCAAGCTTTGAATGCTAATGTACTGTTGCTTTACTCTGTGCACCAAGAGCTAATAATTAAATTCTGTAAAATTATTAATGTTGTATCTGAAATACAAGTTCAAAGTTTCAAAAACATAAATAATTGATGTAAAGAGCATAATTGTTTACTTTTTTGTTATTGTCTCTCTAATTGTAATTGATTGAAGTCACTAATGACTTTATCATTGATGCAACTCAAAACGGGGAGGGGGAGGAGTAAGTTTCGAATAACACCCAGATTTGATGTAGGTCTATAATTTTTGATATGCAGCCTGTCACCACCCTTGGAACTAGTAATAAAACTCTTTTTCCAGACTTGTGAATATGCCCTCATGTAATGACTTAGAAGAGATACAATAAAGTATCGGATAATTGACATAACAATTTTTGATAAATTCCATCAGGCCCAGCCTCCGTATTATTCTGCAATTTATTAATTTTAAACTTTCAGCTATAGTCAGGCCACCAATATTGATGTTTTTTTCAACAGCAGGAACGTCAGGATCAGTCAATGATACATCAAAATCATGTCCATTTGAGGCTTGCTGTGGAAGTTTTAAGATATACTGTGTTGCGATCAATTATTACCTTTCCAAAAAGTGAATCGATTGCAGTGTTCTTTCTGAGTAATGCATGCAAGTTGGAACTTGCTTGGGTTTTGACTGTTGCTAAGAGACCTACCCTTCTTTTTGTTGATGCGGCATTCTGTTGTTGTCTAAATGGAGCCGACAAGAGAGCGCTTCCATGCAATGATTCTTTATTACTTTAAAAGTGGTTTAAACGAATCTGAAAGCCTTGATCATTTGCAAAGGGTCTTTAGGAATATTGCACCTTCCTTTGCGACAATGTTTCAATGGTTTCAAGTATTCGAAAGAGGCAAAACTTTGTGGAAAGACGAGGAGAGGTGCAGGCATCCAGCAACTGCAGTGACTGAAGAAAACATAGTCACTGTGGAAAACTTGGTGCAGGAAAACAATTGTGTAACATTTATGGACATTAAGGGTCCCTACGGATTGGATCGCCGGCAGTTTCCAAAGTCCAGCACGAATATCATTGGCTCGGAAAAGTTGCATCTCAATGGGTTTCTCGCACTTTGACAGAATTACAGAAGTGCATCCATGTGAAATAGTGTGAAGAAATGTTGAAAAGATTGGAAAGAGGCAACTCTAGGCATGTTTCTGACATAGTTACTGGTGACTAAACGTGGATTTATAAGTTTGATCCTGAAAATGACCGACAGTCTACTGTATGGATTTTTCCCGATGAACATCTGCCAACAAAAGTTAAATGGCCTTGAAACTTTGGAAAGAAAATGGTTGCAAGATTCTTCTCCAAAAATGGTCATGTCACAACTGTTCCACTGGAAGAACAAAGAACATACTGCTCTGTGGTACTGAACAGTGTCTACCAAAAGTTTTCCCTAAGCTTCAAGAACAGTGACCAAAGTCAGGACTAAGGAGAATTGTCCTACACCATGACAATGCATCTGCGCACACGGCCAACCTCACAATTCACTTCCTGGAGTCAACAGAGGTTAAACTAATGACTCACTCACCTTACATGCCTGACCTGGTTCCATGTGATTATTTTCTGTTCCCTGCAGTCAAAAGTCGCATATGAGGAAGAAGGTTCTCAAGCTTTGAAGAAACTGTCGATGCCTACAAAAGTGAACTTTTAGCACTTGAGGAAAATAAATGGAAAAACTGTTTTCAAAATTGGTTTACAAGAATGCAAAAATGTGTAGAATATCATGGTTAGTATTTTGAAAAAATATAGTTGTCAAAATTATTTTAATTTTCTTAGTTATTGGGTATCTCAAAACTTTAGTAGTGACCTTCGTATACAGACTCAAAGCAACTCAATAGCAAACAATTTCACAATCATCTCTGAGGAATCAGCTGATTCATCACCATAATATATCAAATTAGGTAGATCACTTATCCCTCTCAAATGTGCAGGTTCATTAGGAACATGAGAACAGAAACTGCTGAATATATAAGAATAACACAATACCTATCCAAATATGGGTGGAGTATTTTAAAGAGTTATTCCATGATTAAGTTGGAAATGTAATAGACCTTGCAGAAACAGGAAACATGAATACAGAATGCCCTATTTCAAAAGAACTGGTAAAGGAGATATTTAAGAAATTGAAATATGGTAAATCACCTGTGGAGTACAGTGAATACAATTAGCTCCTAAAGTTTGGGGGAGACACATTAACTAAAGAAATAACTAAATTAATGAAGATATTGCACGATCTTAAGATACTCAAGGATTGGAAGACAAGCATCCTCATAGCATTATTCAAGAAGGGACACTTAACCCCAATAATTACAGAGGAATAAGTCTCCTAAGTTCCACACTCAAATTAGCGATGAGACATTTAGCGAATGAGCTGTACAGCATGATAGAGTGGGAAGATCATGAACAAGGATTCAGGAGAAGGAGATCCTGTAACGATGCAATATACATAGTTAGACAGCTGATAGAAAAGTCACTAGAATTCAATAACCTGGCATTCTTATGCTTTCTAAGTAAAGCATTTGATAATATACGTCTAATAGATGTCTTTAGAATAAGGAATGACAGAAATGTGGAATATCTATATCACCAGGTAATAGTATCGAGTTGGTTCAAAAATCCATTATTGCACATGTCAGCTGATATGAAACAAATAAAATGGATACTGAAGTTCTTAATGGCAACTAAACTGATTTCTGCCACATAACTGTCACTATAATAAGAGACTACACTGATACAATACTAGAATACATCATTTCTGAGTTACACATGTAATGTGTTGTAGTTTAGTGGGTGCTGTGAGTTGCATAACTGCCTGATTTCCCAAATCTGCCACAAAATGTGAACTTCTGTTTTTAGTCTTAAATTGCTTTGACGCAGGACCAGGGGTAATTCCCTATCCAGCGATAATTCACTTACAGATCATATGCGGATGGTTTCTGACAAACTGTCAAACCCATCACCACTTCTTAGTGTAAATTTTGATAGAGGAGATTTTATGGTCTGTATTCTAGAGTGTTTGGTGTTGCTCAATTTTTTATTATGCTTTGTTTGTTATTACAGTTCATGACAAAAAACCCTGCAAAGCGGTTGGGATGTGTAGTAGCCCAAAGAACAGAAGCAGCCATTCGAGAGCATTCTTTCTTCAGAGATATGGATTGGGATGCTTTGGAGCAGCGGAGGGTGAAGCCACCTTTTAAGCCAAAGATTGTATGTAATGTTGTCACTCTAATGATTGTATTAGATACTGTGCATGTTCTTATGACTTTTTTTAAATTTAATTTAATTTTAATATTAAATTTTATTTTACTTACCTTCATTCACTGTTTGAATGCTTTGATTAAAAATTTACATTTTTACTGAATTTAGTCTAGCTGCAAATGAATTTTGTTGGATTTCGATTAAAACGGAGGATTGATGTGAAAACGAAAGAAAATGTGAAACAGAACGGGTGTTATTTTTATTAAATTTTTAAACATTAAATGAAATTGTTTTAATGAGTTTTCTTTTGGTTTTTTGCAATTTGAATCATTAATGAATAAAAAAAGGCAAAGAATTGTTAAGTTACTTATGTTCATTGCAGAGATTGAAAGATATTTACATTGTGATGGAAGAATATGAATATTTATTAATATTAAATTATATCTAAAAATAGGTACTTCTTTACATGTTTAGTTGTCAAAATATTATTATTGAAGAATAACTGTATTGATATTACACCCCAATGGAATAACACGTATTTCAAACATTTTTCAGGGTGTTGTTGATTCTTCTGACAATTGTCCCATTGGTGGGTTACATGCTTACTCTCTTCCAATGTTTCCTTAATTAATAGCACCACACAAATGTCCTCTATTTTGCAGTTAAGAGCATTTAAATGTTTATATTGAAATTCAAAAACCAAAAACAGAGAACATCCATCAACATTTTAATGCATCACAATTCGCATGCAATCAGAGAAACAAAACAAAGTTCCGAATTTGCATTTACTGCATTTTCACTGAGTCAGCACTTTCCAAATCTGAAGAAATCCCTACAAGGAGGATGTCTCACTGTCTTCTTCACATTCCCTCTCACTGAGGGTTTTGAAAGAAATGTTCACACACACAAAGATTGTTGCAACATTTTTCTGTTCATCTTCTCTAAAGCAGAACTGGTATTTAACTTGTTTATAACTATCTTCTGTAATATTATTTCCTAGCATTTCAGTGAAGTTTTTTAAAATTCCAAGTAACTTTGTTTCCTTTGTCTTTTATTTAATGAATAACCTTAAAGCAATAAACATTTTTTGAAAATTAGGTTCATGCAAACAAATCTTTCAAGCCATCAATTTGTAGTACAGTGTAATTGAACTTCATTGTAACCAGTGATGGGCTCCATTATTTGAAGAATAGTGTGTCCTTTTCTGAATTCTTTTTGTTCTTTATACATTAATAAATTAGTGATTGCAGCTGTTTTGCGAGAGTTATTGTTGAAAAAACCAACAAAAAAAAGTATTGTAATGAAGAGGCTTAGAACTTACATTACAGCCTGAAATCATGGTTCTGGGTAAGGATTTTCATCAAAATTGATTTTCTCCAATTGACTTCGCTGATGTGACACCCCTTTGAATTTGAAGCAGATATTTTGATTTTGAGGAGTACATGAAACCTCAAGGACATTTTCAAATGTTTCTCAAAGGTAGCTTGAAATTTTTTTCAAGCCCAGTCAAGAGAGGTAGTTTGACATTGCTTTCCTCACCCAGCCAGAAGATACTGAAGTACCCAGCAGCCCAAGTAACGACTTCCATAGCACAAATGTCATTACTCACACCACTCTTAACCTTGTCAGCTTCTTTGTTGCCCCAGCCACAGATACTGACGTGTTACTGCATTGTGGAAACTATTATATTTTCTTGTTCTCTGGCAAGAGTCAAACTCAGGTCCTTTTGCATTGAAAGGGAGCTGGCTGACCATGACCCTACAGGGGGTATTTTTGTAATAACAGCAGATATTTCTAAAATAATTTATTCTGCGGCTGCCAGCTGCAAAATTCAGTGTAATCTTTTACAGTTAATGTTGTAGCAGATATGTAGTTTGATCACTTCCTCAACAACTACAATGTATTTCTGCAAGATTGTTAGTATTTCCATAATGCTCAAGTTTGAATGTATGAAAACAATATCTGCATTAAATCAGTAATTCAAATGTATTTCTGCATACTGATATAGCTAAACTATCTAATTCAATTGTTTTGGCAAACCCTACTCAAGCATCACCCGTAAAAGATGTTCCAACATTACTCTAAATCCTTAGGAATAAATCATACAGTTAGTTCTGATACCAACTGAACTTCTGTACTTCTTTACATTCCTATTTATCTAATATCTTAATGGACTGAACATGATCATGTTAACTCTAAAGTTTTCTTTGAAAATCCTGTCAAATTTTAAGATAAGGTCATATCCAATTTTTCAAAAATAGCAATAGTATTTTGTATAATACATTTTTTTGGTTTTACAGAGGAAAGAGCAGTAAAAAATAGTGGTGCTGGTCACATTTTCATTGAACTCTGAATCTGAAAGTTAAAAATATTTTCAGTGTCTTCCTATAACTACATTATTGAACATAAAATTTTTTTTCTCAATGCAGTCTGCTCAATAAAAATAGATCTTGAAATAAGATCATGTTCAATTTTTCGAAAATGTAGTAGTATTGCTTCATTTGGTATGAAACAAACAATTTTAAACAATTATTTTTTCAAAAATAGCTTTAAATTTCTTCTTTAAAGTTTTCCTCATACATTGCAAAGAATGGAAAGGAAATTGGCGCTTGTGTCAATCTAGGCGTACTCTCTGTATGTACAAAAATTATTTCAAACAACAAAAAATTAACAATGCAAAAGTACAATATTGATAATAGTTTTTTTTTTTTTTTTTTTAAATGAAGTATGTTCTAAAAAAGCAGTTCTTAAAAAGAAGGTCATGTACATTTAAAAAAAAATACGAACAGTTTAGTGCAATTTTTCACATTTTTGAATTTGCAAATTTCAATTTACGACACTTTATTTGCAAGTCTTTCAGGAGTTATTAGTTAGGTATACTTTAAGCTGTGACATGGGAGTTGAAAATTCAGAGAATTCATTCTCATTGTTGGATAATGTTATAGCTGTATGAAATGCAGTTTTCTTTGTCAAATTTGTGTCGATATATTAGCTTTAAAAGAATTAGTTTTAGCACATGATTCTATGATTTATAATGAGTTATACATGTGATGGCCGAGATGTGTTAAGAAGGACAGGAATTGCAGTATTATAATATTATGTAACTGTTTGAAGTATGAGTAGTCCTGGCTATTTTTGAGTGGATTTTCTGTGGAAAAATGTATAGGGCAAAGAATTGGCAATGATATCAGCATGTTAATATAAAGCATTTTTTTTTTTAATTTATTTATTTGTTATCAGACAATTTGCCCAATTGTGTGCACGCGATAATTGAACAGTTTATATGTAAGCAACTGAATATCACAGTACATCATACATAAAGAAAATTAAAAAGGAACTATTAAATTATAAAAATACAATAAATAAAATATAAATATTGATTATTCAAATTTCAGTGTTTTGCTCTGCAATTCATATTTAAAGTTAGCGTCATTCTCAATAAAAAATATCAATATCAAATTTATCAATAACATGATAAATTCTATGGATAGAGTTATTTGCTGTATAAGAATGCTTAACAACTCGTGACAAAAAATTATTTTGTGGTTTCCTAATGTGTACAGCGAGAACCTTAAAATTTACCTGATTCAGCAAAAGTGAGCAGTCAATACTACCTTTCAATCATTTCCATTAGAATCGGTCTTATCAATAGCAAATAAAAAAAGTCGCAGTATCTGCATAGAGTGTAGTTCATAGCAAGAACACTTAAAGTATCCCAATGTCTTATTGGCCATAAACTCTAAGTGGTCTTTATAAAAGATTCTAGAGTCAAAGATTATACCTAGGTCCCTAATCGAAAACACACTACCAATAACAATGGACTTAATAGCATCAATAACATAATTTCCATCAATCAATCTTTTCTACTGGAAAATGGAATTGACTTTCATTCAGGGCATTCTTGTTTCCGTTGTCCCCCTTTCATCTCTCAGAATTCAAATTTAGATCATTATCCTCACATCATTTAGATATTTCTCAAAACTTTTAAAAATAAAACTACTGTTGCTAATTGATGTCTCTTGGCTAAAATTTGTATATTAAATTTACTATTAAGATACTCGTTGCAGATTCCTCTAGGCGGGTTAGCTCCAGTGTCTGTAAATTCTAAAACTTTCAAAAATCTGTACTGACATTTCTAAAGAGCAATTACAAGATGTTTGCGACCATGTGATCTTATTGGAGAGACATACTCTAACTTTAAGCGGCCTAACACAAAGAACAAAACTCTAAGTAACACCCAGTTCATATTTCATTTTTTTGTTTGTTTGTGGATCCTCGGTATTGGTGGCACCGTTCATGGTTCTTCGACTAGAGAATGCAAATTTATTTGATGATTACCTAAGATCGGAAATCGGGTACTGAGGACAAGATTCGTGCTTGCGACCGACTAATTTCTCATTTGTCAGGTTTCTAAAAAATATTAGAGACGTTTTTCTATACGCGAATGGAAACTTTTCCCAGGAAAAAACGAAGCGTTTTCAGACTCACAACACGGGTTTAGAACATCAAAATCTACGGAATCTGCCATTTTTTTTCTTAAAGATGTTGCTTCATCAATGAACCAAACTGAAGCACCCATTGGAATATTTTTAGATCTTTCGAAAGCTTTTGACATTATTGACCATAACATCTTGCTATCAAAATTACCTTCTTATGGAATTTGTGGTATCACCCTAGATTGGATAACCTCGTACCTTAAACACCGATCTCAAAGAGTAGAAATACCGTACTGGCACGAAAGGACATATTTACTTACCTTTCCAATTTTTTACCAATTGAATATGATATGGGGTCCCGTATGGATCGATCTGAGGTCCTATCCTCTTTGTGTTGTGCGTAAACGATACGCTCTCGTCTATTAAAAACTGAAGAACAGTTCTGTTTGCCAATGACACAAATGTTCTTTGCAAAAAATAAACAATAAGTAGTACTATTTCATAAGTTACAAATTGGATTTGTAATAACAATTAATAGTCAACTAATGAAAAACAGTTTCAATGAATTTTTGCATTTAAAATCAGCAATCGCATGCTCTATTGAAAAGACTAAGAGAGAGGGAAAGAAGAAGAGTGGGAGAACGAGGAGAGGAAAAGAAGAGAGAGGGAGAGGGAAGAAGGAGGGAAATGAAAGAAAACTACTGCCTGGTTCCACTAGTAATAATAAATTATTATTATTATTATTATTATTATTATTATTATTATTATTATTATTATTATTATTATTATTAAACTCCCGGCCGTCGTCTCTAGCCGAATTCGTTCACTACGCTCCATGAAGTTATGGAGGTTAAGCGATTTCGAAACTTCATGGGTCATGGTTTGGTGACAGTCCGGTAACCCCGGGGTCTAACAACGCCGAGCCCTTGGCCGAAGGGATAAAAGGCACTGACTGGCTGCGACGTGTCGAGACTTGACAAAGATAATGAGGGAGGTTTACTCCATGGCAAGCACTCAACTCCCAACAAGGGTTCAGACACATGTGAATAATTATAATTATAATAAAAGAATCACACCACTTTTCATTCGCGATCTCTCGTAGGTTTTCTTGGCGGCTCGAGAGTTCCTGTGGAACATTCACCTCTTCATACATTATAACAGTTGCGGGTAATGCGTCCCGTTCAAAGACAATGGTTGCAGCACAATCGCACAACGGAAATGTAATTTAGATAAATGCTTTAGTATATAATTTGTCTGCTATATTTGAAGTGCAAAATAATGGTAATTGCAAACGGTTTTATGATGTTTTCTGAAGCGTCGTGTTTTTTCGAGCTTTCAATGGGTAAGGATTACGCCCTCGCTGTCTCAGAACATGGCCACCATCTTTTCTCTCTTTTTTTTCTTTTCTTTCTTTCTTTCTTTCTTCTTCTTCTTCTTCTTCTTCTTCTTCTTCTTCTTCTTCTTCTTCTTCTTCTTCTTCTTCTTCTTCTTCTTCTTCTTCTTCTTCTTCTTCTTCTTCTTCTTCTTCTTCTTCTTCTTCTTCTTCTTCTTCTTCTTCTTCTTCTTCTTCTTCTTCTTCTTCTTCTTCTTCTTCTTCTTCTTCTTCTTCTTCTTCTTCTTCTTCTTCTTCTTCTTCTTCTTCTTCTTCTTCTTCTTCTTCTTCTTCTTCTTCTTCTTCTTCTTCTTCTTCTTCTTCTTCTTCTTCTTCTTCTTCTTCTTCTTCTTCTTCTTCTTCTTCTTCTTCTTCTTCTTCTTCTTCTTCTTCTTCTTCTTCTTCTTCTTTTTTCCAGAAAACGAATGATTGCACGCTGTTCAAGTAAGGTAAACGTCGCCATTTTAAGTATGTAAAACAGTTCTCATTCTCGCTGCTGGCGCTACAATTCCAACCGTCGTACAGTGCTGCCATCTCTGTGACGTGTTGACAAAACACGCGCCCTCATTTTAAAACAATTCACATGTTTATTTCATTCCATTCTGGAGAAAAAAATCGGGGGTCGTAGAACTTGAATGTACCTCTTATGCGATTTAAATCTTGGCTATTATTCGTTGCTAAGCTTTTACTCAGTCTTCGCTCGTGTATCCTCACCTCCAAAGAATTTACTGGGAAAACAAAACAGCTGTCTTTGAATCACACTCCACGACCACAAGTATTTACTACAAAAGTAATTTTTGAATTTTCGATGAAATGCTTTTCAATGATTTTTCATTTTCAATAAAATTTTGAAGATATGTTTTTAAGTCTTTTAATATCTAGTTTTTCTTCCATAGAGCAGGAACCATTCTTTTTAAACTTTTCAGCTGAATTCATTGTCTAATGCCAGGGAAATAAATATTTAACACTTCTAATTTTCACTAACTCAAGAATTAAATTTCACAAAAAAGCGGAAACGCTTCTTACGTTGTTTTGAAAGGTTTGCCAGTTCTCTTTTACTGACACTGGCGTTGACAACAGCAACAACAGCGATGAACCTAATCACAAAAAATAATATTGTGGTTCGAATTGTCACGCACATTCGTATGCATTACGAAGCAAAAAGACTGCATGAATTCACAAAGGATATCAACAGCTAATCAACAGGCCACTCCACAAAAGTAACTGCACTCATTCAAATAAATTCGCCCAATATGATCAATAATTCACTCAATATCGTAAAAAATTGATCGAACTTCTGCACTTTCAGTAACGCGCAAATTAATAATGCAATTTGCGCTAATACAGTTAAATTAGGCGAAGGCAGAAAACTAATTTTTCCCGAGTCTTCCCAAGGCGGCCAGCAATGAATATATGGTGAGATGTGAGATTTGGATCGACCCTCTCCCCCTTCTCATGAGATCTCTCATGATATTTTTCAAAATGCGTATTTTGCATGTGTTGCACTTTAAAATCAGTGCAATAATTCATTGTAATTCAGTCCAGGAGGACACGTGTGGGGTCTCAAGAGTGATTATTGGAACCAACATGTCCATTAGAGTTTTCTCGCAATTTAGCCCTTTTTTGCGAAAAAATACGTGATAATTGCCGAGATCCCCCTCCAGCCTTGCCCCCTTCCCCCTAAAGGCCTCACGTAATTTGTGGATGGTCCCTTAGCATCACCCCAACATGGATAATTTATCTGAGCAAGTAATACATAAGACTTGCATAGAATTGGGGTAAGATTATTGCATTGGGAACCTAAGCGATCGAGTTCAAGTCCGTGTCCCGGCATGTTTTTCGTTAAATCTATTGTAAGAATACAGCACAATGTAGAGATTTCACTTTTTTAAAAAATGTGTTGCGTCGTCATTGACGCTACGCGTTTCTTTAACCCTTGTTGGGCGTTGAGCGCTTTCCCTGCAGTAATTCTCCGTCACTAATGGAAGAAGTAATTACTATCGTAGTCAAGTCTCGTTACGTCGCAATCACTCAATGCCTTTTATCCCTTCGGCCAGGGGCTCGGCGCCGTTGGATCCCGGGATTCCTAGACGGTCGCCCAACCAGGAACCCGTGATTCTCAAATTCGCGTAACCTCCGTGACTTCACGGAGATTAATAAACGAATTCGGCTAGCGACACCGGCATTGAGAAGTAGTAATTTTGAAGAACAGTTTTCATTAGGAAAACAATACATCTTCAAAAAAGTAATTGATGGAGGAGGTCCAAAAAATTTAAACTTTTCAATTTTATTAACTTCAGCGATGCCACTCAAATTTAGGACCGCTACGGCACTGCTGCCTTCGTGATCTGATCGGCCGAAGTTACCAATTATTGATGTTCAAAATTAAAACATCTATGTTAATAAAACATCGATTAAAAACCATCTATGTTTTCAAACATCGATGCGATGTTTTAAAATTGGTTTAGTAATGTCTAAAATAAAATTCGTGGGCAATAAAGGAAAGGAAGAACAGGGTAAGCCTTGCGCTGCCTCTTTATGTGCTAAACACAAGGAAAGACGTACGAAATACCAGGGCATCGGGGCGAGCGAGATATAGACTGCTCGATGAAAATAGTGCCATTAGAGCACTCAATGGAACAGAACATGAACTGTTGTGCCTTTGGCACCGTCACATTTATAAGAGACGAATACAAACCAACACAACGTTCTTTATACTGTTAAATGGTCAGAGACGGTGCCAATATGTAGGTAGCTCGGAGGTTTGGGAGGAGACCGATATATAGCATTACGCCCTTTTCCTTCCTTTTTGTTGGTGGTACCTTGGCACATTGGCACTACCCTACAAGCCGCCACTGAACGAGATAGAACAATAGAAATATAGAGTGGCGATGTAATATTTGAAGCTTTTTGAAAGGACAGCCGCCATGTTTTCAGTTGACAAAATCGGAAAGTGCGCGTAATTGTCAATTCAATCAAAGAGCGTTTAGAAGCGAAGTAATATTTAAAACTTTATGAATTTTGCCCATATTAGTTTAAAGAATCATGCTTAAAGTTGCTTGTTCATCGTTAAAATTATTTATCTGTATTTTCTTCTTAGTAACACTTGATATCAAAATAACTTATGAGTTGTATAGTTCTGATTATTAATATTCATTAGTAAAACTTTAAATTGATTACTCTATGTGTATGTGCTTATCAGTAGTGTTTAAGATCAAACCACGATCTCGGAAAAATCGAAGGAAAAAAAAAAGAAATATTATTTTAACAAACTTAACTGTTTTCTTAATTTGTTACATAATATCCTGCAAAACATTTACACAATTTCTGTAATAAAGTCGGGACTGAACTCAATTGTAATTCATTCCACCGTCAAATCTATAATCATTTAAGTATATACTTATTATCTGTGCAAAGTGAAAGAAAATTGTTTCCTTTACTTTGACACGCATTACACGAATGCCGAACGAGGACGGCATTTTAATGTTGCACATTATTTACCTAAAAAAAAAGAATTCGCCGAGACCTGTACCTTTATGCAAGAATCCATAGCAAGCTTTAGTTCGTTTTGCCATTAAATGTCTAGGAATATATGATAATCATTAAATGTCTAGGAATATATGATTGGTCATATGGAACATCATATGTATTTTTTTAACAGCAAATATTTAATTATTTTCTCCAATGTGTTTCAATGTGAATCACTGTCATCATTAGACGAATGTGTAAGGGACTCCTGATTTTCTGTAAAAATAATATTTATTATCTCCTCTCATAAACCAAATTCCTTTTTTGCTAAGTTTTCCAAAATTGACGCAAGGGGATCAGAAGCAACTAATAGCGGTCCTCTATTGTAGATTTCCGGCTACATTTCTGGAGTAATGACGGGCGACATTATTTCATGTTTTTGTGCAACGACTCCTGGACCTCTTCAAAAAGTTGTCCAATAGGAATAAGGGCATTTTTCATAATGTGTGATTTGTGAATCAAAGTTTTGTGTATATTTACTCGCATGTTATCCCAATGATACATTTTTACTAAAGGTCGAGCCGTTTCTGTCGAGTATGTATTGAAGGCTTGAAAATTGATTGCCTGGTAACATGAAAAGACCGGCAGAATAACTGCGCACTTCTTAAACACATTCCATCTTCAATATTCTAGTTATAGAAAGGCACCGAAAAAAATTAAACTTAAATCAATTTTTAAAAAATCAGGTATTTCAACTAAAAGAGACCTGCACTATTCTCTTAAACGTCCTCCATACTATCCAACAACAAAATTCAATCAAAAACGTTTGGAGCATTTTTATTATTATTATTATTATTATTATTATTATTATTATTATTATTATTATTATTATTATTATTATTATTATTATTATTATTATTATTATTATTATTATTATTATTATTTAGAATGTCCCAGTGGTTTCATGAAAGGTAGCCCCTAAATTAAAATATCGGTTTCAAATTCAAGGGGCCGCGACATAAGTCATTTCGATTAGGGAATATCTGTTTTAGAGAAAATCGGCTGAACGTTTTGGCCGCTTGCGTTGACCACAATCGGAGAGACATGTTTTGCCGTCAGTCGAATTTTCGCTCCACGAAACACGAATTTTGGCTGCATTTCGTGTTAGAGGATTTTGTTCCTAAATTTAGCAACTGGATTTAACCACTTTTTCGTTAGCAGATCCCGGCAATAAAGAGTTTTTCTGACGAAAATTCATCGTATTTCGCGCAGCTTTACATAACTGTCTCTCTACTGTGTAAGCGGTAGCGAGAAAGTAAAAAGGCAAAGAACATTCGATTAACTATTAAATGTCCTACTTACTAACAGTATTAGAAAACATAATTGACTATGAACAAGGGCGGCTAGGGGACACACATACTAGTTCATTTTCACATCTTCACTTGAATGTAGCGTGGTAAATTAAACCCAAAAAATATCGTTAACGCTCTTTTGCGCTGGTATTTGTTTATTGCCCCATATTCTACACATTATGAGCAATTTTTTGCAATAAGTCTCGTTTTGGAAGTGTAATTTCACACCTCTCGAAAACTGAACTTACCCAAATATCAGGCTATTTTACACGTTAAAATATAATAGTATCTAACATTAAGGGAATTTTTTAGCAAAATTGCAAATTAACACATAAAAGTACTCGCTTACATGAATACATTTACCAAGAATCTGCTCCTGACTTTTCGTATGTTGATGCTCTGACCGCTCAAATTTTGCTGTCCAAAAGACAGACATTCGCTAGGAAACGTCCGGCAGACTGAGCTCAATTTTATAGATACCCCACACAAGAACCAGGGGGGTTACATTGTTTAAGTTTACATTTTTTAAGGAGTGAAAATTGTTCATTCAATAGAGCGACGTGTAAAGGGTGCACATGTTATTTCGTTTTGGGGTTTTGGCCTGGTTTCGCCCCTGTCTGTCCAGTGTGCGACGCCATGGTGATCCACATATGGCTACATCGGAAAATACTTTGCATTACCGCATTGCCGGCATTGCATGCTCGCCCTTGTTTCACGCTGGCGCAAAGCTGTAGAAGTCGATGGAAATGATGTGGGAAAATACAGCAAGTAGAAGAACAATATTGCGTGCAAATTTCAGGTTCTTCGAATAAATATTTCTTGAGAGAGAAAATGTGGGGCACTACTTTCTGACCGACCTTCGTATAAATATAAAATAAAATAAATAACGACGGTAATAATAATGTAAATATTAGGTTTATTAAAAACCACAGTACTCCAAAAAGTTTTGTTCGTGTACAGAAATTTAAATTTGTCACCGATTTTCCAGGTCACGTCGCTAGGTTCGCTAGTGAGCAGTTGTCTCCCATTAATAGTACGAGAAAGGTTCAAAATGTCCTTTATTGTGTACATAGTATTTGGTTACAGTTTGTCAAAAGCCCAGGAAATTCAGATTTACAATTTCGAAAATAAAAATTACCCTAAACTCCACATTTAAAAAAACAGTACATGATCGTTTTAAAGGAAAATATTTATGACACAGATTTCATTTAACAAAAAATCTCTATTATCACTATTGCGCATTTCCTATGTTAATTTTTTGTACACAATGGAATGAGAGAGTACACATTTAGAGTGTACACAATGGGATCAGCACCGCTTTCTTTGCCCTTCTTGGCTATTTACGAAGGGGGAAAATTGGAGGCGTTTTTGAGAAAATAATTGTTGAATATTGTTTCACAATTGCCTGTTACGCTAAGTTCTGTTTTCGAAAAATTGCACATCACCTTATTTAAAGATGTCTTTGGTGAACGAATTCATTAAAGAAAAAAATGTCTATCTTCAAAATTGTAGTTGTAGGAAGTCGCCGAAAAACTGTGAACATTGCTATTTTCGAAAATTCAAAGTTCAATGAAAATGTGATCTACGCCATTTCTTTAGGCGTCCTTGTCTCTATCAGAGGAATACATGTAAAGAAAAAAATTGGGTCCATTTTTGAGCAAATTTTGAAAATATTTGAGGCTTCTTGTAAAGTCACTTAACTCCAAGAATCAAAATATCCGTTTTAAAACAAAGAGACGCGGCATCTGTCAATGGATTGAGGATTATCAGTTTCGGTGACAATCGTGTGTAGTTTAGCCGTTAGCATTGTTCTCAGACGGAAGGTCAGATGTTTTGGCTTAATCCAATTTTTCGGTATCATGAACGTGGATTCTGACATACTGAACGTATAAGAGGAAGTAGTTTATTACATATATGAATAAGATTTATCCACTTTTCCTTTACCAGGGTCTGACCCCGGTGAATAAGCTGATAGGTTTGTGTGTAGGTTTCGTTTGAAATCATTAATCCCTGATTTATAGCATCAGCTGAAAGTTGTGATTTTGGCTTTCCGATATTAATTTCCAAATTAAAATACTTCATATATAGCTAAATTCCATGAGAAATATTCTGGGTGTGCCTCTTCTTCTAGTATACTCTTAACCTTTTTCCGCATTCGAGACATGGAATTGATAAAAGTGGCGTACGTGCCTTCACGATTTCAAGTTTGTTCTTAAGACGGCAAGTGATTGAATGCAATAGTTATCAGCAATTCATGTTATGTCCATCCATTCTCTTTCTGGATAAGGATCACATATCCATTCATGTTCTCTAATACTCTGCCTATGGCACAATATTAATCACTCACACACAAACCAGTCCAGTGCGGGCGCTAGGCATGGGCCCACCGGGCGATTGCCCGGGACTCCGCAAGTCAAGGAGCCCGATGATGGGACTGATGGAAAAAAGTTAGTAAACAATTGAAAAAGAAATGAGAACTTGAGAAAATCGTTATCGTAATTTTGCAAGTCGCGATACAGTCGTCTGATATTTGATAAAAATTTCAGTTAATGTTTTATATTAAATATTTAATTATAGTTATTACTTATAAGGTATGACTATGAAATTAATCAAAAGACGCTAACATTAAAATAGGTTCTACTGAAATTCATATTATTTGTTCATTTGTTTAACAATACGTGATTCTATTAAACACTAATTAAACGCATTTTTTAGCGTTTTAAGATCTATGAAATTGTATTATTTGAACACTAAATACTTTTACTTCAAGCTGTTATTTAAAATATACTCCCAAAAACGTTTTCTGCCATGAATGTTATAATTTTTGTTATTTGTTGAAAGAAAAAGGTTCATAGTTTCTTGATACAAATTTCACATTTTCATTTCTTTCGGGGGGAGGGGGCTACGTTTCAGTAATGCCCCTGGCCCAGGATTGTCTAGCTCTGGCATTTAAGTAAACTCAGGCAATTATTTCAGGTACCGTACATCACGTCGCCCGTAATACTGAAACTAATCGCACCCCGCATGGAATACACCAGAAATCTAGCCCAATTCAGTGTTGTACAGAAAGAACACATTGGCCCTCGAAACGGAACGATTTCGCTTCAAATGTATGGCCACAGAGGGAGCCTCGTATTCAAGCGATATATATGAAAGCTAGTACTTCCCCGGATGTCATGTGATCTTGGATGCAATGGACACGCGCGGAGCCCTACCCATCGTCGCTGATCGCGAAAGCTCGGTCACCTTTTTCTACAAGCTAGCTCAAGTCGCCAGCGAAGCCTTGGTGTGAAACTTTGCCCATTTCTTTCTCCCGTGACCTTACCATAGCAACGCTCCTTTGCAAATGAATTGTAATGTCTTCTCAATTGCGCTGCATAGTGTTTTGATATTAGTCTCGGCTGAATGGTCAACGCTCGGTCCGGTGAAATGCAGGCTGAATGTTGCATTCTTCATATTGAAATTAAACTATTTACTTGCTATGTTCGTACCGTTTTACTTTCTCACCTATTACGGACATACGTAGTAAAGAGAAGGTATTGTAATGCTGCTGCAGAAATCCCTTATTGTGTGCCCTGGTTTGCGAAAAAGTGGATAAAAATTGTCCTATAGGTAGTGAAATACTTCCCCTAACCGGGAAGTGATCCACGTGGTCAATGTGACTGTCCGCCACGAGGACGGGTCTAGCCTTCTGAAGGCAGGGGAGGAAAGTGGAAAAGTGCCAACCAGTCATCACCCTGGCAGCCCAACTTCATGGAGTACCCAGCGAAAATCCTGCCAATGGTAGTTGGGTACCTCTGGGGCTATGCCAAGTTACTCAGTCAGTGCTCTCAAGACCCTGGGGATCACGTGTTGAGGCGATACTATCTTGTTAATTGCTCTCAGAAGCTATTAAAATCTACACACAATTTGTAAATTACGATGGAGCAATTTAGCATAGCTAGTAAGGAAATGCAGGAAAGGAACTTCATTGTCCCATGGGGAAGTCTAGGGAACCCAGGGGATCCTAAAATGCCTAGGAATTACTTAGTTACCACGACTTTAAGTAGGAAGTGTATGCTATTTAATGTAACATATAGAAAATTGTGTAGTTAGAATCCAGGTTTCATGGGTTCTTGATTTCGAAAAATTTATGGCAAAACTGTCTTTGTCCGCGTGGACAATGCTACAGCCTAAACCAGTGCTTGCCAACTCAATGCTCTGAGACGTCGCAAAAATCTGCCCTCCTGCTCGGAGCCAAGCCGCGAAGCAAAGGAAGTGTCGCGCGGCGACGGGCGTACAGTGTTCCAGTGATGGTACGGAAGTGGGGGAAACATTCGCTCGATGATTACGTTTTTAAATCGTAATTAATACTTATGTGTTTGAGTCAGTAAAAATATTTTAAAAAAATAGAACATAGATTATTACATAACTCAAAGCAATATCCGACTCTGTCTATCGTGACCAGTGCCTCTAATTCCTCGTCCATTCTTCAAATGCATAACATTTTTGGAGAAGGGTTTTAATATTCTAGTACAATATTTTATACCATGTTATATAATATAACAACTTTAGTACGTCCCGAACCAATAGTTAATGTTAACAAACAGGTACAAATAGGTACCCGGGAGGGGTCACGTGGGAGACTTATAGGTTGATTATTTCATATACTTTTTTTGTTGTTGAGAATGTTGAAAATCCTCATGATTTTCAGTACATTTTCCATAATACATCTGCAAAATCATTTATTTATCTCATGATTGCAGACTATCTGTCAATTTTCAGACATTATTTTCATTTCGCGAGTTTGTCTGAGTTGTAAAGCTGCGTAATGCCCCGTATGTTGAAGTTTTTAACATACTGCAGTTCTTTCGAGCACACTAAATACTTCACCATCGATATGGAATCTACAAAAAGAAACATTTTATCCCAAATCGAAAGAAAATTAAATGGGCATTATGTTGCCTGAAACACAGTTAATGGCCCACTGCAAAAGGCCGTCAAGTGTTTCTCGTGGAGGGGAACGCTGCTCTGAGGTCATTTCTCCACCAGTAAACACTGGCCTAAACCGTTTAGACGATTTGATCCAAAATTTATATTTTCCGATCTATCTTAACAAATCTATGTCCTGCGAGTTTGAAATGGGTACCCTGATTTTTGAGTGTTCATGAAGTTTTCATATAGCCTCAACATTTTCTCGAAAATTGCTCCACATTTTTTTTAAACAAACTTAGTCATTGAAATTTTTTCTTTTGAATTTTTTTGAACATGATTCAGTAAAAAGGAACATTTAATTTGTTTCTTGTGAATGTAAATGAACCTGAAACAATGAAATGGCATCTTTGAACTTTGATTGTAGTACAGCCAATACATATCACTAACAAATCTTGAATTGAAAAGTTGCTCATTGTGTAATTGATCACTGTCATTTTGATCGCTACTGTTCTGAGAAATTTGCTTTTAATTCACTTCTGTTATTTGAAGACCCATTTTTTAAAAATTCTTATAATTTTGCTGATAATAATACTGTTATTAAATCATAAACATGTTGTTTTATATTTTTTGTTATATATTTAAAGAGGTTGCATGGAGCACAAGGCACTGTTTAGTTTGTTATTCTCTTCAGCTATGATTTTACTTAGTAATTTTAATGTCATTGTGACGTTTATATTTTGTGAATAAGTATTATTTTACTTACTCAGAGAAAAAGTTTGCGTGTGTGGGGGTGGGTGCATGCATGTGAAGATGGGTAAGAATATGTACATGAGTAGAAATTGTATTTAATGAGTGAGTTTTAAATTTCACTATTAGTTTATTAAAATTGTGAAAATTCACCATGTTTGAAAATTATTTTATCATGTTATTTTTTGTTTCTTTGTCCCATAGAAGAGCAAGAAAGATGCTGTGAATTTCGACCAAGAATTTACAAAGGAAGAGCCTGTGCTGACTCCAGTTAATTCTGATGTGGTGCGGGCCATCAACCAAGATGAATTCAAGGGGTTTTCATTTATCAACCCGGATTTCAACCCGGGCAGATATCAAGGGGAAAAGGCTGCGGCCTAGGGTGCCCAGGCATCAGTTATTAATTTTCATGTTCCAATGGCAACATGTTCTTTTCTACTCCTATGTTTCCCTTTCTGTTGCCAGAGTAACATACAGGCTGTCTGTCGAAGTTATCATGTCTACATGAGATTGCTTACTTTCTGTCTTCACAGCAACAGCATAGCTGCCTAATGTTGTTGCTATGGGGACTGAGTAGTAATCTCATGGCTGAAACATTTTGAGTCAGCATATAGTATTTTTAACATGGTAACAAGAAGGCAGCCTGCCCATAGAGTAGATCTAACTCTAGCGATTTATAGAGTACGTAGTCTCTAAATCTTACTGTCCAGCTGACCAGCCCTTGTCTTTTAACCCTCAATGTCCTAATGGTAGCATTGTTTGTGTCAGGTCTAGTACAGTTGTTGTCTGCATTTTTATATACACATAATACTATTCTATAGATAGAAAGTATTTTGCATGTAGCCAGATGAGCTTTTATGGTAAGTACATGCATTGAATTATTAACTCTGTTGTTACAAATGAATGACATTTCTGTTGATGCACCAGGACCCCACAGACGGCTAGTCCGTGTGTGTAGTCTGTGAATCTCGTACTTAATCTGGGCATGAGCATTGTTGCACATGCCTGTGTATACATAAATATACATACTGTACATTATATATAAATATATATAAATATAATTATTTGGTGCTCAAAAGTGAGATGACAGTCAAGTTGTTTTGAGCACAATCATGTAACAAGATGTGATTTCTCTTGAATCTTATATTATGTATTCAGCACGGTTCTACGCTTCCATTTGTCTGGAGAGGCCTACATTCGCTCTAACAAGCATTGTGTGTTAGGTCTGGAGAGATTTACGGGTGGTTGTTGTTGTCATTCTTGTTGTTTGTTGTGGTTGATATATGACCTGCACGCATATAGCTGTGTATTCAGAATACCATAGTTGAGGCATAATACATGTTTAAAAATCTTGCTATACATACATATTGAAAATAATTATGTATGTATATCTATAGTACACACACATATTCATATATACATATATAAATATATATATACATACATATACATTATTATAAATGTGTAAAGAAATCATTTGTACTAAATGTGTGCGTACATAACTTTTAAAGGGATGTGTCATTACATTTTTAATCATTGATAGGTAAATAGTGAAATGTTTATATAATAAAATAATTACAGATATAATACATGATAGCAGTCAGTTCATGCACACTTTTACTGATAATGTCTTGTCTAGAGAGAGACAGGAACTTACCACGAGAGACACACACTGGCGGAACATAAATTAAATGTGTTACTAGTTGTAACAGATCAAGACTACTAGGCAATTGCCAAGGATGTATGTCTTGCTTCTATTAGCCCGGTAAGGAATGACCCTTGGGCTTTGTAACAGAAACTCATCTAGTCACCAGCACAGAAACCAAACCATATCAAGACAAACTAGATTCCTCCTACTTGGTGTGGGGAGTTAATCATCCTGTTGTTGCCGCTACAACGGATGCATATACCAATTTACCTGATTTGACATATAAAAACTTTAATAGAAAGTTTTTGGCCTACACTTGAATACAAGGAAAGTCTATGCTAAACTTGTGTACATGTTTCAAATCACTGTACTTGTGAGACTTCTGGACATGTAACACTATGTGAATGGGTTATAAAACTAAGAAATTAGATTATCAGGCATTACTCGTGACTAGCTGCTAAAGCCATTGAGGCTGTACCAGCTATTACTAGGAAAATACTTGTCATAAATATCCAATGACTTGTTAGCTTTAAAACACTATGTTACTTGTACTATACATATTATATATACTATATATATATTATGTGGATGTCATGTATTAGAATTGCACAAAGTTTTGAGATGTTAAGATTAGAAAAGTAACCAGGATTTGAAGATTGCAAAATATTTTGCAGTACCTCCTATCATTGGTGACTTCAGTAGGCCCCAATTTCTTCAGAAATTCTTGTGGAAAGTAGTACTATCCTTCACATTGAGTGAGATTGGAGCAACGTGGAGTCGCCAAAATCTGTAATGCCCTTTTTTTAAAACATGTGAAAAGATGATGAGCAGTTTGTGAAGGAAAAAGTTGTCACATTGTTCTTGTTTTTAAAGTAGTTAACCTATTGATACCTCCGTGTGGTAGCGTAGTGCTATGCTTGTAGTGCATGGGATCTTAAAGATTCCTGTAGTGTAGGCCTATGGGCCTGCCTCCCGCACCAAGGCTTATAAAACTAGCCGTCCTTTCAATCTACTGTAACTGTCAGTGTTGAAGTAAAAAATAAACTCTGTGTTGTTCGTTATCAGGTTACAAAAACTAGTCGTCAATATTGTTGTCATCGCACAATGAGATCTGAAAATGATTGATTTCAAGCTGTTATGTTTATATTCAACCAGTGAAATTAATCTTGCTGCTGTTGAATTCTCTTGTCTTTCAAGTAATGTCTAGTGAAGCATATTACATCTTAGATGCTGTGCTTCTTGGCAAGAGAAAGTCTAGTGAGGTGTGTGAATATGATTTATTGATTGATCCAAGCTGCCTTCTGTGTTGGCTTGTGTATGTCCCTGTCTTGCTTCACCCTAGTCTGAATATATCTGCTTCTAAAAAGTAATAACTTTTTTATTGTGAAAAAATGTTTTTATAGTCAAAGCAAACAGTACAATAATCATAATATTTATTTTTTACACATATTTTAGTTTAGCTTTACTTTAAGATAAAAGGTACTTTCATTTATTACCTGAATACAGAAGTTATTTTAACATAGTCAGAACTTGCTTATTGAGTCTTGAATGACTCTGTGCCTATCTCTTTCTATCTGACTTTTGTTCTCGATGTTAAAAACCCATTTCTGTCTCTGTGAGTGTTGTGTAGTATGAAGCTTGTGCACCCCTGTCTAGTAGATGTCACTTTGTCACAAATAGAAGCAGAAATACCATAAATGTGGACATCAAACTTAAAAGAGATCAGCCTTTAAAATACCTATTTGTTGTTTTTAAAGAGGAAATTATGTAGAAAGTTAAAATGGCTAATGTGTTTGAAGTGTTGTTGAGAGGATTTTCCTTTAAATAATGGGAACTTAGGTTTGTATTGATGTTGTACTTAAGGGAAAGAAAACAGCACTTGTACAAATACCTGAGGACCTGCCAAGTGCAATATTTGTTATGGGATCCCTAGAGGAGAGTCGGAGAGAAATTATAGTTTATTGTATACTTATTATAATTTATAAGGAGATATGTACTTCATTATAATTTATTAGGATCTGAACATTTGTGTTAATTGTGTAATGCACAGTATTTCACCAAAGATGACAACACAAAAAAGAAACTTTATAGTATTGAATTAAACCCTTAGAGATCTTGTTTGTCTGCTGTTCGGATGGATCTGGCCTACACCCTGTGCCTTATTGCAGGCTGGTTACCTGGAGGGAACTCTAGGGAAACATAGGTGCAGGGTGGGAAGTCAGTCACCGGTAGTGCAGTCTGGAGGTAAACAGCCTCTTGACACCCTCAGATGCTCGGTGCGGAGAAGAGAGATATCTTACCTGGTGTAGCTGGCTATATTATACCCAGATGAGATATCTCTAAGGATATCTTGCACCCATGTATCTATGAAATTTTAACAAACATGATGTCTACTTGCCTGCTTTTGTTGTCCATGAGAAACAGACACTATGTGTAATGCTAGTGTTTAACGTGTGATTTGTATTTATTTTGATTATATTGTCACTTTGAGGACATTGCTATCAAATTTATCTTCCATTATGAATACATTTCTTGTATTTATTTCCATTTATTATTTATTTCATGATTCATTTGTGTAGTCTATTAAAATACAGAGTGTGCCAAAATAAACTTACCAATTGATATTTTTATCAATTTATAAGCATGATGTTGCAATGTCCTCAGTAATAGAATGTGTTTTGTCTCCTGAAGTTGTGTCTGTATTCTAATTTTATTTCTCTGATTGTGTAATAAATTCTGTGAAATAATAGCTTATGCCATGCGTAATTATTTCGCCGATGTTTACCACATCACTTTAAAATTAAATAATCCTTGGTAAATAAAAGAGAAGAAACATTAGAACATAAGTTGTAATAAAATGATTTCCCTTTTGTTTAAATCGTGGGTTGTTAAATGCTAGATATCTGTGGGGTGCGAAAATAGTGAGCGAACGCTCCCGGCGAAGCGGCGCCGAAACGCGTTGTAGCAATTCGCCGCTAGATGGCAGAGCGGGCTCAGCGTCAATGTGGGAGCTCTGGTGCGAGCGGCAGTGCGCCGCGGCCGGCCAACGAAGGTGGAGGTGTCGGTCTCGGTCGGGAGATGTGCGCCTGCGGCGTGTCGTGGTGTTGACGATTGTAAGCGCGCTGAGATTGAATGGGGGTGTGGTGTGTGCGTAGGTGTCACGTGTGAAGAAGGATAACAGAAACTTCTCTGCAATGGTGGGCCAAGGATTTGCTTCCGAGGGTGAGTGAAATATAATGTTTGCTGTTTTAACCCCATTTAAAATTATCCGCGCCGACTTGCCATTTCATGTTAACAGTATTAAAATGAGAATGTCAATTACGTACCGTACGTTTGTTTTTTTGTCTATTGATACTTTTTTTACCCGGGTGAACGTCGTGAGACCCGATGTGCCCCGGGGCGCATAGGCCTAGTGAACTGTAACACTCCCTTTAAATCAAGTGCCTCATTTTGGTACAACTTCTTGAAAGGGAGGATTTCAGCCGCAGAGATGCCCTTTCGTAGGGATTCGCATGCGTCCCCTCCCCGGGTCATCCACGGGTGCTTCGCGGCAGTAATCGATGTCGGGCGCCGCGCCCAGCACGGCCGGCGCCGCCGCACGCGCGATTGTTGCGGACTGCGGGGAGGGCGTCGGCGGGACGGGCAACCTGTCTTCTCGCCCGTTCATGCTGGGCGAAAGGCGACGGATAGGGTGTCGACGCGTTTAAAAGAAGCGGGGTAGCCCTGCTCTGACGTGGTTTCGTGGGGGCAGACCACCTGACCGGCAGATGGCGCTCGGCCGCCGTGTAGCACGCGCGTGGAAGCCTGACAGCTCTTCCCTCTTCCCCCTTCTCTCGGGCCCGCAGCAGCCAGACCCTGCGGCAGCTGTCGGAGTCCCCCCCGTCCCCCCTGAGCGAGGAGACAGCGGGCGGCCCTTGCCACATGGGGCGACGGTGGTGGTAGCTGCAGGTCCGCGTGCGTTCGCTTTAATCGATGCGACCGTCCCGCGTTGGCAACGTCATTGCCGCCCGCACATGGGCGCGGCTCGGCCCGGACACGACGGCGGCGCCGAGCCACCCCGCCGCCGCTGCAGCTACTACCACCCGCCCGCTAGGAATGTGCGGAGGACGACGGCGGCGGCGGCCGCCGCGCGTTCAGCGTACCGGTGCGACCGCCGCCACCACCGCTCCTCTCGATCAATAGGGCCCCCCGCCCCCAAAGCCGCCCTCACCCGCGCCCGCCCTTGCGGCGCCGCCCCGTGCACACCAGTCTGTGCAGTCGTTTCCAAGATCCCGCTCTTCTCTCGAGTTCACATGAGCGGCACAAGTACAAAATTATATTCTTGAATGATTTTGCGTATTGGTGAAACATGGATTTGCGTTACTTTGCAAAAGTAAACGTGAATTTAGTTTTTCTTTCGCCAATAGAGTATAAGTTTTACATCGGTCGGCGATATTCAGTGAATAAAATAGTCGGTTTGCTTTGCGAGACACCATACTTTTGAGATTCGTATTATTATACGAATAAAGGTTTTATAAACATAATTGTCCCTCTTACGTTTCTGGAATATTGAATAACATAATCGCATTCCAATTTTGTTGGTTGTGAAGGTTTCAGTATCCTGAGATTGGTATCTTGGAATGTAAGGAGGGATTTATCGCAGGTCCAAGGCTTCAACGCTGCAAAATTCAAGATTATTTTGTGAGGAACAGGCCATATTGTCCAAAAGTGTTGTGAAGCCATCGGCATAACTGAATACTGTATATCCCCTTTGGAAAGAGTTGCCTGGAACAGGTAGATTCATATAAATTTACTCTGGCTATTTGAAATCATGTTTTCAATGTCAGGGACTTGCCTTGTATCTCAATCCCCCTGGAGGTCTATTTCGCTCCGAATCTAAGCAACGGTACCAACCAGATATCTCAAGATCCAGATGGCGTGAACGGTTAACAAAAGTGTCAAGCTGGGGGGGGGGGGGGGAGTTGGTCTCGGCCCGGGCTGGGCCGCGCCCGCTGCCCCGCCTGCGCCCCGCGCCTTATCGACGCAGTCGGAGAGCTCCCGCCCCGCCCCCTCCCACCGGCCCTTGCGCCGCCCTCGCGTCTGCCGCGCCGGCTCGCCGGCGTTCAAGACTCCGCCGCTATCTCGATCCACTTCAAATTAATCGGGTCTCCGTCACAAGTAATAAGCCTCAGAGAGGTAATTAGGTATCTCTTTCTATTAGGTCCGCCTGTTTCGTGTGCCAATCGTCGACGAAGCGAAATATCTCCGGAGTCGGAGCAACGATGGGGTGGCTACACAAATAAGAGCCGCCCGCAAGACTTGATCCTAAAGACGGTTTAATAACGATAGTAGTGTTCAGCTTCTTTGCACACGAACAGGTGAAATTTTACGGTTTGCTGATAACGTATAATGGAAACCTTTTTCAATTTTTGGCACTGTTATGAAAGCCTTTAAATACACTGTAAGATCAAGGTGTTTGTCCTAAACGGTGCTGGAGCGGAATGACTACAAAATCCTGTTTTACATTTCCACTGATTGTTTGGGCAAAACAGATAAAATCGAAAAACAAGTTTGCTGTAGGGCAGAATGGATGAGAATTTGTTGGACAAATATTTTGCAATAGAATATTATAATATGGACTTCAAGATTATTTTAAAAAAATCCTTGATTGTTAAAACTCGGATGAATCGAAAAGCGCCAGAAATGGAGATAACTCACTGCATTTAGAAAATGACCTCCATATATCGTCTCTCCGAGAAATGGGCAAGGTTAATAATTGCAAAATTTCTTACAGTATAACCTTTTGCTGAAAATGGAGGTTAGATCTTTTCTTCCCACTCAGAAATCTTTTAGTTATGTACCAGCTGTTCTGAGCGAATTCTAGTGCAGCGTCTAAAACATTTGGTAAGATCTGGTGAAGTGTCCGTGTTAGATTCTAGTGAGAAATGGAAAGAGATGCGTGTTCACTTCCTCGGTCTGCGATAATGTTAGGACCGTTAGTTTCCGGAAGTTCATGTCCAAAGTGCGAAGTTCATTCGTTGCAATGCAATTATACAGAGCAATTACACAAGTATTCGTATTGTGTTAGTATCAAGGAACATTTCCCGAGCTATGGAAAATGTTCGGTTTCGTTTACCTTTATAGAATACGAAGAGACATCGTAAAGAAAATCACCTGCACGGTTTTAAAATTTTCAAATTTTATGTAAAGTTGAGATTTTGAATATTGTAATTATATGGTTATGGTTTCATCAACCGTGTTCGTGCGTCAAAATTGTATCGAAACAATGTTGATTTGGTTCTGCTCAGTATGTTAAAAGAAAACATTGTTCTAGTTGTAAGAATTTCAAATCTTGCGGAGGAATTGAAAGTAACAGAATGATTTCTTTAATTAAGCGGTAATTCCTGTTTACTACTCAAAAGGATGCTGTCTCGGAAACATAATTCAGAAGATATTCAACAACGGAGAGTAGAAATCAAGACAACTCTTACATGTGGGTTCGTCTCAAAAGCCTGTAGAAATTTGAATGTTAGGGACTCGGGTAAATTATCGGTGAGCGTGTATCCTTACCATTACTCAGAAATTAAAGAGCTTAGTGCAAGGTGTTAACTCAGAAAGCCACTAAAGAATTTATTGGGCATTCTGTGATGTGAATTTATCCAGAACTTTTATTTAACCATAAACATCTGCTGACTTTAATGATCTGATAATGATCTGATCGTATTACTGTTCCTTCAGAGCTGATCCCTTTGATACAATTAAAATTAAGGTATTTATGGAGGAACGTTTAAAGTCACTGAGTAATATCTAATATTGGCATGGGAGACTTACATAAGCTCAGTGCAAGAAGGTATTTACTCGGAAGGACGAAGAGTTTTTCTTGATGGAAGGTAACCTGTAAGCTAGTATTGATCTCCAATTAATTAATTAATTAATTAATTAATTAATTAATTAATAATATAACTTACTTGACTAGTAATTAATTTTTCTTGATTTTGCATTAATATCACATTTCATTATAAAGGTTATATACCCCATGTTATGTATAACATTTTTCCACTTTATATAAATTTATTACCTCTTAATTATTCACGCAAATGTCTACTATTGAGCAGCGGCGGAGTTTATATCTTTTTTGCTTACTACCTAGGGAATAACGTGTTGCATATGTGGACTATACATTGTTTTTAGTATAAGAGTTCACATCTTCCTATAAAATAGTTCGCAAAATACCGTTATTTTCATCCAAAAACAGATTTTATAGAAAGCTCCTAGATAACGTTTTCGTTTCTTAATTGAAAATCACAACATTTTGAGTTACCACCTCATAACGAGTTCAATTGTTTTAATAAGGATGAAGAACCTAACTAATTCATAGTGAAAAATGTAGTAATTGGTCTTGCCTCACCGAAGATTTAGATTTCCAGCCGTACTAGTAGTTTGGATTGTTTACTTGTCAAGTTAACAAGCGGGGAAATGATTTATAAAGTATTCATTTTATTTTTAACTTAATCTGCTGCAGATGATTTGTGAGTTTTTTTTAATTTAAATGTTTTCAGTGATTGTGACTAATGTAGTGAATGAAGAAGTACATTTACTTTTTTCTCGAATTAACGATGAAGTTGCCAGATTATTTTTAATAATTGCCTAGGTTTTGATACATTGAGTACGGACGCAATGTTAGACTCCGTGCTCATACTCCTCGGGTACGGTTGTGCTAGCCACGTGCTGGTTACGTACTGACCAGGAAAGAAAAAAAAAATACCCTAACAGAAGCGGATCCAAAAAGTATTTTAGGTGGTTCTTTTTTAATGTCGCCCGCTCGGGTTTGACGGAACCTCCTTTGGTATATAATGCGATAAATATGTAAGAGTTGTTTTGAATCATTTAATACATTGTTTAAAAGATATTAGAATGGGGAAGAGACACGACTTCCTTACCGTCCTCCACTCCCACCATCCCGAAAACTGCTACTGTTCTGCAATCTGTTTCCGCCCAACCTCAACATCTTTGTTCCCGGCCCGCCACTGGTTGGAGGAGTTTTTGGAATGGTGCTAATAAAGCGAATAAGCTCCTAGCGGCTGCGGCTGGACCGAGGCAGAGGGAGAGCGCGCGTGGCGCGGCATGGCGTGGCGGCGCGGCGCGTGCCACCTGGCGGCGCTGGCAGGTGCGCCCACCGCGGGCGGCTGCTCCGCCTCGCGTGGCCGCGCGCGCGCCGGCAGCTGGTCTCGCGCCGGATGCTGCGCTGGAGGCCACGGACGTCGCCTTTTTCGTTTTGCCCAAAGTTTTCGTTTCACTTCCCGCTTGTGCCCTGCTGTTTGCGAAGATAGCCTGTGATGACGGTGTACAATAAAACGCCTTATACCGAGCCCGAACGAAGAATCGTCTGTGGCAGTCCTGTCGAACTGTGCCCGCACGAGCTACTTGCCCGTTTGGGAAACTCAACGCTCCCCTCATTTTGCCCCTCATTCCGCTCTCGTTTCCCCTTCACATCCAGAAAGGAGTATTATACACAAGCTAAAAGTACTTGTATATTTCGATTAAAACAGGAAATACTTTCAAGGTCACGAGCTGCCGTGATAGAGGGCACTGTCATCGCGTCGCGAGCTTATTTACGATTAAAATTTTTGTATTGAAGCTCTCGAGTGCACCCCCCTCTTTTCAGCTCGTGGCATTGAAACGACTTGACATTTTATCCTAATTATAAAGCGGAGGATTAAGCGAAAAGCGCGCTCATAGTAGAACGAATTATGGTAGTTTTGTTCGAAAATGTTTTGCAAAATGTTTTTTTACCAAACAACTGAGGTTTGAAGTTGTGTACTTTTTACAGATTCCTTCATTTCCCCTTTATTTTCTTTTTGAGTTCTACCTTTCATAATTTTTTTCTTTTTTTTTTCTTTCCAAGGAGAAGGAATATGTTGAAATGACGCATTCTCCTCTTCGTTTCGATGCTTTATTAAATCAATCAGTTAATAGTCGCATTTATAAAAATTATGAAATATATTAACGAGTCTCTTACCGGTGATCCTCTTTTAACAGAAAATAATCTTTATTAAACTTGCTAAACTGAACGTAGGGAATTAATGGATTATTGAATTATTTACAGGCGATTACAAAATAAATTTCATTTTAATTTAAATGTTTAATTTTATTCTACATTGACAATTTTAAATGTCTGTAATTCATTACAGTGGTTAATCTCTTGGCTTTTGTAGAGAAAAGGAGTATTAATATCGCTTTTGGGGCGATAACTGTCAACTGTCTTCTCCGAAAGACTCCAGAAGAGGGCCAGGTGTCCAGCGTCGTTCAGTGACTACAGATCAATTTGTATAACATTACTTCCAAATTCTGCGACACTTGCTCTGGACGCAGTGTCCGCAAAGTCTCGAAAGCTAGCAACCTTGCCAGACCTTGACATGCCAGGTCTTTAGGAGCTTGCGGCGCGAGAACGAATTATTTCCTCGAAGCAACCCATTTTGGTATTTAGGGTTTTAATTCAAAGGAGATGTGCTCTGTATGCGAACGTTTTCGTGAACCCGGGAATATGTACCCCCACTCCTTTACTAACGTTAGATGAATTAAGAATAAATGATAGCAACGAGCGATGATAACAATATTTCAAAACGAGAAATGTTCGTTCCCGTGTAATAGAAACTGCTTTGGATCGAAAAACGAGCTACAGTTTTAATGTAATAGTCCTGTCGTCAAAAGACTCCCTCTCCTTTCGCGTCTAGCGAAATGAGGGCGCAAGAAAACTTGCGCAGATAATACCTTACATACACATTATATTATTCTGAGGTAATTTTAAAACCTATTTACAGAATGAACTTTCATACGGAATTTAAAGTGGTTTCATTTTTATATAAATCTGTCTGAAAGTATACTCTTCATACGCATGCTTATTACGCCTGAGAAAATGCTTTTATTGAAAATTCTATATATGCTATCCTGAAAGTATGACTGTTAAAGAATGGATGTACTAAGAGCATACATCTGTACTTACGAAACGGTGTATAAAATATTTTTGAACGACATCAAAATCATATTATATCAAGAGTTGCGACTGTTTTTTTAGTCACGCTACAATCTATTTAGGGGCTAATTTTTATTGCACTTGAAAAGCAGGAATGTGTAATTTTGATTTGAGAAGCCAACGAACGTACTAGCGATGATCGTCGGTTATTTTAAGGGCCAAATGGTTTCCTACTCATGCCAGAAAGAGTGAAAGGGACATATGATAGTTTCACATTGAAAGTACATCAGAAATGATCTGGGGATTTCATTCGCGTATCGATTTACTCCTGCTAAATTAAAAAATAAAATTACGTAAATGTTTCAATGAATTTTAAATTATTTCAAATAAAATTACAAAACATGTAATTTAATGTATCGAAATATCCATTAAATCACGACAACAAGGATTTATGGCGATTTTTATGCAGTATTCAGCCAACGCCACCGTACTTGCGGTTTCCCTGTTTCAACACCGGTTAAACATCAACACAATCAGACTTTAAACGATCAGTCGAAGAGTTAAGCTAGGAATCACTTTATTAAAGAAATCTCATCAAAGGGAATTATCTACCCATGTTTCTCATGAACATAACGACTGAGACAGACCTCGCGGTGTGTTATGTATGTTTATATAATGTGTATGTGTGTGGTCATTAATGTGATTTTTTTTCATAGTTTTGAAAAAGGGGGAGGGCATGGGCGTTCTACGAGTACAATCACCACCGCACGGGTCTTACTAGTTCGTATTTGTGCAAGAACATCGTTTTGTTTCTCTGCTTCTGCAGCATTGAGTGTCTCCTTGTTACTCCCAGTGGGGCTCGCAGCTGTGTACATTAGGCATTAAACATCTAGTGAAGATGATATTGGTGGAAGAAACGCCATTGCTGCAGGTTTTTTAGTAGAGCTTCTTTGACAGATTTCGAGGGCTGTAAAATTCTCAATGGTCGCTGCAGCTGTCCATTTGGTTTATTATTACGGCAGCATAAGGAAGTTGTCAGTCATAAAAAGAATTGAACTGGGTTTCGTAGCAGGCGGTAATACGAGTAGTGAACAGCGTTGCGATGGACCAAAAGCAAGAGTCCAGCGGCAAAAACCGAACTTGCCAACTATCTACAGAGCTGGCGATCTATATTTCGGAAAGCTGTGGAGTTCCGTTAATGATCTAAGTGCACTTGTCCACGTTTTTCAAGGAATATAAACTGAAGGCTACGTCACAAATCCGACACTTGGTGAGTAGCGAGCGGCCGCTCGACGAATCTCGAGTGGTGGGCTGATGTCACTGCAGTGCCTCTGACCCGGAGGTCCTGTAGATGGCAGGATTTTCGACACTGGATAGTTAACTAAGGCGAATTCAGACGCTGTCTGAAAGAAAATACTTGCAGTTGGTTGCTCTGATCGGTAGTTTTCCGTGGTTTCTGCGATCAACACCAGGCGCATGCCAGAGCAGTACCCTAACAAACGTGCCACGGACTGTGCGCGATAATTCCTTCCTCGTCCTTGTCCTGTTTTCACCCCCTTACACACACTCGTACATGCACTACACTGCCACACGTGCCGGGAGACAGCTCAGGATCTTAGATCTTGTCCCGGCTGGGGCGGTGCCCTGCTGGTGGGAGATACCGGGTTGGGGTAAACCCCGTTAGCTGGTGGTAGGTCGGCGCCAGATCTCAGCATCCGACGGGGGAAGATCACCGCCACCTCCCGCGATTAAACATGCACTACACTTACGTGACTAATGATCTTAGCAGGCGACGCGCCCGAAATTACAATCAATCGAGTGGTGGGATGGGTTTCTTGCTATGTAGTTGCCGAGCGCCCAACATTCGGTGCTCTCCCCACCCGCAGCATGTCAGTCTTGTGAGCACGTCAAAGGAAGCGAACATTAGCCGAGCACCTCAGCAACTCGGAATCAAGAGCAAGCCGATCGCTACCCTTCGAATGCAAAATGTATGGAGAAGCCGTAGTATCAATTTTGCATTTTCAAATCTTCATATATCTGTTCCTTGTTAAAGTCATTTCTATGGCGTTGAGATTTATTTACTCTGCATTTTATATTTCTTGTTATTTGATAAGACAATAATTAATTGCAACTATATTGCGCATGTCGCGTTAATAGAGCGTGAGGGTGAATTTCCGAAAAGCATTTTGACTCAAATGTTTTAGTGAAAAAAAATGAATGTGTGGATACGAGTAAAGAAAGAATTCGAATGCGACCTGTGATAGTTATTGTGTGTTATGTAAAATATTTAAAATTTATTCATTTTTATAGGTTTTTTTTAATATGCACGTTTTAAAGGGATGTTGGAAAGCCAATGCTTCGTTCTAGTCCCTGAAATATTGCTTTTCACATCCCGATCTGAGTTGCGTTTCTTAGACCTTAATCAACAAATTGATTCCACTACAGAGATAACATCTTTGAAAGTTTAGCTTTTCTGTTTAACCGTACTTTGTAGTACGTGCACTCTTTCGAAATTTATACTACGTGTTTGGTATGATGTGCAATTGAAGAATACGGGTCCAAGAATTTGTAAATTAGCGCTTAGTAGTTTTAGAATGATTCCCCACCCACCGTATGGAACCTTTACGATGTAACACCCATTTATGAACCTGGTAGTTACAATATTGGGTTCAGGGTAGGAAGGCTCACTCACGCACACTGGCACGCACATACGCGCACACATGGGTTTAGTGCCGCTTTTCTGTCCCGAGCTCGACTTCTCCGGCACAGGTCCCATTCCGCCGCTTCCTACAGCCCCTCCGCCGCTGCAGTAGGCCTCTATTTTTACCCGCTCCTCAGTAACCGCACGGGGGATCGCCTTATGCTTGTACTCCCTCGCTGCCCTTTTGGCCAACCCTGCTGCGCCCCCACCGACCGGCGCCACGCCACGCGGTACAGTGGTTTGCTGTTTGCTCATGTTACACGAGGTCCCGTGGAACGCCCGGGGAATGACCATTCATTAAATTTAGCATACATTATTATTTTTAGCATATAATGTATAACATTTATATATATATTGTTATACCGCCGGTCGGTGGGGGCGCAGCAGGGTTGGCCAAAAGGGCAGCGAGGGAGTACATATTAATATATATATATATATATATATATATATATATATAAATAAATATATATAAATAAATATATATATATAAATATATATATAAATATATATATAAATATATATATAAATATATATATAAATATATATATAAATATATATATATATAAATATATATATATATATATATATATATATATATATATATATATATATATATAATTATTCATTTTGACCTGGAGCACCAGTAATGTAACTCCCTTAGAATTGATTGTATGAAACGTTTTATTAAAATTTAATAAAACGTTTCATATAATCAATCATAAGTGAGTTGTAAGATTTAATGTTACAACCACGAATATTCCTGTATAACTACTCGGAACTACCATGAATTTCTTCACTTTAATGGGGAATATTTTAATTGTGTGTATGCATTGTTAATCAGCTTTACAATACTGCACATTATTACAGCCTCCTCTTGTTGTGAGAGGGAAATTCCTCCGTCCATTATCGGTATATGAAGCCCCTTCTTATAGTTTAAATTTTGACATCTTCTCGTGCTGGAATTGTTGAACTGGGTTACTGGATATTGGTACTGCGAGATAAGTGTTGTACGAACTCTTACAATTTTAAGCGCGTTTTGAGCTGCGATTTTGAGCGCAGCATTCGTCTCTTCGCAAACCCTCTGCCTTGATGTTTGTGTGGTTGGGGGCGTGCGTGCGTGTGAGCATTCGCGCGCAGCATATATGTGCATGTGATAACTTACGACACAAAGTGAGCTTATGGGCTCTAGAGATGTAAGTATAGTGGCCTGCAAACCAAAGTAACATCTTCAGTAGTCTAGAAAAGAACACGAAGGTTTGTTTACGGAGGACAGCTTTTGTGTTTAGTAAAACAAAATTACTTAAACGCATATTTTAATCGGTAAATTCTCTCTCCCGCCAAGGAAACCTGACTTTTTGTACTATTTATAAGAAAGTATCGTCACGAAAGTGAGTTGTTGCTGTTGAAGAGAAAATTGTCCTTACTAGTGTATCCCTTGTTCTACTACTTTTCTTCTAATGGCGCTTATTAGTGAAATCTTGTTTAACACGAGTATTCTATATTTTTTTAAGTATGAGGAATGGTCTTACAATTTGCTGAAAAAACTGAGGACACCCTTCTGTATAGAATAAAGATACCTGTTTACAATGCAGCCTCCGATGCTGAGCGTAGATGTAAACTGACTCGTGCCCTTCAACATCTGTCGATCATGGGCATGGCCAGGGTGGATAGGACCGGGAAACCGAGGTTGAATAGAAGCGCATTGAAATTCCTATTGGTGACACTATTATAGAACTTTCAAGTAATCTGGATGAAGTGTATGTCTAATGAAAATATTGAGTTAATTCTGAATATCCTCCAGTGTTATGAGTTGTTTCGAATTTTGAGAGCACGCGGAGTCGAGATTCGCGCCATCGCTGGAAGTTCTGTCCGCCCCCGTGGGCTCCGAGGCCCACAGTGCCCCCGGCCTCCGCCGGCGCGCGTGTGTTTATTTACCCTGGGGTTCCAGTCGGCGGCCGCGTATGACGAGCGTTTCTGCCACCGCGCCGCGCCTCCGCACATGCCCGCAACAGCTGCCCTGCTGGGGCCGGCTGTTGACCCTGTTCGTGTGGGGCGGGAGGTGGTTTCCGAGCAGGCCGCGGAGTAACAAACTTTCGCACACGCCTATTTTGAAGAAGTATTTTCAAAATATTTGGAAGTAAAAGTTGCTAGTTTTAAGGAGGAATGTAGTTCACGAGATTGGTCACAGTATACACAATTACAATATTAGTGTGCCGACGTTTCGGAATCTGTTAATTCCATCACTAGTGTACAAAACACAACAGAGCATGACTACCTCAATATGAGTATACACAATTTATGAAAAAAAAAGTACACACCTAACTAATAAATTTTACCGTCACTTGGAACTTGGATATAATGTTGCCGAGTGAATGTAAAATTTATTAGTTAGGTGTGTACATTTTTTAAATTTTTTTACATGTATAATTGTTTATTATATATTTATACTGGTGCCCTTATGCCTTGTTCTTTTTTGCACACTAGCCCTGATGATGGAATTAAGATTCCGAAACGTCGGCAAACAAATTGTTTAATTGCTTTTATTCTGACCAATCCCGTGAACTACATTAAATCATGGTGGTGAATTCTACAATGGTTACTTGGTTTTAGTGTTTGAATGGCGAGTATATACTATTTGATGAAGTTGTCGCTATGTCATTTACACACGTCGGAAACAAATATACGCTGCTTCTAATAATAAAGTTAGAAGGTTCGCCTGAGTGGGCATTGAATATACTCGGCTTCTAGAAAGTGGTTTAGGAGCGCCGAGAGGTACATGGGCGAAGAAAATACATTGTTGTTCACTTGTGTCCAAGGCTAGACTATACAATCTTTTAACTACTAAGTTCTATATTTTGTATCCCACTTTGTTTTGAACGATGTTTCGAATGCGATGAATCACTTGTATAATCGGTACTAATTTTTTTGGCAATCTATTGAGAAACACTCTTCAGCAAAATGAACATGGGATATCTGAATACGCAATTTTCAAATTTCTGGACGTTTTTTGAAATTTAAAACGTTTTGAGTAAAACTGGACTTGTGCCATATTTATCTACTCGAGCAAACATTTAAAAAAATAGAAATCAGGAAGAAAATAAAAAAAACGTTTAATTTTCGAAAATTAAATTTTATTAAAAAGGTCACTGAAGTCTATTATTTCAATACGTTCTACAAAAAATGTTTTTAAAAAATAAATAAAAATTGTGAATCGTGTTAAAAAACCCTACTGATTGTGATAAAATTGCCCCGATTGAACAGAAAACTATGCGAAAGCTACTAATATTTTTTTAAACGCTACATGTAGTGTTTGAGGAAAAGATTCCCTTAAGGAAGAAATTTCTAGTGTCCATATTTTCACGTCGTTCAAAATCATTTCAATTCAAACTGTTAGGGCTCTGAAAATTTAAGATAATGTGAAAATAATGTACGTTTAGTGATCAAACCTATATCTAAAATTAACTAAGCCATCGTGTTAATTGAAAAGGTCTATTAATCTTCTATTTCGTCTGACCGTTCGTCTAGCTTCGGCTCTATCTTCATTAAAACCTCCCAAATTTCGAGAACTGCAAAAGTTAAAAAAAATTGATCCTCCTCTTACACCCACATTATTGAAGATAGCTTTTTTTTATTCTATGAAAGCAGTTTGTCAGAATTAAATATGAAGTCCTAGGCTTCCTCGGCCGAAGCCTAGCGAATGCTCTTGGCTGACTGGGTGACGGCGTAAATATTACGTAGCGTAATAACGTAGAGGTCATTAATATTGCGCAAGCACCATTATCAGTAAAACCTCTAAAATTCGGGAAAAATCGCACAAGTTCAGCTAGTATTATTATAGACAATCCTTACAAATAATACGAGTAAGTATGTGGTGTACCACCACTAGGTTTATGACGTTGGCATGTCTAAAACGTTTGGTGCTTATTGTACACTTTGCATTGCAATGATCCAAACAAACTTGCCGTGCTACCCGGTTAGAGGCATATTGCAAGTCTGTCGTAGGGTCTAATAAAAATAAAATTTTTATCTTCGGTAAGTAGCTAACTGCCAATTCTTTTTGAAAAACAGTTTAAAAAAGTGGTATTTTTAAAGGCGTTTAGGTATTTGGGTAATAAACGAATAATATTGTTTTTACAGGCTGAGACTATTTAGATCGAAAATTAGATTGTGCAAAGCCATTTCTTAGTATACATTACTACTCATTATTTCCACCCCTTCATGAAGAGGTAAAAAAGTTCCTTTGAGTTTGATGAATTTGTAAATTGAGAGAGAAAGAAATTGATTTTATCAATCGTAAACTTTACGGAAAATATTAAATTTGTTTTCTTACGACGCGTTTATCATAAAAGCCAGATGTCTCCAGAGTAAGGGCACATTAATAAATATAATTAAATTCCTTCTTTTATAGACAGTTCAAACAGATTTGAATGTGGCCCGTGTTTTTATCGCTGTGAGGCGCGTCAAGAATCTTGAATGCGTTCTTTTTATTTAACGAATCGCTTCCACGGACCGTCGTGCGACTCCAGCTCTTGTTTCAATTCAGACCCTGAAAACATCTCGATCTACCTTGCATGAAGGTTAGTCACGAATTTCTTGAATGTCCATCCTTGAAATATAGGTAACCTCAAATTGTGTATCGTATCTATTATTCTGACACATTCATTCGTGATAAACTGAACATTAGTACATTTAAATTTTCCGAACGCAACTGTAATATATTCCTTCAATATTATTTTCTGGACAAGCAGTAATGCTCTCTTGATAAGTTTTGGTTATGTAGTTTTTAATTTGGAGGGCTCAATAGAACACTGCGTTAAGCATTAAATAAAACTTCAATTATTGTTCTGATGCAGTATGTTATTTAAATGCGTATTGTAGTGTAGTGTGTTATTTAAATCTAGTATGAATTTATACATGTGTACTGTGTTTAAAATTTTCAAATTGTACCGAGTTATATTATGAAAGTTCTAGTAAAACCCTCAGAACCAGGTCATTGCGGGATAGCTCCTTGTTCTACTGAGCCCTTCACTTGGAAAGAGGCTTGAATACCTTTGTGTTTAATAGGAGAATGGGGAAGTCCTGCTGTCTAGCTCTGGCTTTCCTCCGTTGGGAGTAATGGTAAACGCGCATTCTTCCCAGAGGGGTAACCTTACACACTCCGCACAGGGCTGTTGTTGCGGCCCGAGGCGCCGTGGGCCCTCGTCAGCGCGGACGCACCCCGCCTCGTGGCAGTTTGACGCGGCGTAATTGATGGCGGGCGCGCGCCCAGAGCCGGCCGGACGATTCCCGCGTCATAAATCGCGCGCCGCGCATTTGTTTAGCTTGTCAAGAGCCCCCGCGCTCATCACTTGCGCGGCCCTGTGGGACGCCGCGCCGCAGCCTTTGCTTTCCAATCTCCCGGGGCGGCGAGCGCGCGCGCTCTTGTGGGGTGGCGGCGCTTGTGTGATGGACTTGGATTGTTGTTGAAGTCGTGATCATTGGGTTTGGGCAACGAGCTTGAATATACTACATGAAGTGGTTGAAGCGCCTCCATGTTTGAAGCAAATCGAATCCGTTTTTTTGCTGTCAAAGCAGCGCCCTCTGGAGAAACAAAGTATTCTAGCATTACGTTTTTACGTAATGTTACGTTACGTGCTGGTTACGGACGGTTACACTGCTACTCGTATGTCTCGACTTAAAAAAACAAAAGCCGGCCACTAGCTTCGTGAGCTTCCACCAAGAGCGCTGAAACTATGGGGACAGCCATTCTGTGCAGTATATTCTATCTTGATGATGTAGTGTAATGGCGGGATAACTCGTGGCTTAGCGGTGGTTCAGTTGATTGAAATGGTGGTTGATAATTGGTGAGGTGGCAGAAGTGGCACAGTTACAGTGAAGTAACGGAGAAAAACTACGGTCGTTCATCCTGCTTCGCCCGAAGTGTGAACAAAAATTGACGATTTCCTACTATTAAAAATCAATGTTCACTGTTGTGCGAATTTGTGGCTTTTTAATTGATTATCTGAAAATATTTCCATAATCGTATCCATTTGGTACTGTTAGGAAACATATTCGAAATTTAATTCTACAATTTTTAACACAACACGTTTTAAGAAAAAATTGTGAAGAGAGATTGAATATTATTAAATATTGAACGCCATAAACCATTTTTGCTATAGGAGATACGCGATACCAGATTACCTTCATATCGTTTCTCACTGATACTCAACTTTCTCGCCACCAATACCAACATTGCTTCATTCTAATACATCGCGACAACTGCCATGCTGCTCCCCCGCCTTCATTGCTCACTGGAACAGGGGGGGAAAAAATGTAAATTCTTGGTAACTCCTATCATGGCTTTCACCTCAGTTTTGACTTCAAAGAGCCCTAGGTGCTGCTGGGAAGGCAGTAGCGCCACCGATCGCGGAGGGAGATTTCTGATAGGCAGGGGGGAAGCAGAATGACTAGGAGGCGGTCTCAGAGGAGCCGGTTTTGGCCGATATTTCGATCGACCAATGTGTCGGATTCGTTGAAACACGTGCTGATAACGAAAATGATGAACTCGATCTCTTCCGACAGTCTCCGAAAACGTCCATTGTCGGACGAAAATCTCGTCGGAAATTTCGTTTTGTTCTATCGGTTCCATTGGCCCGAAATCAGCTGGAGTGTTGAGATCATCTGCAATGCCAATATTATCTGCACTACACAAGATGATCCTGAGCGTGGGGATATTCGGCCGATTTAGAATGCAACATTCGGGTAGCTTTCAGTTGAAGTAAGTTGGACTACTCTCCTCGCCGTCATCCGGTAGTGAACACCCAATATCGTGAATGCACTGTCTGTGCTCAACTGCGAAGCCGACACACGTCTGGAGGTGGTGTGTTAAAAAATAAAAATAACACAGCCAAGACAGTGCTAAACTACAAATTTGCGTGTCAATGTGTGTGACTAAGATGTAAATGAAGCTTAGGTAGATTTTTTTGTTCTACAATTGAGTGAAACTTTTAACATTTGCTTTTAATTGATAAGTAGGTTTTGACTTCTTTTCAACTTGAACGAGTTAAATCTGATGATGGGCAAGATGCGGAAAGCTCATTTATCGGTCGCATATGTTGGCATCAGCATAGCATCAAATAGGATCATTTTTTATGTCAATACGAGTATATCACATCTGATCAGTAGCATCATATTTATTTTTTTGATATATTTCGCTGTACTGTTTATGAAGACCAACCATCCTCTAGGCTCTTTGTTACAAGATATAGGCAAATAGCGTGCCTATGCCGTAGTCGACTGCCTCGTCCATTCGAAACTTCCCCGTGCAATACTTGTGCATCTATTTCAATCAAGGGACCAACGGCGCCGGGAAAGAAGGCCGTGATGCCGCCGCCGGCGGCGGCGGTGCGGTGCGGTGCCGCGAACGGGGTCGGCTCTTGGAGGCCCGCTATGCGCCACCGCAAATCGAATCTTCCGCTACCGTCGTCTCGTTATAAACTCGATCAGCCCTTGCCGCCTCCGGGGCGCCCCTGAGCAGCCCCCGCGGTCGACGCCGCGCCTTCCCGCCCCCGCCTCCCCTGCCCCCGTCGCCGCCGCCGGTCGACGCAGAGTAATAGCGTTCTTCCCGACGACAGCGCGTCAATTCTGCAGCTTAATTGGAAGTTCTCCTTGAGCGGGCGCGGATAGCGCGGGCGCAGCCACCGCGCCCGCTCCGACGCCCCCGCGCCCCTCCCTCTTTCCTACTTTTATATCCGACCATTGTAGTTACTTGGTTATTTTTATATACAATCACTGGCTGAGGTAGCTTAGTCAGCGTTGCAGTTGACTTTAGAGTGACTGTTATTGTGAAGTTAGAGTTCCGACTGTAGCGTATTTTTGACACTAGCTAGATAGCTATGTCGAATTGCCTTTCTCTTCCTTGTCATATCGTCCCCGTTACACACATGTTTAGATGCATTCAGTACACTATTACATGCATCGGGATCCTGCGACACACGCCCCGCCCCACTTCACCTCGCCCCCTTTTCTACTTTTATATTCTACCTTTCTACTCATTTGGTTATCGTGAAATAAAACAAAAAATGACCGGTAAGATTTGTGCTTAGTATTTGTATCTTTATATACCATTTGTGTTTTTATTGCGTTCATGTATTTGTCTTCTTGGATATTGCAAAGGCAGCATTGCCGCTGACTTGAAAGTGACTCTGCCCCGAAGGTCCTTCTGTTCGAGTCCCGACGATGGCCGATTTTTGACACTAGCTAGTTAGCCAGGTCGAATTCAACGCGATCTTTCCTTCCTCTTCCTTGTCGCATCCTCCCCGGCAGATGTCGCCATTTAATTGCCAGATCTCTTGTTCAAACCCACTTTTCTGGTCATCTTTGCTACAGTCATAAGTTACTTTAGTGTATACCATTGGCAATCTTCACTTGACATGTGCATTAATTCTAAGATACCGTAATGTGAGATTTAACTACTGCATTTTATTCTTGACCATGAACATAAATTCTCGAAGCGAGTGGACCATAAAATCATTAAATATTGGAAGAGCCTTGTCAGCAACTTTTTTTGAGTCATCCGCACGAAAGTGTATGGTGCAGATATACAAAAAATACACAAAACACCGAGAGATGTCCAATGTAAAGATCTGAAGTGGCATCAGTACTGTTATATTGCTGTTTCTTTTTATTCTCCATTGTGAAATCGACGTTACGCTTGAGAATCACGTATTTGTGTATGAACTGCCTTGTGTACAGTAATTTCGATTCAGTATTATCTGGCGGAAACCCGATAAAATAAAAGCGAAGTGAGTAAATCCAATTATGAGGGATGGAGCAATCCATTTTGATACGTGTTAAACACTGACATGTTCCACTTTACTCTAACGTTTACGAAGTTAAAAGTGCCCATTATAAATCAAGTAACGGGTCAAGTGCAGAATTAGTAAAAAAAACTGTTGTTCGATTAAATTGGAATGTTGAATTCGCGGAGAGGTACACGAGTGATAAAAAGTATTGGTAATAAGATATCGATTGGAATGACAAGTTTATTTCATTTCGTAACTTATACAAATATAAAACTAGTGGGAATAAAAATCACTTCACGCTAGCCTAACAAATCAACCAATTTTCTATGGAAATCTTTGTTCTTTCCCTTAATAATAGGATAATCTTCTTCATATATTCTTTCTTCTCGTTGAATCTCTAAGAATGAGAATTTCATATATCAAAATTTACATCGCATTTTATATAAAGAAGATATTCAATACGTAAACATCGTTTGAGAAACATTGTCATGTACCGAAGTGTGATGTCTAAGCCTACTTCGCAGAAAATAATCCAATACTTTAGTACACAAATATTTTTTTTAATTTTCGCATCCCATCAAGCTGCCATCTTGCCCCTTCAAAACACCCTCTGATCCTTATAACAAATCCAAGAAAGTTAATAATATTGCAAAGAGTAGGGTTGTACTTGCCCGATCCAGTATTTTCGCATGGAAAACATTACTTGACTACCTCAAGAGTAAAAACATTTCCTAATATTTTTGTGACTATCAAGGAAAGCGAAAAGATAACTGTCAAGGAAGATCGAAAAATTACTTCAAATGTTGTTTGTAAGCAAGTGTGAATTGCTCAAAGAACGTATTTCTATAATACTGAATAAATCTTTATTGAAAATTTGTTCACAACGTCAATATCATTTTTTTTTGATATACTGTAAGTGCGAAGTTACATTTATACAATTTTTAACAAATAAACAGGTTTCATTTACAACTTTCCTTCTTAATGAAAAAGATAAGTAAAATATGGGGATTTACATGCGAGAGTTCTCGGACGGGTACACTAGTACCAATTTAATACAGAACAAACAATTATTTATTTTAAATTCTCTTACAATACGTTGGTGTCTCAATTATTTTATGGCAATTCAAAATACGGATAAAATTTCTATTAAGCTTTAGATGAAAAAGGTATTTTCTCATAAACGTGCAAATACAACTGCAGTGTTGCAAGTCGCAACTGTTCAGTACTCATGGAATGAGTAACTACATTTTTGGACAGTCTGGTGGCTGTGTCCGAAAAAAAAAAAATAAGTAAACTACCCACTTTCCTCCAGGAACATTCATAAGACCTCGCCTTGTCCGAGCCGGTAGTCAGTTGCGGAGTGTATCTGTCGCGTGGTGTATTGTTACAAATTAACGTCGCTCTCGTGTCCGGCGGGAGAGCGACAGGAACGCGCTCGCGTGACGCCCGGAGCAACTCTACGACCCTGCCCGGCCGGGCCCGGGCCGGCTCGGCTCGCGACGACATGCAGCAGCTGCCACAGTCTCTCTTGCCTATCATTCTTTTCCAGCTGCTCGTCGTCCTTTTTCTACGACCATTTGATATTTCTATGAGGCTGGTATTACGTGTTGTGACCAGCTGGCATGACGTTTTCTAAAATAATTTTCCATTTATGCTGGATTTAATTTGTATGTCTTTATTAAGTTATAACTAATTCGGTGATTTTTCGATGCTATAGATACTTATAAAATTACTCACTTTTTTTGTGAATGTGTCATTGTCTTCGGGGATGGGAGGCGGGTGAAGTCTCATGGTACGCCACTGATTACTAGGTCCGTCACTATCTTTATCTTTGTCATCACCATTAAAACTTCTTTACCACATAATGTTACGAGATTCTACGGATCTTTCGTGTATTTTCTCTCTTAGCATCTTTCGCGATCTTTCCCATTCATATCTTTTGTGCCAATATAAATTCTTTATCTATTAATTCCTCGTATTAAATCATCTCCTGTCTATTACTTTCTCATGTCTTCTCTTTCTCAATATATTTCACACAGATTGTGTCTTTCTCTTTGCTACGCCTCCCTCAATACACATCAGGCATAAAATACCAACCTATTGTAAGCAAGGGAAGATCTTTTTTTTAATAAAAAATAAGAAATCTTTTGAAATTGAAATTCTGTCCTGAAAAGGGGAAAATCTCCTAACAAGCTACTTGACTCCTCATTGTTCTTTTATTTGCTGTTTTGTGTCATTGTGTCTACGCCTATGTGGAACGCTACATACGTGGAATGGATGAATGATTTGATGTGCAGGCGATTTAAGAATATATAATATGAATGAAGGCGCAATTGTGAAATGAAGTTCAGAGGGAAACGAAAAATTCTGAGAAATCCGGCCGCTTTATCCCCCACATTGTACAAGAATCTTCCTGAATTTGAATCGCAGTCCCAACCGTGTAAGGCTGCTATAGATGTGTCATATCTTGTTGGAACAAATATACAAAAATACCCTCTTTTCAGCTAATTAAATTTGTATCGAAACACAATTTGTGTGCATCATAGAAAAAAAAATCGTAATTATTCTTTTTCTATTCCACACATTTTTCCGTTGCAATTTTTTTAAGGTCGCATCAACATCTAGGTCATTAGCGATTGTATTTAATGTTATGGTTGCTGTGAAGATATATGATGATAGGTGGTGAAAGGACTAACTCAAATAAAATCATGCCCGCGGCGGGTCTCGATCCCGCAATCCTTCAGTTCAAGATCGCTATGACACTACTGCCTTGACAATCTCGGCCATCCGGACGACCGTTTTAATCTTTGTGGCGTCAGTTTTGATTCTTTTCACACGTAACCAACATGGACGGCATGGCGATCGGTGATCGGATCCCGCCTCCAAGCCAAACGTAGTGTGATGGCCCCGCCTTGGTGCTTGCTCGGTGATCAGCGCAGGGCTCGCCGCGTCGGTGAATAAGCGATGCCGCCTTCGGAACAGCGCTTTCGATCTCGCGCGGCGTAATCCGGCCCGCGGGGCACAAAGCGACTGCCGGCGTGACGTCACTCGCGCGCCCAATTAACTCGCCCGCGCAGAGCGCCGGGACGCAAGCCGAAGCCGTGCGATCTGTTTATGCCGCCCCGGCGTCGCACTCCAGAAGCGGCAGCTCTCGCCGGGGTCGATACCGCTGCGGGCGACCCATCATCGCTTTTCTCTCGGCCGCTCGACCCTCCGGCGCTCTCGCGTCCTTCCTCTCCCTCCGTTCCCCTTCCGTCCTCCCTCATCCGTTCGCCCAATACAGTGTCGAGTACATCGAGATCTGTGTATCTCCTTCGCCTCCTTACCCGACCCTTACCCCCTTACCCCCTCTTACCCGACCGATCGACACCCTCAGGATTCGCGACTTCCTGTATGGTGGCGGTTGTGTGAATCTGATAATTTGCCTCATCACTTGCTGTCCAGTCAATAATGCCCTCCTTGTTTTCTAGATTCATCTGACTACTACGTATATTGCGTAATTCTACATTCGTTTAAAAAATCGTACAGTTTTTCAATAGGCATAACTTTTATTAACTCATTTTCACTTGTTTTCTCTCTTGAATTCATTTTTTTAAAATTAATATCCCCACAATTTTCCTTTTTTTGTTTTGTGCTCGTCTCGACTATGACAAAATTTTGGCACTAAATACATGGTTGGGCCGAATATAACCACATTCTGCAGAATAATTCTCGTGGACGGCTAACCTGGTTGGTAGGTTTCCGTGGTCAATCAATACAGGTGAAAGCGGAGCAATACCGTAACAAACGAGCCCCGGACCGCATGTGTTCTTCCCTTCCTCATTCTTGTCTGCCTTACCCAGACTCGTACTTCATTAACCACTGAACTGCACGTGTCGAGCGTCCTATCGGGAACTTCGGTCTTGTCCAGATTGCGACGGCATCCCGCTTAAGGACATACCTGGAGGTGGGGAAATCCCAGCCGTCGTGTAGTTGGTCGGCGTTGATCGGTCCCGGATCTAATGATTCTGCGGGTAAGGGTCATCGCAACCACCTGGGAATATGCATGCACTACACTTACGGGATAGCTATGTACGCCAATGGCCTAAGTTGGTGCACTCAGAATCCATACTAAACTCTCACTTTATACTCGTAATTACTCTTTTTGTGTCTTTTCTGGCGTCTTTTGGTTTGAATCCTCTGCCTCACATTCTGGTTGCCATAATGCAATTCCCTCCACTGCATTTTTACCTTCTCTACGGCCCCTTCCTTGGATTGTGATGTTCTATTCAGCAATTCTCGTTGTAGCCCCAATCGCAACTAGTCTTGCGTGTGCCTCTTTAGCAGCCCCTGTCGCCTGTTGCCGGAGCGCCCGGGCGGGCGCCCCCCGGAGGCGGCCGATATCGGCACCGTAAAGCACCTCGCGCCGTAAAGGGCTGTGCGGGGGAATTAAAGCCCTGGCGCTATCGGGCCCGTAAAGACGCTCCCGCCAACAGCGGAAGGTCGTGGCATCACGGTGGTGCGCGCTGCGCAAGGCTTCGTCCCCGCCCCATCCACCCGGCCCCGTCCACCCGGCCCCGTCCACCCGGCCCCGTCCACCCGGCCCCGTCCACCCGGCCCCGTCCACCCGGCCCCGTCCACCCGGCCCCGTCCACCCGGCCCCGTCCACCCGGCCCCGTCCACCCGGCCCCGTCCACCCGGTCCCGTCCACCCGGCCCCGTCCACCCGGCCCCGTCCACCCGGCCCCGTCCACCCGGCCCCGTCCACCCGGCCCCGTCCACCCGGCCCCGTCCACCCGGCCCCGTCCACCCGGCCCCCTTCCACCCGGCCCCGTCCACCCGGCCCCGTCCACCCGGCCCCGTCCACCCGGCCCCGTCCACCCGGCCCCGTCCACCCGGCCCCGTCCACCCGGCCCCGTCCACCCGGCCCCGTCCACCCGGCCCCGTCCACCCGGCCCCGTCCACCCGGCCCCGTCCACCCGGCCCCGTCCACCCGGCCCCGTCCACCCGGCCCCGTCCACCCGGCCCCGTCCACCCGGCCCCGTCCACCCGGCCCCGTCCACCCGGCCCCGTCCACCCGGCCCCGTCCACCCGGCCCCGTCCACCCGGCCCCGTCCACCCGGCCCCGTCCACCCGGCCCCGTCCACCCGGCTCCGTCCACCCCGGCTCCGTCCACCCCGGCTCCGTCCACCCCGGCTCCTTCCACCCCGGCTCCTTCCACCCCGGCTCCTTCCACCCCGGCTCCTTCCACCCCGGCTCCTTCCACCCCGGCTCCTTCCACCCCGGCTCCTTCCACCCCGGCTCCTTCCACCCCGGCTCCTTCCACCCCGGCTCCTTCCACCCCGGCTCCTTCCACCCCGGCTCCTTCCACCCCGGCTCCTTCCACCCCGGCTCCTTCCACCCCGGCTCCTTCCACCCCGGCTCCTTCCACCCCGGCTCCTTCCACCCCGGCTCCTTCCACCCCGGCTCCTTCCACCCCGGCTCCTTCCACCCCGGCTCCTTCCACCCCGGCTCCTTCCACCCCGGCTCCTTCCACCCCGGCTCCTTCCACCCCGGCTCCTTCCACCCCGGCTCCTTCCACCCCGGCTCCTTCCACCCCGGCTCCTTCCACCCCGGCTCCTTCCACCCCGGCTCCTTCCACCCCGGCTCCTTCCACCCCGGCTCCTTCCACCCCGGCTCCTCCGTACAAGTGGTTTAGCAAGGAACACTTCGAGAATACGCACCCCGGCCACATCGATGTATGGGAGGATCTCGGTTATTAAAATGGTCATGGCGGCACCTGGAGGTCTAGCCAGCGTCGGGCGTCGGGGAAAGAGGCTACTATTTGATGGACTTTTTTATGCGAGTGCGTGAAAATTTTCGAAAGCCACTTTCAAAAGACACCCAGTGTGAGAAATTTGCTAAAACTGAACCCCCCTTCTCCTCCATCCTCCTCGCGAAACCGCCTATAGACATCGCGGGGAGTAGAGTAGTGACTCAGTCACTATACTCATCTATTATATCCCGGTAATAATAAAGTGGAATCAGGAGATGTCCCACCTTTCATTGTCCAGGCGACGTAATTCCTGTAGTGCTGCCTGTGCAAAATCACGCACAGCCTTAAACTGCTCCCCGAAGCAAGCATACTTTTAACAGTTTTGTGGAGTCATCTGGCCTAATCCCAAGCATCTCAATGGTGGTTCGGCGTTGCGGGTTGAAACGTGGGTACTGAAAAAGTAAGTTACCACACAGCAAATTCGCACACAGGACGGTATGGGGCATCACTCATTTGAACCTGAACGGCATCTGAGGGGCTTGAAATCGAGAAAATATTTATGTGGGGAGGTAGGTGTTAGTGTGCAAGTATGAATTAATTTTGGCGAGATGTGCGCCTTTCATTTAAATAAAAGAAAAATTTAAAATTGTCTTTTAATTTAGTTCAATTTATTAATCTGTAATGTCAGAATTTGTATGTTCATTGAAATTTCCAAGAAAACCTATTAGCTTTAGTGAAATTGTAAAATAAACAAACAAAATTGTTTATTATGAAACGTAACTTTTTTAGCCTCCATTTTAAAACATTTTAAAGTTTCATGTAGTACTTGGTCTGATATTTCAAAATCTTTTTTTTTTCTCTACTGTTAAGTTTTATATTTTGAAGTTACGAGGTTAGCTAATTACAGTGACGGTATTCAAGGCAGTCTCTTTAGGAGTGTTTTCTAAAGCGGAAGAATTGACTCACTCCCTTTATACGAGAAGCTGATCAGATAAAAACGACATTCATCATCTTCCGGTGTTAATGCACTAACAGCGAGTGGGAAATTGCTCATAATGGTTACACGATGGGTGAGGGAACGTATCTAAAGAATGTGGATCAGAGATCGTAGTTGCCCCTAGTTTAGTTACGTAACAGACCAATCTTACGAACATCCCTTTTAACCTTGTTGGAGAATTAGGCAGCTGTACATTGATAGTATCGAATCCTGCCTCTCGCAGGGCCCCTGGAAGGCGAGGCAGTGTGCCACGTGCAGGCCGCGGGGGAAGCGGGTATCACCAATGTATTTTAGTCGAGGCACTGTTTCGGGTTGGATATAAGCTGGGAGTGAATTGAAGCAAGATACTAATCTCCTTAAAAGTTGAATTTTATACATTTCTTTTAGACTTTTCAAGAAGAACAAATTTAATGTTGTGTTCGTTACTAGAGTAACAGACTATTGTGAGACTTATAAAAGTTCTAATTTGATGTTATATTATTTAAATTGGCTATTTTATATCATTGTAATAGCCGGTCAAGACGGCCGAGATCGTTCGAGCAGTAGTGCCGTAGCGGTCTCGGACCCGAAGACCGCGGGTTCGAGTAAGGCCTCGGTCATGGGTGTATTTGTGTGTGTGTGTGTGTGTGTGTGTGTGTGTGTGTGTGTGTGTGCCGTCCTTTCATCCCTCACTACCATTACCTCATCGTCAATACCCTCAGAGCTAACACCTTTGGGGGATAAAAATCAGTTTTAAGCTAAAATACTGCCCTCCCCCAGCTAATGGTACTAGCACCTGTTGAAGCAGGATGCACGCGTGGGCCGAGTTAGCCTATATCCAAAAAAATGTTTGTAACAGTAACGATTAAGAATTTACTGCTTGCTAAGTACTAATTTACATCGCTATCTTATATAGTACAGATGTAAATCGATTTATCCTCCAAAACAGATCATGGTTGTGTGCATGTCTGGATGCTATAATCCGGCGAGACGTGAACGATTTATTAGTAGAGCCCTGCCTTTTAACTCTTCTGAGAAATTATGAAGTGAATGAATGACTATTTGGATGATACTATTGGTTCCTTAGAATGTCCTAAAACGGATTGTGTAGTGATGGGGTTTAGATTGTCTACAACTCCAGCTTTCGAAAAGTTACTTATCAGTGTCGGAGCTCTGGGGGAGGCATGCCCCCCTCCACAACTTCCAAAAAGGCGTAGTGTTTTCGTTTTTTACCTTTTATTATTTGGTAAAATGTTAGAATTATGTAAACATTTAAAAAAAATAGTTTTGTGTAGCATCATATACACAATACAAAAATAATAAACGCTATAATGTTTATTATTTAACTTAAAATCTACGATGTCTTCCTCAAAAATGATCTGCGGGATCCTCTCCTGCTTCTTGTAGGTAATAAATAAAAGGGCATTCCACCCTGAGCAAGTTCTTCCTCTCGGGGCCGCAGAGGTGCCGTGTGCGCGGTGGCTGCCCTGGCACGTGTCCCGGGCCCCGCGCGGCGCCTCGGAAGCTCCCGGGGGAAGCCGCCTCGCGAGCCAGGTACCGGTTTCCGGCCCCGGGCCCGAGATGGATAAATTGCCCTGATAGTGGTGGACGCGGCGTGGACCTCTCTCACGCTCGCGTCGCTCCTACGCGCATCCCCCGCCCTTCTACCATCCCCGCCGCTCGGAACTCCTCTGCCCCTTCCCTCCTGGCCTGCGCTCGCCTCCCCCTTCCACAACCACCGACGCCGGTTGCGTCGCCTCTGTCGCTTCACATGCCGCTATGGCGCCTACACCTCTTCTCCCAACATCCCTTTGACAAAACATACACACACACAGACACACGCACAAGGAGCGAATATTCACTGTGTTGCCCAGATCTTGAGAAACTAGATATCTTAAGAAACGAATAACATTTCGCTACTATTTATTAATTCAATATATTTATGTAACAATATAAAATATAAATAAATAGCTCTTCCCAATTCGAGATCATAAAATAAATTAATAATTTTTAATAAACTCTGATACAAAAGGTACAAATATTCCTCTCCTCCCAAATGATCGTTTCAATTCTTTCATAATTCTATCACTGTAAAACTCAACTATAATTACTTACATTAATTTCTAAACAATACTAAAAAAACATAATAAAAATAATTTTATTTAACAACAATAATAATTCATAACAATATATTTGATTTGCACGAAACCCCTCCAATTAAAAATGAATTGCTCTACGAGCGGGTCCAGAGGCGAATTTTGGGAGGGGAAATTTTTGTTATTCAAAATGTTTTGGTGCAATGTGTCGCATGACAGATCACGTAGAAAGACGCTGGCTAAACTCAGCTCATGTTCCGAGACCAGCTCAATCGTTTTAATATTTATACGAAAATATTTTTGCATAAAAGTTTCGTGGCAAGTCAAAAGTAGTAGGTACTGAAAAATTTTGGGAGGGGCAATTTCCCTCATTTCCTTCCTAGTGGATCCGGGCCTGATGTTGCCACTGCCATTTTGACAGACGTAGTTGCTGTTTTTATCATTTATGCCAGGGTTGTTAAATTGGCACCCCGCGGTCGACATTTATTGTGGCCCGGAAAGGTTACTAGTCAATAGTGAAAGTCCCTTGCATCCATGTCGGGCGAGAACATAGGCGCCTAGCGCGCGAGGCCTGCTGGGGTGAACACACGCTTTAATGTAAAAATAGGTTAAGTTTAAATTTAATGGTCCCCCCCCCCGTAGTATATTCAGTAATTCAAAATCGCCCCTATGCGTTGTGGATGGTAACGTTCTGATATCACACTAGTTTCATTTCTCCTCTCCCCGTTTGAACAGCTGGGCAAAGTGCTGAGATCAACAGTACGGAGAAGTCAGGGGTGGATCGCTCAAGTAATGAAAACAAGGTCACATTGAAGGTTTTAGTTGTGGCCATTAATGCTTTGCAAGTTGGACACCCCTGTTTTATGCCATTGTAACCCTTCCTTGCCACACGCCTTCGGCGTCCTGTTTCCGCACCTCACAATCATCTCTATTCGTCGACTGTCGTGTCACTAACCTTCTAGCCGTCAACATCTCCACTACCTCGCGAGTCAAGTTCTCTGCCGTCCTCCGCGTCGCCTACTCGCTCGCCCTCGCCACCTTCCCCGCTCTTTCCCGACGCCCCCCCCCCCTTCCCCACCCCCACCCTGCACCCCGCCGCGCGCTCGGAGTTTTTTGTTCTCGCCCTCCCTCGCGATGGTTATCTCACGTACCGTCTGATGAAACGAAATGTGTTTTCTGAGAGGGCTGCCGTGAGCGGGCGACATCTTTCGCTCGTTTAAGCAGACGAACCCTACAATGAAGCTCGTCTCGCTTGTTTCGAGAGCTCTGCTGAGACGTCGCTCCGTCGATTACCGACTGTGTAACTTAGAACCTTTCTTTTATCGCTCAGCAGTCTCGTGAGGTCCTCCTCAAATTAATGATCTGAACTCGGGATTTCCGCGGTGTGTTACTAGGGAGTCTGGTCCCGTGCTTAATGAATATTGATGAGACCGCAACGCTCTTTGTCTGAAGTTTCTCTCGCAGACGCTTATGAATCTCTAATACTGCCGCCATTAAAGCGGCATAACAAACAGATCGGAGCGTTGTGACTCGTGAGAGGTGAGAGAATGGAGCTTATTCCAAGTTGACGCCCTTGCCGGTAAACAATCCTTTTTTGCTTGTTTTCACATGCGCGAGAAGTAAAACTGCACACCTTAGACATACTTCGTTGAGATAGCAAAACAATGTATTTGTAATCGGTTGTTGTATATCTTTTCTGACAGTTTGATGGGTATTGAAATAGTAATTTGGGGTAACTCTAGAAGTTGCAAAACTTCCCATGTTTTGTGAAATGTGGCTATATTTCCACTCCTACGCTGCACTAGTCTGAGTAAAACGTAATGTCAACCACTTGCCAGCCTGCAGGGGATGAATAATTTGAAACGCATCAGAGTTCTGTATTTTGATTGTTCTGCATAATTAATCCACAATATTCAGACTAATAATGAGTTAATTCATGCTTGTCGAGTTTCCCTATTGAAGGAATGCCCTGTGGTCATTGATTACCATACAAGCGTACAAGCCCACGCTCATCAACCCTATACCGATCGGGTTGCACCACTGCGAAATGGCGTTTCAAGTGGATTTGTATGTGATATGGCAATCAATGACCAACCGCCAACCCTTCAAAAGGGAAACTCGACATGCAGGAAATGCATTTCGCCCTGAGGAATGTCGCAGAATGGCGGCCGAAACGTTGGCACCTGTGCTTGAGGACGCGACGTCTCCCGGACAGCCAAGCAGCCAACAGAAGGGAACGCTGCCTGCCTGGGCGCGCGAGGGAGAGGAAAGAACTTTGACTCGCTTGGCGAGCCCCCCTCCGCCGCTACTGCGAACACCTCCGGAACTAATTTCCATCTTAATCGCTCCCGCTCTAGGAATAAAACAAAGGCCGGACGCTCCGCTGCAACTCCGTAAAAAGAGCGGGAGCTTTCGTGAACGTCACGCGGGCGCGCGGGGACGATTCGAGGCGAGCCGAGAACGAACACGCGCGCGCTACGCTCGACTCCGGCCGTGGTGGAATGTGTGGGCCCGATTGTGTGGTCGAGAGGTGTCGTTTGCAGATCTTGCGGTGCCACTGCGGCATCGCATCGCATCGCATCGCATCGCATCGCAACGCATCGCATCGCATCGCATCGCATCGCATCGCATCGGCGTAGATTTCCGCAGCTGGAGTCTATAGCTACTTGGCTGTTCGGGAGACGCCGCGTTCTCGGCATAATTGTAACAACACTCGGATAATTCTAACAACACTCCGTAACTGATCGTCGTTGATTATTTCCGCTTTAATGGGTTAACAAAATGTCTAACATTGACAACAAAACCGAACAAAACCTACTTTTGCATCTCCACTTTAAAAACATTAAAGTGAGTTGAATGACACTTGCCATCCTTGACTGAATTGTTGCTTTCGTATATTAAGCAAGCATAAAAGTGAATTGAGCTTCACTTAACGATATGAGAAAAGGCAAGATATAAGGGATATAAAGGGATTAAAATTTATTACCTATGTAAGGCATTTATTTTATTTCTTGAATGATATTTCTTCCTTGCTTTGTCTTTGTTTAAATTAGCCCAAAAATAATAATTTTTTGAAATATATTTTTGTAATTATAGAAGAATCGAAGAGGTGTAGAGAAAACTGTAATGTTTGGTAATGATCAAGTTGTGAAAATCTGCACGTATGCATTTGGCATCTGTAATCAAATTTCAGACTTTGCCGGCTAGCTAACGGTGAAATCCATGTCCAGCCTAATTTAATTCCCACGCTTGGGGGGAGGTAAGATCGACATGTGGCGAACATGATGAATGTCCTCCACTGTAACTTGCAAAGCTCGCCTGCGTGAGCTTTTCTTCCTCACTCATCTACAGAAAGCGAGACCATTTTAAGGCAAAGCTGCAACTCTATTTGTATTCCGACGGGGAATCGCACCACGGAATGCTAGAACGCTGATCATGAGCCACCGTAGGGCGCAGATCTACGCATTTTTTATAAACCTCCAAAGTAACCCCATTTCCATTATCAAATCCCCAAACTATTGTATTCTTCCTTATTAGATATTGGCGGTCACGAATACATATAAACTGGTTTAGATTTTATGAGGTGCATGATGATTTTTCTTCGCTTTTCTCGGCACACAATTAAGTAAAAAATCAATGACTCGCTCTCGATTCAAACTCGAAACGCTCACACGTAGTGCGCTCCGATCGGCTGTCTGTACAAAGTTCGGCAAATACCCTTCTGAGGAAAAAAACGTTCAATGGTTAAGCTTTAATGAAAATAATGTACCATTTGCATACACGTTTCCGTTCTGAACAGTTGCATTCATACATTGGGACCCGACTGCATTCTGCGGTCCGTTTTCGCTCACTCCCGCTTCCGAATTGATCCCCTTTCACATTTCGTTACCTGAGAAGCATTTCTTGCATTCATAAGTAGCGCAAACAGATTTTTTCGTCGACCAATTATAATCGATGTACTATGCCGATAACTGTAAACGTAGCAATCAATCCTGTACAGAGGAGTGAAACGGAACGGTTTGCAGTCGGGATATGCTTTTGTGGGGAGATAGGTAAAAGCCATAGGAAATGTTGACATCGGGGTGCAGTCAGCATACACTTAATTTCATTCACTTCTTTCTTTAAATTCAGTAATTCGTTCATTCTTTAATTTCAGTCATTCGGTTCATTCAGAGAACAGGAATGTATTCACGGAATCTCCCACTCCTGTCCCTGCCTTCCGCATGCAGCTGCGAACAAAGCAGCGCCAATGACCGGAATGCGGCGTGGTGCGGTGCGGTTGAGTCGGCCACGAGTGAAAGGGCGGGCTAGGCTGGGCGGGGCTCCACAGGCGCGGTCGCCGGGGTGGGCGGGCGCCGCGCCGCGCCGCGGTGGCGTTTTTTCCCGCCGCCGCCGCCTCGCCGCTCTCGAGGCGCCGAGCGCTTTAGCAGTCGCCGCGACGCGACGGAGCGGCGCCCGCAAGCGGAGGCCAGTGGTGGACTCTGGCTCCCGAAGAGGAAGCTCTTCAGCGCGTACTACAGTCGACTGGTTCATAAAATCTAAACCAGTTTAAATGTATTCGTGACCGTCAAGATCTAATAAGGAACAATACAATAGTTTTTGGGATTTGATAATGGCTCCCGAAGAGGAAGCTCTTCAGCGCGTACTACAGTCGACTGGTTCATAAAATCTAAACCAGTTTAAATGTATTCGTGACCGTCAAGATCTAATAAGGAACAATACAATAGTTTTTGGGATTTGATAATGGCTCCCGAAGAGGAAGCTCTTCAGCGCGTACTACAGTCGACTGGTTCATAAAATCTAAACCAGTTTAAATGTATTCGTGACCGTCAAGATCTAATAAGGAACAATACAATAGTTTTTGTGATTTGATAATGGCTCCCGAAGAGGAAGCTCTTCAGCGCGTACTACAGTCGACTGGTTCATAAAATCTAAACCAGTTTAAATGTATTCGTGACCGTCAAGATCTAATAAGGAACAATACAATAGTTTTTGGGATTTGATAATGGCTCCCGAAGAGGAAGCTCTTCAGCGCGTACTACAGTCGACTGGTTCATAAAATCTAAACCAGTTTAAATGTATTCGTGACCGTCAAGATCTAATAAGGAACAATACAATAGTTTTTGTGATTTGATAATGGCTCCCGAAGAGGAAGCTCTTCAGCACGTACTACAGTCGACTGGTTCATAAAATCTAAACCAGTTTAAATGTATTCGTGACCGTCAAGATCTAATAAGGAACAATACAATAGTTTTTGGGATTTGATAATGGCTCCCGAAGAGGAAGCTCTTCAGCGCGTACTACAGTCGACTGGTTCATAAAATCTAAACCAGTTTAAATGTATTCGTGACCGTCAAGATCTAATAAGGAACAATACAATAGTTTTTGGGATTTGATAATGGCTCCCGAAGAGGAAGCTCTTCAGCGCGTACTACAGTCGACTGGTTCATAAAATCTAAACCAGTTTAAATGTATTCGTGACCGTCAAGATCTAATAAGGAACAATACAATAGTTTTTGGGATTTGATAATGGCTCCCGAAGAGGAAGCTCTTCAGCGCGTACTACAGTCGACTGGTTCATAAAATCTAAACCAGTTTAAATGTATTCGTGACCGTCAAGATCTAATACGGAAGAATACAATAGTTTTGGGATTTGATAATGGAAATGGGGTTACTTTGGAGGTTGTTACGTAGATCTGCGCCCTACGGTGGCTCATGAGCTGCGTTCTAGCATTCCGTGATGCGATTCCCAGTCTGAACACAAATAGAATTGCAGCTTCGCTTTAAAATGGTCTCGCTTTCTGTAGGTGTCTGAGGAAGAAAAGCTCAGGCAGGCGAACTGTTCCGTACTACAGTTCTGTTTTCCGGCGTGACATCTACTGGATTTCCACTGGAACTGTTTTGTGCAATTGTATTTTCACATGCCGCGATGTTAAAAGCTTGCTGCGACAAGGAACAATGTCAGTTTTTGGTGATTTCGGTTCGTATGGACAATGTGTGCTTAAAGCCCCTTCTTTCAGTGCAAGTTAGGCCAAAGTCAAAAGTTGTTCGTATCACCTAATTTCACATTGATTTACATTGTCCTAAGATTGTTTTGTCATTTCAATGGTGTTATAAAACTAATCAATCTGTAAAACTTTGAATATTGTCATTGGCCCTTCTTGCATCAAGCCAAGTATTATCACAGGTGTATAATGAGTGTGCACAACAGCGTTTCGTCGTAAATGATAATGTAGCGACTATACTGTTGCATTCCCCAAAAAGTCACACCAATTGACGTAAATATTTTGCATTATACGATTCGACAACGTGAGTAACCCGAGTCACGCACCCCTGCCTTCAAATGCTATGAGCAACTACTATGAAATTCCTAAGAGGAGGTTTCTATTCGAAAACTCGTTTACCTTTCTGGTATGTACAAACTTTAATCTTTTTGTGATCATGGGTTTATTGCAATTCTCGGTCCCTTCGCTACTCGGTCCAATCGTGATTGAGCCCCCCTGGAATAGGTGAGACATGCCTAGCTGAGAATCGCCCGATTGCATCCCGCGGTTAGTTTTCTCTCATCTCAGCTTCCCCGCTTACATTTACCTGAAAGCATATAGCCCGTCTGCATCCCATTTCGTTCATCCGGTGTTGGCGAAGGAGTAAAAATTGTAGGTACGATTCCATTCATAAGTAGCGCAAATGTTTTCGCGCCAGTCCAAAGAAAACAAAGAAATACAGGTGAACGAGGCAGAATCTTCGGAATTGTTTATGTAAAGTCATCGGGGCAAGATAATGCTCGTGAGCGGAAATTTCAAGATTTGTTTCCTCAAAATTGAAAGTGTGGTTTTCAACATTGGCGTCCTCTTAAGAGTGTCAAATGTTTCTTGAATATTCCGAAACGCATCAATTATAATTGATCATTATAATATTAAATAGACCCCGGTAAACGTATAAATCAATTTTCACTAAGAAGTAAAACGGAACGGAGTGCATTCGGGCTATGCCTTTTTTGGAGAGTTAGTTTTTAATTTTGAAGTAGTCCATTGTTATCCACATTTTTAGAGTTTATATTAGTCCGTGTACCTTCAATGAGGAATATATTGCGTACACTCGTAATGTTTTTTTTATGTATATTTATCCCTCAAAAAGTAAGCGTCGTCTTTGTGTAGAATGGGGACCTTGAGTTAAACAGTAGCTGCCTACTTCATAATAGATTTGGGCTGTATTCTGTCACAAATTCCAAAACGGTTGATAAACTATTAACATAAAAACTGTAGAAAATTCACGTATTGACTAATGACCTTGCAATTCAAGAATAGTATAACAATTGTCCTCCAGTTTCAAAAACATGATTATCAAACTCACATTTATGTGTTGCAGGAGTGAAACAATTTTTACGGAATGTACTTTGAAAATCTATAATTCGTGAATCTGGCATTATTATCCTAATCCTTGCCACCCTTCGAGCGTATGCAGAGGTGGTCTTGTGCGTCCTTGCCCTGCTTGTCTTCAGATTCCACGGGAGCGGCGTGGGTTCGGATGGCAGCCATGTAATGGCGCTCCCCATTGACTGAGCACTCCTCCGGCCGCGGGCGTTCAGCCGACGATCGCGATGCGATCCGACGGCAGATAACCGCCACGAGATCGCCCGCTCCTTGTTAGAGCCGTCACCCGGCCCCCATTTTCGGCAATCGATGAGCCGGCTGATGGGGAGGTCGCCGGGAGCCCGGGTCCCTCTTCTCGGCACGTGGCGCGCACTTCCGTTTCTCTTGTTTGTCCACGACGCGAGCGAGCGTGATGACCTCCGTCACAGGTGTAGGTTAATGGTGTTTGGAATGAAGGAGTGTTCTTAAATTTGCTAATGAATACTGTGATAAACTCAAATCTGTACAGCTTTAAAAAAATCGATATCTATTTCGTAACTGTTATATTATTTTCTCATAAGCATTCAATGTCTTTTATGTATTTTTGTATAACGAATCCTGCTTAATGTTGAAATAAAGTAAATAAACAAGTTTTTTTTTCATTTCTATTAAATGTTCGTATTTTGTCCCAAACTTATGCAGCCTGCCGGAGGCTTTCGGGTGTAGCGGATCTGCATTTAATGTAATAACAAATAATGAACGAATCGTCTTGCATCTCCACTATTAGCAAATATTGATAAACTATATTATTTGTTTTTGGTAGAAGGGAAAATTCGTTAAAAATTGAAGGTGAAAGTTAAACTTATTTAATTTACTTAGGTTTTTAACTGCCCATAAACATTATAAGTTTTAAATTGTGACCTAGTTGGTGTGGTGCAAATCAAAAGGACATTGATTTTGATAAATGATCCTACAGACCTACACAGGTATCCGTTCAACTTACAGCTTACATCGTTGACACACGTGCATTTCACACATACAAATATAAAATTGGAACATTTAAAAGATTTTTCTTGTTCCAGAATTTAAAAAAATAGTCATGGATGTAATGATTTCTAATAAAGTGGAACAGACAACACACAAGAAGTTCACGTGTGTTACAAAAAATCTATGCCTTATTTCGCTAACATTAAAATTTCGTAATATACGTGATGTTACTTCTCTGCGACACTCGTGTGGTAAATTATCGATAGTTTAGTGTGCCAAACATGTTAAATAGCGCCATTTACCCAAACTTAATACAATTATACCTAATTTCCATTAAAAGGGTCCCCGTTTCTGATGTCGGGTATTACACAAAGTCCTGTTGCGAGGCACGCCTTGTCACCTAACCAATGTATAGTTAACATTTCACTTCAAGAGAATGCGACGTAATGATCATGTACAATATCATAAAGTTTAACGCCAAATTAGTCTTAAAAATATAAAATATGACATTTCATGCAAATATTTTGGGATAAATCATTTTTAAGGAATGTCATAGAGTAGGCAAAAATCATGAAAAAGATTAATATATTTTGAAAGAAAATTACTAAACTAAAACAATGCGAAATACAGTTTCAACGTACATCTACTAGAAAATTGTAGACAATGTTTCGAAATAAAGTACATTTGTGAACGGTACAGGAAAGTGACAGAGCTCTTCAACTAATGCTTTTCGCGAATTCTGGGAGTTTATTCTGTGCGGGAAAATCTAAAAAATTTGGACACTGTAACTTATTGGAATATCGTTGCGTCTACAATCAAGCAACCAATCAATGTAATTTGATATACTGATCATTGTGGGAAGCTCCAACATTTCGCAACTTATGATATACAAAGTAGGGACCAGCGGCCTACGGGGTTTGCATTTTGTGAGTAGGCAAGCATTGTTTTGTTACTATTGAAGTTGAAAACTGGTAAATATTTAACAAGTCCCAATAGTAGTCGTGTTTATATTGATTAATCTTATTCTTGTTTCCGGTTGTTGTGTTGATAACTTTTCGTTATCAACATTTGTATTTTCAACTCCTTAGCGTTGCGTGTCTTACTAAAAATATTTAGCAAATTATATCGGTCTCTTAAGTAATCATCAAACGTTCGTAGTTTTATCACATCGCGGCGAAGATGGTGTAAGTGGACTGTTTTACCTAAGTTGGCGGGTTCAAACGATCGAAGCCGTGAATTTTTAGGGGCCAAAAATCCTTCGTACGGAGGGGAAGTAAAGCCGTCTGTCCCGTGTTAGTAGATACACTTGTATGTAAAAGATCCTAAAGCCTAAACGACGCCTCTGAGCTAAATTCCAATCGCCTGTTTCGTCGCCTGAGTGATAGCTCCTTTTTCCGCTGGATGGTGAACGGAGCGTAGCGAAATTTGCGTTGTCAGACGGAAGAGCGGGCCTTATGGCCCGAATCTCGCCACGTAAAATAAGGAATCAATTCAATTAAAAACTTTTTCCAAACGGCACTTGGAGGGGGAAAGGTTACAAGAATGATGCGGCCGAATATCCCTTGACCCGCGCAATCGCATCTTGAGACAAGGGCCGAGACAAGGGCCGAGACAAGGGCCGAGACAAGGGCCGAGACAAGGGCCGAGACAAGGGCCGAGACAAGGGCCGAGACAAGGGCCGAGACAAGGGCCGAGACAAGGGCCGAGACAAGGGCCGAGACAAGGGCCGAGACAAGGGCCGAGACAAGGGCCGAGACAAGGGCCGAGACAAGGGCCGAGACAAGGGCCGTCCGCCTTCGTGTCACGGGCACGCCACCCTCGTGCCGGGCAGCTGGGCGGCAGGACGGCATCCGGTTTTCGCGAGCACTGATGTCACTCGCGTTCGGGCGGCCGCCGTGGGCGCGCGGGCCTTTTGAGGCGCTCGAGTGGCAAATGCGCGAGCGCATCCTGCCGGGCGGGCGAGGCGGCGGGCTGGCGACGGAGGAACGAAGGCTCGCTCGCGATGAAACTTGCACGCAGCCGTAACGTAAACCCCCGAAACGAAGGGCCTTGTTGTTACGAGGAACAAATCAAATCGCTGATCATGAATTGTAATGTTTCGGACTGTTATATCCAAGTTCGTGGGTTTAAACCCGATCGAAGCTGTGTATTTTTAAGGGTGACAAAATTCTTCGTACGCCATCCTTCGAATGGGAAGTAAAGCCGGCGGTCCCATGTTAGTAAGAGTTACTGCATGTAAAATTTCCTCTAGCCTAAACGGAGCCTCTGAGCTAAATTCAAATCGCCTCTTTCGACGTCATAGAAATACCCCATTTCTCCGCTAGTTGGTGAAAGGAGCGAAGCGAAATTTGCGTGGTCAGACGGAAGAGCAGGCCTCATGACCTGTCACTCGCCACGTAAAACACGCCATCGTTTCAATTCAATTCAGTTCAGTTCAATTCAATGTGAACACAAAAATACCACGTATCCGTTAAAGTTCGAGGGCTTGGATCGTCCGTGTCAGCGGTAACGCATACTGTGAACAACGCGTGATCCACTGCAAGTTCTATACGATTTCTAGTTTTTGTTACATAGAATTTAACGGAATTTCGTCACTTATCCCTTAGTGCAACGAATAAGACTCGTCTCATCTCACTTCCGCGAGAACATGACGAACGACAGAACCACCACCGTCTAGCGCCAGCACTAGCGGAATGGTGACGTATTTGTAACCTGAAACTTTAAAGACGCAGTAGATGCTTCATTACGCGACACAGCGAGGCTTCGGCCTTCGAGATTAATATAAGACATCCGTGAGTATATATAATTTCCAGATGCCACTCGAAGTATAGAGAGTGCACTGTTTCCCACCACTTTGTTGCTTTTGTTCACGGATTTAGTGTCTGAGATAACAAATTCAAATATAAGGAAACAATCTTCGGTAGATTTTAGAGTACTTATACTCACTCATATTTCTCAGTTTGCTTCCTGTAAATGAAAATGGAGTGAACCATCAAGTGTCCTGATTATTTCACCCAGTACCATGTAAATAAGCGATAAAAAGTAGCCTTTTAGTGTTGGTATGTCAAAAGAGGGAATAATTTCAGCTCTATTTTTAATTCCATACAATAATTGTCGAAAAGGTCACTAAAATGTCTACGAATTTTTGAGAATCTGAATCACCAAAACGTTCATTAGTGGCGGAAAGCGCAGCACCAAGCGTGAACGAAGCCATGGAATCGAGAGTAAAGGCTCTCTGCTGTCTGTGTGACGGCGCGTCGATAGCAGCGGTGGCGACGTTTCGAACATCCTCTCGTGATCTTCTTCAGGGAGTGCGCCAGAATGGAGTGCGCCCGGGTTTTTATACTGTGGGACTGTGTAGAGACCAGGATTTAGTTGGCTGGTAAGCCGACCATTCAGGCCATTTCCAACCCTGAAGAAGACCACGATAGGATGGTTGAAACGTCGGCCTCTCTAACCTCGTCGCGGCGTCACCCGGACAGGCGAGTTCCTTCACATGACTCTGGCCGCGGAAGCCAACGATTGCATGAAATCGCGAGGACTGCGCGTGGGTGCGCGAGGGAGGGCCAGTTAAATGGCAGGGCCGGCGGGCGCTGGCGGGCAAGCAGAGCACCAGGCGTTAGCACGCCACCAACGCCAACGTTTTTAGCCCGCTGCTTGAAAAAGGCTCCGCCGCCGCCGCCGCCTGCTCTTTGCTAATGACGACGGACGGCCTCCAGCCGCATGTGCGGCGCGTGGCGCGGCGTGTTTAGGCGTCCGCCGGAACGGCTGGCGACGCGACGGCCAGAATCCCGGAAGAGGGTAATGATCCTTTTGTTCCTCGCGTTAACAACCACCAACGTTACAAACACGTTCACGATTTACGACGTGGGAAAGAGTAACTGTATTATAAGACTTCGAACTGTACCGTCAAGACCATGCAATCACAGTCCACGAGGTGAATTTTAAAAGGCTGTTATTGTTTCACAGATGTAAATTTTCTAACCTATTCATACAACGGTATCTAATTGCAGAACATGATTTCGCGTTTTTAGAAAACTTCTATTCGGTCAACGCAAATCTCTTCAGCAAATGATTACTAGGTGTACGTAAACGTGCCGAAAAATGAACTGAAAAACACTTAGATTTTCTGATGCTTCCCACTAACTTTATTGTTATTGAGAAAACAGGAATTCGCACAGTTAATGTTCTAAAAATAATGCATTCACTGAAGAAAACGTCCCTTTTAAAGCTTCCCTAAAAATGTACATGTTGTATAGTCAAAGTAGATGGTACAAAATAGAGAATGTATACCGCTGGTAATGTATCAATGGAGTTCTAGCAGATGAATAATAGACTTCCCTTAGCGTAGGTGTACCATTGTCATTTTTGACTGCGGCAGAGGTTGTGTACACTAATAATGATGCTTCATTTGCGTTATGGAAACAGAACTGTTGTCTTAACTGATTTTTTTTTTAATTGGTGAAAATAATTTTATAACAAACGGAATTTGGACACCGCAGTCCATCCCCCGATGGACGAAACTTGCTGCGTTCGCGGATTTCCAGCCTTCGCTTGCATGGCTTGGGGCTCCGGTTTAAAAACAACCCCATGGTAACATAATTTAACGGGAAAAGTAGTGTATAGCGAGCGCCCGCAAACCTCTTCACTTCCATTACATTTACTACGATAAATGTACGGTCTAATGTAATATTTTATGTGAAATGTGTTGATAGAAAATAAGAATATTTCAATAAACTTAACGGACGTTCTTTTGCTTTTTGGGGGGGAGGGTGTTTTGTGATTTAAATAAGAGGTGTGCGTTTGTTTGGATTAGTGTGCGTATCTTTAATATATCGTCGCAATGGCTCGATGTTTTAGACATTAGAGGCAGCCATTGCCTACCTTCCTTGTTTGATCCCCGATTCAACGGCTCTCACAGTCACCTGTTTGGAGAACGTGATTTCACCTGACTCACCTGGAAGCCGCGACACCGTCATTTCGAGAGATATGTCAACATCCGTTGGAAAGGAGGGAACAAAATATGACATCAAAGGAAGCGTGCAATACCAGAACCTCCTTCAGTACACTATGAAAATATTGAGGGTAATTTTTAAGCGAAGTGTATGTCCTAACAAGTAATAGTGAATAATCAAATAGTCAAATAGTGCGTATCTCCTTAACGCTAAGATAGATAAGCGGCGTGTTCAACATGGTTTATCTTTATTACTATTATACTAGGTTCACCAACTCTAATATTATTCATGTAAGAATGAAATTTTAGGCCATCGGTTTCTTCAAGGGTATAATAATATTCAGAAGGTTTCTTGGTATTATTATTGATGGAAGACATCATTTGAATGTCATGAAAAAGAAAATGTTTATTCCTAACATATTATCATATCTTTTTCGACTATTTGGGGGTTGTGTAACGCAAGCACGAGACGCTGTTTGTATGACAGGCGCAGAAGCCAGCAGCGAGGTCTGTGTACTTGTGATGCGCCCGTGCAGCGTGTGTGTGTACCTTTGAAGCGCAGCGGTGCGCCGGCGGCCTTCGCACCGGAGGCCCTGCCCGCGTTCCAGCGCACCGACTCACGCGCCGGAGTCATCTCGTCTCCAGGAAGCAGCGGTTCCCGCGGAACTCCCCCCCCCCCGGCCCCTACCCGTCGGCCGCTCTGCCTCGCGGGTGACGTCAGCCGGGCGGGAGGGAGGGGTGCATGACGCTGCAGGTGCAGGCGGCGTCGGTGGAGGCGGTGGGGGCGAGGCGATGAGAGGCAGATACAGATGTTCTGCTCGGCGAGAAGACTGCAGAGTAACGGCGGCGGAAGACGAGGGGCAGATGGGAGATGTTTGGGGGAGTGGGGAAGAGGATAGGAACAGGAACCCCTGGAAAGAAGGCAGTGGATGAAAGGAATACCAAGGCTTCAAAACTTTGACTGAATATTGGTATTGTGGAGAGTTATCGTTGGCATTTACAATGAAATAATTATGAGTCGCCATTACCAACAATATTGTTTATTACATTAGCAGCTTTCGATGGCTTAGCCATCATCAGTTTTCTGCTGTATGGAAGCCACAAAACAACTAGTAGTCATATAATTATTTCTTTGCCTGAATAGCGATAGCCATCGGGGTTGTGGCACTCCAATTTTAAGGAAATGTTTATCGTCGATAATCAGTGTGTCCTTGGCATTTAAGTGTGAGGATTCCCCCACAGGCGTGTTTGATCTACGCCCCACTAGCCTATAATGAGAAACATGAACCGCTAATTTGTTAACCCATGACATAATAGTTGTTCGTCTGAAGTGAAGAAATGACAAACTTGTTGATTATAAGTTCGGGGTTACAATAAGGTTATCCAATCAAAAACACAATGTGATGGATTTTTCATTCAACATTACCGATAACAATATTTTTTTTAAATTGATATTTTTTTTCCAAGTGTGATTGTATTTTCTTTACTTCTCGTATACGTACGAATATATGGAGTAATATACCCACTAAAGAGAGAGTTATGTTATGTTGCGGCGAAAAAGCGGCAAATTTTCGACTGAAATTAGTATAATTGGAGCCCGATACAGAAAAGTGGATAAATCCTGTTCTAATATGTCGAAAATTACTCTTTCTAACACATTACGTTGTCATATTTCACACATAGTGATAACTTGATATTGAAAAAGTGTAGCACTGCTAGTTTTTATTTTAATCTTCTCTCATTTAGTGGATAAAGGATTTGGCGTGGGTGTGTGTGTGCATTGGACTTCTACTATCGTGAGCGTGCATCGTATGGCGTCGAAGGCCGGCGAGCGGCCGATTGGGAGCGTGGCGTGGCGGAGGGGCAAGAAAGGCAGAGGCCGCGCTGGAAAGAGAACGAAGAGTCGGGGGGCGATATTGGAGCGCGGGCTGTTGTTGGCAGACCATTGTAGCTCCTTCACCCGTGCGATGAATGGAAGACGGCGCGGGCGAGGTCCAAGATTGGCGCGAACGGCAGTGAAGGCCGGGGCGCGTTCGATGGCGAGATAGATCGACCCGGAATTCAGAGCGCGGAGCGGCTCTTCCCAGCAGACACGAAGGAATTCAAAGAAATATGGTGACTGAAGCTGGCGCTTACGTTCGTCCGTGCATTAGTCACTGGATTGTCTCAATGGCTTGAATGAAGTGTGTATCGAGTTGCTTCAGTTTGGATGTCAAAACTGTGTCATTGGACACAAAAATATTCCTTAACTTTCCACCCTACTAAATTAGTTTAAGGCTTTTTTTAAATAGCTTTAAAGAGTTTTCAATCTACTTTCGTGCAGAATTGTTGGTTTGTGGAACAACGTATATTTATAACTTCGTTTCTAGGTATTTTATGACATATTACAATGATATTTATAAACCAGCCAATGTCTTAAATTCAAATAATTCAATAAAAAGTCCTTAACTAGTTTCAACTTGCTTCACTTGGTTTTTCTTTCATTAAACTTGCATTCCTACCACATAAATCCTACACATGATCATTTTGATATGTAATTAATAAAGTGTGTACACGATAAAATATAGTTTAATTAATAATTTGTGCTTCTTATCAATGTGAGAAAAACAAGAATTAATTGAAAATAAACCAATAATTTCAATTTATTTAGAACCGTGTATACGGACGTGTCAATATATTTAAAATGCAAATCGCAGATGCCGAAAGAACGTGACTCTAAAAACTGGAGGATACTTCGGCTTGCCTCGACTATCAGTCCACCGTCGCTTATTCTTTTCATCTAACCATTAAAATCAGTCCTTAAGTGGTTATAAAACTTAAACATTATCATAATAAAGAACATAATTCCTCACTTCGACTCAAAAATTACTATTTTTGAGGTGTCGCTTTTGTGTGCATCAACGAAATGTGCTATCTACTCGTTCGTTTATAAGAAGACAGTAAAACATAAAGTGTGTTTCGTATTACGGGTTTTACCGTCTACGAGAAACACAATTGCATAAATTATTTGTTATAAAAATGATGACAAGATGATGAGGAAACCTCGATGAATGCTGTAACCTCAATCTGTCTACGGCGCAACCTTGTGATGGTCTAATGCATAGTCACTAACACCAACTTGCGAGTCGCCATCGGGATAGAAACAGGCTCATCTTGCCTGGCCGCATGACATCTCGTCCGCACATCTGGCGGTCCTTGGCATTCCGGATCGTCATTTGTTTACAATTGCGTGAGGGCATTGCCGGCTGCCTTAATTCTGTCGACCGGCAGTTGTCTGTATTGTTGATGTTATTGATACCATTGTTTCTTTTTCATAATTATAATTGTTTAGTGTAATTATTAAAGAGAAGGACACGAGACAATGAAATACATTGCATTCTAAAATGTGAAAGTCATTGAAAAGCGTATCTTGGGGTATGTCTGGTATAGTGATGGTTTTAATTGAAAAATATATTCACATATTAAATACGTATGTATTTGGCATTTTAGGGTCGGGTTGATCCCATTTTGGCCAGCTAACGGTGTTCCCAGGCCTGGCCGTATGTTCATTTATTATTCACGCCTGGAGTTAAGGGAGAAATGTAACAAGATGTATTTCCTTCCCCATATCTAGTATACATGGCATCTCTGAGCGTCTTTCTTTCGCCAAAATATTATAGGAAAGGAGATGATTATTAAAGTAAGTGTCGGCCCTATTTTTGCTCGACGGGAATTGAACCCGAGATCGCACGCAGTTGGCACGCTGTCCATGAGCCACCCGAGGGATTAATAAGAATGTATACAATAATAATTATAATAATAAAATATAATATAGTAAAATTAATAATAATAAAATAATAAAATAAAAATAATAATAAAAATAATAATAATAAAAATAATAATAATAAAAATAATAAAAATAAAAATAATAAAAATAAAAATAATAATTAATTCAATAAAGAACCAACTGGAAAAGTGCGAATATTCCGAAAACTCCCTTAATAAATAAAACAGAGGGCTTTAAGTGATCGGAAAGAGAATTTGTGTTACTAAATTTCATGTTGGTAGTAACTTTTCTCTAATTTTGAAGGTCGTGTTTACGAAAGGAAAATCAACATATGTGTAAAAAGGGTACAAAACGATCAAATATTCTTCTTTACAGAGTAGAAAATAATCTAACGTAATTTGAAAGTGAGTCAAATGACAAGTATATTCTTACCAACAGAATGAAACAAAGACACGGCGGCTTTGTTTCATGGCCACATTCGCCGGCGACGCAGAAAATGAAAATTGGTCAGTATACTTTTAAGGCCTTCTGTTCTGGAAGAGTTCCTTCCTGGAAGTTCGTACTTCTTACTAAAAGTGTTCTCTCTTAAAGGTTTTATGCAGCAGGCCTTTGGTGTGTCTTTCATATGTGAACTCGCTGTCAAAGCTCTAAGCCATAAAACTAAACAGGAAATATTCTTGCAAAAACAAAATAATGCTACTTCATAATATATCGAAACCATGAGTTGTGGAAATAAACGGGCATTTTTATACTAGTTGTACCCACTTTGTTTTCATCTGTCCATCAGTATTTTGTATAATGTTCCCAAAGATAATACACAACCAACTCGCATTAGAATACAGTAACAATTTCACTTATGAGTTCAATAATTTCCTTGTTAGAACTGAACTTTCCGTTTGTTTCCATTTTCGTCTCGGGAGGTGACGGTGTAACAATGGCAAACGAGCTACATATTTTGACTATTATTCTTCGTGAAGGAATAGACTTCCTGTCGCGAGATCGCGGAGAACGATTGATTCAATATCTATATTCTCAGCTGAGCTCCCGAAAACGTGCGCAGATTAGTAATGTTATATTTATGTCCAGAAGAAAAACTAGGGGCGATAACAGGATTTGCTCACAGTATGAGGGGAAACTGGATGAAATATCAGAACGAGATGGGAGGCCATTGACCCAGAAGCTGAGGCAAAATAGTAGTTGTTACAGGCATATTTTGTCTTAGCTCTCATATTAACTTGTCTATGCTTAAGGAATAAGTGAAGAATAAAAGTAGTAAACCATTTTCAAGCTAAAAAGCTGCTTGAAACTGCACGAAAAAGAAATAACCATATAATTTCCCGCGGGGACTACGAACATTACAATAGAATGGACGAAGATAGTAGGTTACCCATAAAATACACAAGGAAAATACTCTGTTCCGCGATATTTTTCCGGCTCGGAAGGCCTCTCCGCTCCTTAAAATCTTTCCTTCCACTTTTTTTGCGCAAATGGCTCGTCTCCACTTTGAGCCTTGCCGCCGCAGCGGCAGGCGTCGCTCATTGTTTGCGCAAAGCACTAGTTCCCGCCGCGCACAGCCAACAGATGCTCTTCCGCCTTCGCAGCGAGCGAGCGAGTTGGCGGATGAAAGAGGAATCTAACTTGAAGGAGCTGCAGGCAGGAGAACAAAGACTTCCACATCCTGCGCTCGTTTTTGCCTCATCGCGACGCCTTTCGCCCGCCGCCGTCGCCGCCGCCGTCGCCGCCGCCGTCGCCGCCGCCGTCGCCGCCGCCGCCGCCGCGAGGTGCGCTCTGCCCTCTGCGAGACCACAATGCCACCGAAAGCGCACCTAGCACACTGCTCTCACGCAGTGGCGGATCCAGGAAGAGGAGCGCGAAGGTCTAGAGTAAATTTAAATGTAATTTAAAATAATTTTCGTTCGCATTTTATAGTAATTTTCTTAAAAAAGCATTCTCAATTTTTTAATCTAAAATTTTTCACATACGAATAAATGTAATTTTTTTAAACATTGGACACCTTTCTCCGACGGATGCCCGAAGTGCGTGTTTATCCTGTTTATATACATTGGTCCACCCTGCAGACAATGGCTGCACCCCTAATTTTCTTTTCTCGGGGTCGCTTTGCGCGCCTTTGGGAGCGTGCGGGCCCAGTGCCGCGCGGGGGCGGCGGCGTCGCCTCGGCCGTCGCCGCCTCGCCGGGCGCGCCGGCTCGGAACCCCGTCTTCGCGTCGCCGCGGCGGTGTCGCCTTGTGCTGCGCGCTCCGCTGCCCGCCGACTGCGTTACGACTTCTTAGCATGATGCTCAAAGTGGAGCGTCTCTTTGCCGGCGAGGTGTTCCACAAGGGTTTGCTTTAGATTTGAAATTGAAATGCGCCGTTTCTGTGGGCGTATGTCATCTTCTTCCTCGTCTTGCTAATAGATTTCACTAAGCGTTAAATCTTGAAGCTTGAAACTTTCAGATGTTGAATACATGTATCTATCTGAAATATTTTAATAGAAGCGTATTCTTAATTGATAAATATTCACCCCCAGTCAAGAATTTTTGTGTTCTCTATTTTAGAGTCGATCCGCATAACCGAGATCGCTAAGGTAGTGTCGGGGCGATCTCGGAACGAAGAATCGCGGGTTCGAATCCCGTCTAAGGGCATGGATGTATTTGCAATCGTCCCTTCACCCTTCATCAGAATCCTATCACTTCATTAAAAGAAGGATTAGTAATTTCCTGCGCGAGCAGGAGGACCTTGCTCTTAATGAAATGTGCAGTTGGCTATATAAAAATACTTTTAAAAAACTATTTTAGAAGTTTCTTTGTAGTTTTAAAAACGAGGTTCGTACGAAAAATATAACGTAACAGTATTGACTTTCCTAAATCAATTATGAGCAATATTAGAGGAATATCTGTTTTCTACGAGCATGTCTTTCATGTCTATAGCGCATATGTAATACAAAGATGAATAGACAAAGAAATTGATTTCTTTTCTTTGCTAAAGAAACAGTCACTGAAAAGTGCATTTGCAACTGAAAAGTTCATTGTGTGTTTATACTAATGTTGATGTTTGACAGTTTCATTTAATCAAATCTGAATTTATTTCTAACGCCGTCATTTCCAAGGAAACAAATAACTTAGATTTAAAGCATCGTGTACTCGTCAACAAATGATAAACCGCGTTGTTTTTCAGCCATCCTCATTTAATAGTGTAAATCATAAAAATACGTTCATTGGCATATGAATTGTAAGTCATGTTACGCAAGAATTAGAGTATTTTGTTTCTTATGGATTTAACTGCCAAAATCATTTCGAAACTTTTTTTAAAAAAGATTGTCTGCCTAGCGCAATAAATTTCAGAAGAGTTCATGGGCCACGAAAGCTATGTTAGTACCAATAAATTCTGAGAGATAGCCCTGGTCTCTTTTCAGCAGCTCTTTCATTAAATCTTTTTGTTGTTTGCCACGTTATGTGTTTGGCTCTTGGATCCTTTAGGAACTAAACGCTTAGTTTGAAAAGCAAAGTTTTTCTTCGACGCAAGCTGTCAAGGAAATGGTTCCCTCAGAACTTATGGGTTCAGTTGTCGCTGACCTATCCCTCTGGAGCACCATCTAGCGAGTCTGCAAAGCCCTTGAGCCCGAACGTCACGAGACCCGACGGTGCGCGGTGCACTTTGCGTGCTCTGCGCCGTGCGGAGGCCGACCCGGGAGTCGAGCTGCGACCTCGCCCCACTTTTCTAAGTGCTTTCCTTGAGAACACACTACTACTGCTGCCTTCTCCACCATTTCTGTTTCTTTCTCCAAGTCACCAACGTTAGTAACTACATGATTTCTCGGCGTTGCCCAAGTTTTTATTTATCACAATCTTCCGCTAAGCAGCCCCGCTCGGGCTGTCATGTTCCGCGCTCTTCCCCAGATCCCGATGCTCAGCAACCACGCCACCTAGATGCATTGAAAGCTCAATTTTGTAAATCACTCACGCACCCGTCTTCGGGTAGCATTTCTTCGAGGTCTATAGCTATTTCTATTTCTAAGGTCGCATCAACATCGAGGTCATTAGCTACCACTATTGCTTGTAACGGTATGGTAACTATGAGGATGACACGATATGATGATAGGGGGTGAAAGGTCGAACACAAATACAACCTTGCCCGAGGCGGGACTTGAACGGCCCTTCAGTCAGAGATCGCAACGGCACTACTGCCTTAGCGATCTCGGTCATCCGGACCGGCGGGTAACTTTTTGTCTTGCAGCTCCACCCTGATTTTTCTCATCCGCTCAAAAGTATTCTAGAAAAATTTGAGACAAATCCTACGGTTCAAACATCTTTGTGGTGCACGCACCGCATGTAGCCGTGCAGGTACTGCAAGAGGATTGACGATGGAACGGTGAGGAAGCAATGAGAGTAAAAACCTAACATGTTATATAAAAGTGAAGATAGCCGCTCCAGCTGCCTCCGCTGAAGACTCAGTCTCCCCGGCAGCGTCGTCGTCAATACCGGCGCCGCGCCGCAGGAGCTGCTCCCAATGGAGGAGAGTCGCCGGATCGATGTCGGGACGCGCGTCCCTGCGAGGGGCGAGGTATCGCAGCCACCGACTGCCTTTGCCGTCTCGGTCAGATTCGCACGCTCCAGATATCTGCGTTGCTCGCTCTTCCATTATATTTCGCGAAGGAGAAAAAATTAAACTTAGAACGTATTGATACAAACATTATACAATTACACTAACTCTGCTTTATTATCGGCATTTTATGAATATTTTCTGTTACAAACTCCTTATTGTATTTACTCCAAATCTAAATTAAATGTCCTTTGGAAATAACCTTGGTCGAACAAATCAAAGTAGAACTTTCTGGGTAAATTATAAGTACCTTTGGATGCTGTAAAATTAATAATTACATTTGTACTTTATGCATATTTTTGCCTGTTAGGAAATGAAAATATACTTCATACAATATATTCTTTCAAGTCAGTGTTGTTTGTCTCAGAAGTGCCCAGATATGTTGTGAATCTTGGTACTTTTGCGACATGAGTGAACAAAATATGAATGATATAATTTTGTAAACTGTCAAAAACCAAGTAATGCGAGATGTACGCGGTATAAATCGATCGGAGGTTAAGACTAAAAATGCTAGGAGAGAGTAAATGATATTGCCACCAGAGCCAAATCAAAGAAGTCAGCGACTATTGTAATAATTTGTGTTGGAAGGGAAACTTTAAAATGAAATTGACCTTTATAAATCGCATTAAAAGTAGTCGGTCTTTATAGCTCCGCTATTCCTTGATTTATGAAAATGCTAAGTATATGACATTGCACTATACGAAAACCATTTGTGGAGGTATAGAGTTGTAAGTTTTCTGTTAATGTGATCAAATCTACTATTCGTGAACACATTTATTACATACGGGCTGTCTCAAACGCAGCGTGAAAAATTTTCCAAATTCACCACTACACTTTAATTTTGAACGCGACAGACGTTTCGCCCTGCATTCCGCGTCAGTTCATCAGAATCATCTCCACTAGTAGGTTGTCACCTCGACACCGCGTCCTCTTCTCTCTCTGTTGCACTGCAAACCTTGCGCGCTGCCATCGCGCTCTCGCGACCCCCGTGCGCGCACGAGAAGCCGTCGGATTATCGTCCACCGCCCCGCGTCCTAAGCTGCCTCCGCCCCCCCCCCCCCCCCCAGGAGCATTAGCAGCCGCGGCAGTCGCTCCTGAGCCGCACACCACCCTCAGCGGTGGCGGCTTGAGATTTTGGTGAGGCAGGCTACGCGCAGGTGGGAATCGCCCGACTGCATCCCGCGGCTGCGTTTTCCCTCACCCCCGCTTCCTTGCTAATCCCTTTCGCGTTTCGTTGTCTGAGAAGGCATGGCCCGATTCCATCCCGATTCACTCAGTCGGTGTTTTGGGAGGTATGGAAATGTTGGTTTCCATTCTTAAGTAGCGCAAATTGATGTTCTGGTACCAGTTCAGAGAAAACCTCGTACGTTGGTAATTTTTGTAATTCTGGTAATTTTTGTAACCGCAAACTTTTACGTGTGGTTTTCCACGTTAGCGACAGTGCCCGAAAGTGATGGGCAAATTTTTCTTAAAACAGAAAGTGGATCAATTATCGATCAATATATTACTAAACAGACCACGGTAAAAGTTGATATCTATCCTTTCACTGAGAAAGAAAACGCAATGTGATGCACGGCAGCAGGGATGCAGGGCTATGTCGTTTTGAGGAGGTTGGTAAACTGCTTAATAGAAATAGTTGATTCCGAGATGGAGTCAGTATGCGACAGATAGGGTAGGTGGCCGTAATCCTCGCCTCACTTAAGATTCTTACAAACGAAGGCAGAGGCAGTGCAGGGTGCAGGTGTTACACCTTAATAAATGCCTTGTAAATTAACACACCCCTCGTCAGAGTATCTAGTGGTTTTCTGCTAACTTGATCCACGTACCATGTCGCGATATACACTCGCCCTCATTGAGAGACTTTTTGATGCAGCTAATAACAGGTACTGAAAAGAAAATGCCTATTTTTCCGTTTTTCGGGAAACTCCTAAATGTATGTTAAATAGCAGTCTGGTTTGCACATGAAGAGAAATGAAATTCGTTAGTAAAATGTAAACTATTTTAGTTTCTTCTAAATCACTTTTAAATTATTTCCATGAAACACACATTTTGGAAAAATGTACTAGTTTTGAAATTAATGAAAACAGTATTAATTCGGAGAAAACTTTAAATATATCATCCACTATTTTTTTCAGAACGTATAATAAGTTCAGTTTTAAGATTTCGACTACAGAATACATTAAATTCGTATTGGTCACTGTAAGAGAACAAAAAATACTTATATCCGCACAGTCGTTTAGACTTGAGGCGTATGAAAATATTTCCTGCCCACTTTCCGTGTGGTTAGGTGAAAATGTCTTGGCTTCCGATGAGCTGACTGTTGACGTTCTCAAACTTAACTTTGAACAATCTCCCGTTGAGGCCGCATCATTAGCATCAGACCACTAACTAATATTTTTATAATGATTAGTGTGAGAAAAACAAAATTACCAATCAAAAAAGTGCAATTCCTCCAGTAATTAGTTAATAACGCATCTTACTGTAAGTTAAGCATGCCAAAGTGCACGTAATTTAACTTTAGAATTAGATTAAATTAAACGTAGTTAAAACAAAGCCCCTTCTCTAGCTGCTTAAGCCGCAGGCAGCAGCTTAATGTATCCAAGATACAGAAAATAAATTCCAGTCTCCTCAAGGGTTCTGTGGAGGGGACAACTTAAAAAAGTGCGGAGTTTCTTTCTTAACTTACGGAGACTCCACTATTCGTTTAGTATGGGATACCAAATTATTGTGAATATTTCGTTTGCTTGACGGAAAATGTACTGAATGAAGGGTGCATTCCTCATGAACTCTCAATTTAATGTACACGGATAAATAGCGGATATTGCGGATAAAGTGCGAATCTTCTCGAAATAGCCGGTTAATGTTAACATTGCCCAAATTGGGTAGATAAAGACAAATAGAAATAGTTTGGAAGCATATTTCGATTTTAGCGGTTTAAAGTCGACATTAGCCAACACGAGGTAGCTAGAATAAGTGACGTATATTACTGGGACGAGGCATACTATCTAACAAAGTGCAATCGGACTGCTGATGGAAAGTTTCTAGGGAGTGACAAAGTGTGTAGTACTTGCAGAAGCAATGTACGTATAAAATAGAAGCAGAAGCAGTATACGAAGGACAAAACGCAATGAAAGGAGCTTCCTACATCGGGGCAGCACAGAAATGTACATTGTAAACTTGGAAATGAAATGTGGAAGTGAACCCGGAGGATGGGCCGAGTAACAGCTGCTCTCGTCGCTGGGAGCCCTGCTAGCACAGGCCGCGCCCTGCGGACCGTTACGTTTTACGACTGCTGGACCGCTTTAGGGACCCTCCCCCGCCTTCGGGGAGGGTTTGAGTACCGTGGATGTCTGTGTAGAGTAGACTGTGTACTTGGTGGGCGTGGGTTCTTAAGGGTATGTAAGCTCTGAGGACTGAGGAACATTGTATTTCGTTTGGTATTTTTTTGGAAATGTGTTCTTTGTCCACGAGGAAAGCTTTCACTTTTTGTTTGGGATTCAGATTGGACCGACTAATTAGTTAATTGCAATTTGAGGCTTGTTGTTTTCTTTAATTTGAAGCTGTAAAGATTGAAGTTGGTGTGTCGCTAAGCATTTGCCTGCAAGTATTTTAACGCTTTGTTAATCGAAATTATGTCTGTATCCATATTTCTATTAAAAGGCACCCAAGATATGAATACCTAAAATCAATATTAGTAATGTTTTGTAATTCTTCTGTTGAATACTCAGTTAATCGAATATTTTTTATTAGTAATATTTAGAAATTTTTATAAAATTGTTTAATATTTTTCTTAAGTGCATATAGTTAGTGCCAATAAACATTTGCAGTAATTATACTACGCTATCAAATGTGGATTGAAAAACAATTTAAACAATGAAAGTTCAATTTGATTTTCGACCAATTTATTAAACGCCCTTTCAAACTAAACATGCAAAAATGTAAGGATGAGTCCTAGACTAAAATTGAACATTATTATTCATTGAATAATTACATAGTTTGCGGGAACGAATACGGTGTAGTAAATTGAAATGGAGTGTTTTCCATCATAGCAAATTTTTACAAGACGAAAAACGTAATCAAGTGCATACAATTAGCCACTTTTCAGCAGAGTCACAAAATATGGAGCGTATTGAATCGGAAAATGTGTAGGACTGAACGACGATTACGATACCATTACGATAGAATTCAAGAACTGAAATCCGATGAAGGAAAATTACATATTTTTTTCTGAAATGGACAAAGCTCTGTTTGAACTGACCGATCAGTTGTACAATTTTTGCACACCACACAATTGACGTCCACGATGTTAAAAAGGAAATGGTCCGTCTTTCCCCGGCCCCATACCTAAAAACAGCGCAGTCATCCGAGGTCAGGCAAGGCCTCAAACAGCAGATTCGTTAACGCCGGGCCAGGCGACGGCGATGCTAAGTGCGGTCGCGGAGCGGGGTGGACGTTATCTCGGCGCTGGCCCACATTTCCGCGGCGCGGAAACCTCAGCGGCGCCGCTTCCGGCGGATCTCGTGGCGGCGCGGGTCGCCGAGAAAAAAATACCGGCATCCAACATTGCGGGCTCCTAATGTTCGCGGATGATTTCGTTTGCAATGCGAAATCGGCGGACAAAAGGAAATCGGTGAGATATCTGAACGATTGTCTCGCCGAGCTTCCCAAATGGCTAAGCCATAAAAAGCTTGCCCTCAACCCTGATAAGTGCGTAGCCGTCAACTTCACTCGACAGAGGGCCAACCCCGATGAAGTCGTGAGCTTGTTAGGCACGCCTCTACCGTGGCAGAAGACGGCGAAGTATCTTGGTGCGAAGCTTGACAGCGACCTCCGCTGGCACGCCCACGCCAAGTACGTTAGCCAAAAAATAACTGCCCGAACCACCGTCCTACGCCCACTCCTTCAAGCCCCCGAAATTCATCCTGCCCTCAAACGCCGCCTATTCACCGCCTGCGTGCGGTCCATTTGGACGTATGCCTGCGAGGTATTCGCGGCGGCACCTCCCTCCACCCTCCGCCCGATACGCACAGTGGAAAACCGCGCTGCGCGTCTCGCGGCATACCCCCACCTCCCTTCTCCCCTTCCGAATAGATACCCTAGAAACACCGGCGTGTTCGGAGTTCTGGGTGTAAAAAACCAATTCTTGCCGGAGCTTCAAAGGCGGTCAGTGACGGCGCTTAAAAGGGCTCTGGGTCCGAAGGCGCCGCGCATCCTGCGCGACACCGGCCGTGAGGCAAACAGTGACGCGCATCGGTCCCACCTCCGGAAAGGTCCGAAGCGCGTCGCCTTCTCCTTCCGCGCGCTGCCTCACGACACGCTTGCTGCCTTGTCCGAGCGAGCGGAGGCAGCCGAGCGCGAGGGGGAAGACTTGCCATCGGCCGAGGGACGCGCGGGGAACGCGACGCCGCGCTCCACCTGCCACGCCTCCCAATGGGCCCGAGCGCCACGGATACTTTGAGTCAAGTCAGTGCCGTGGCGAACAGTGCAGTGAAGTGGGAAGTGAAGAAGCGTGAAGTGCGAATGAATGGGAAGAATGAATGGTTATGTATATAATGAAACTAGTATGAATGATGTGTGAATGTAGAAAAATAATAATAACAATTTACCAACAATACAAAATACAGTGTACGTAGAATATAAAAAATAGAATTACAAAAATGATTTTAGTGTAAGTTAGTAATGCCAAAAGGCAATTAAGATAACTTTAGGTCTAGATTGTGAATTAGTTTTAAGAAAAAGCCCCGCCTGTAGCTGCTTAAGCCGCAAGGCAGCAGCATAATATAAAAACATTTATAGTTAATAAAATCCCCTTCTTCACAGGGTTACTGTGGAGGGGACAAAAGAAAAAGAAGGGTCGCCGAGAAGTGCTTGTGTTGCCTCCCGTCCCGTCCCGTCCCGTCCCGTCCCGTCCCGTCCCGTCCCGTCCCGTCCCGTCCCAATATGCACTACACAACCGCAAACGACAGGAGGGCAGAGTCTGGGTATGAAGTGCCAGCTGGAGTGGTGTCAGCGATGAAGGAATACCGGCACCTCCAGGTTTAAACAAATGATATGCACTACACGTGAGTGACTAATGATCAAAATAGTTTACGCCCTCCGAAAACTATGTGTACCCACTAGACTGTGCCAAAAAAAACAATAATTTTTCGAATTTCAAGCTGTTCTTCGAGTATGTTGTAGAGCGTTTAATTTAAGAAAGATTGATATTAATTTAAGCCAAATCGATTAATATTTAGAGGTCCATCAAGTCCAAAATGTGTATTTTTTAGAATATTTAATTTTTTTATGTGGATATTCCGTTGCTGTATTTGTTTAAATAAGAATTTTGATGATATCATGCATTCTAATAGTCAAAAACATTGTCTGAAGTCATATTTTAAAGCTGCAATGAATACTCAGTGGCTATTTAAAAAATTATGACATTGTATCTGAATGATTTTTGAGGTAATTTTCTGTTATTTGCCAACAAAGTCATATTTTCTCTTTTAGATTATGGTTAATAACGAAGTTTTTTGACTGTATATATTAGGTAACATATTATAAAATACAGATACTTGTGAATGAATTTTGCTTTTATGTAATATTATAATATAAATGCTTGTTTATATATGTACCCGAAATATCGATTTTTCTATATTTTGGTTAAAATAAGTTTATTGCTTTTGTAAAATTATAAAATCATTATTATATGTTTGAAAATATTAATTTGTTCATGTTTTCCGTCTTTTGTATTACAATTACTTTTATTTAGTTAAAATATTAGTTAATAGTAATTAATTAATCGCATTCTCATACTGTTAATTTAAAATGATTTTCGTGATACCAATTTTTTTCTTCTACATACTTTTAGGATATTCATGATAATAAAAGATCAGTTGTCAATGTAACGTGTTTTGAACTTATTTATTTACATATGTATTAAATATTAAGCTTAGAATCTAAAATTAATTATAAAGATAATTTTAAGGTGACATTTTACTTGTGCCTGGCATGTGCCGCCTATGTTGTTCGACAACTTTTAACAGATATTGCTTCTGTTCCTCACTCTTGGTCATAGTTGCATTAAAATTGGATATTAAAGCAATACCTCGTTCGGCCGTATCATTTGTTACCCGCAGATGAGAAAGAATACTTCTCGCTTTCTGGTAACTATCATTTTCACTCCATAACGATGGATGAATATCGAAAAAATGGCAATCCACGTTGAATCTGTCGAACAATTTCTGCGTGTGCTTCGAAAATAGCTCATCCATACTTTTAGTTACCCACAATGCTAACTCCTTCCTACTATTTACATTTAACGGCAACCGCTTTACAGGTTTATTACATTTAACCGTTCGTAAAGCTAATACCATTTTTTCTTTCATTTCAAGTGAAATATTATTGTCAAACAATGAAAGACCAACAGCTTCGCTTGACAAGTACCATAAGTGTTTCGATAATTTGCTTAACGCTGCCAAAGAAACAGCTTTGTTTTCCTTTTGGTACTTGATCAAAGCTTGTAACAACTGTAGGTCGTTCCATGGACTACAAACTGCAGAAGAAGCAGTGAACCAGTACTTAATATAAAAGCGTACAACAAAAATACAAAAATCTCGCAAACCACATAAGACATATTCATCCAATCCAATTTGGTCTCTGAAAATAAACATCTTTAAAACGTACAGGGCTTTTGCCATCCACCTTGAGTGGTGCATGGCCCCTGGAACTCGGAACTTATAATTTTCTTTTGGTTCTTCTCCTAAGAATATAATTGTCAGTTCCAGAAGTTCCTTGTAATCTACTCTCGGGTGTGTTATCTAGAAGAAAAATGTTACATTATTATGATAGCTGTTATGTAATTATTTCACTTTTGCTATTTATAAATTAAATATATTTTTATTTACACATCGACTTCTATTTAATATATAAAAATAAATCATAATGTTTGCAGTATTAAATTGTTTAAATGTACTAAATTAAATATGAATTACAACAAAATTGACTTCAAAATAACATTAAATTTCCAATTGATATATTTCATAACAAAAATTCTACTGTATTTTTCATTGAGAGTAAAATAATGTTAAAATTAAAGTAATAATACTAATTAAAAATTTATTGAGTGTTTTATACTTTACCTCAAGCTGTTCTAATGCAAAGGACAAAATGTCTGATTTAACGGAATTCGATTCTGAAGAAACTTTTTCATCGGTTAAACCGGATTGGTAATTAGTTAAATCAATATCTGGCCAGGCTTTTGCAAAATCTTTAAATAAATTAACTTCAGGACCTGATGTCGGCATTAAACATGTTTCAAACACATGTTTCAAAATGATTTCTGCTATGTGATGGCGGCACGGTAACCAAAGTAGATCTTGGTTGAGTTTTTGTTCTAAAATTACACACGTCCCTTTTCGTTTTCCTAAATAATAAATAAATTAATTTTAATTATTTTGAAGTTTAATATATAAACAATTTTTACACAGAAAAAAATATTTGTTGTCCCAAGTACAAATTTGCTATTCGAGCAACATATTCTACTTAATATACGGACAACAACAAATTTCTACTTGGCATAGCAAATATCTACTTGTCTTTACTAAAAATGTTGTTGGATAACCTAAAGATTTGTTGCTGTCAAAATATTTTTCTCCGTGTATTTAATATAGAAGTGTGTAAAATTGTAATAGTTTCGAAATTAGAACAGATTCAATATTATTTCATGAATAACCTGTATTAACATTAGTTGTGTCAAAAGACATTGCTTTGATAGTTTCATCCATTTTCCATTTCTTCATAATGTCGTTAATTGCATTAGCTTGCATCAATCCAGTTCCAGCCTCAATTTTTGGTACTCCTAGAAGTTCTTCTGTATTTACACCTGATGCAATGACCGCCAATCGATCAACTGTTTTTTTTTTTTTTCAGTAATATCTGGCATTAACTTTGAGTCCCAGTGGATTGTTAAACATTTTTCTGATGCAAAATTTTATTTTAGGTTCTCCACTATTTCTTTTCGTATTGCTTCCCTTTTACGTACAACGGTCCGATGACTCACTGACTCACTGTTTTCTCATTATTTTTATCCAAATTATGTAATATCGCATTTACAATAGGAGTCGCATTTCTGCCGCTGGTATTAGTCCGATCAAGTGTTAATGCGACGTCTGTAGAGATCATGTTTATTTTAGGCTTTTTAGTTGCAGGCGGTTCCCATAAAGTTGACTTCCCACTTGATTGAGATGAAGTTGCTTCACTTAGAATTAACTCGGACAAATTTTCAGACACTGCAGAAAGCTCATGTGATTCTCCGCTTTGGATTTCTATAGAAATATTTGCTTTATTTACAGTACCTATATTTAACAAAAAATATTATTTGTAACATTATACAAATACGTAGTTTAAAACAATATATAAACATTAATTTATTAAAAAATTTCAAAAATATTGAACATATAATATTCAACACTAAAAATCATTTCATACATTAAGAAATTCAATTAAAAATGGTTCATTACATACTTAGTTTAAAAGAATTAAATTAATAACTTCGTACATATAAAGTATATGATTTTTTAATTTTCGTGTTCAATTATATTTATAGAAACAAAATTAAAGTTACTTTATTAAAAATTGCCATAAAAATTGTTGCTCATATAACAGGATTAAAATATTATCATTTATTACCTTTGCTTGTAACATTAGATTTTAACCGTAAAAATTTTTTTCCAGTTCTGTGAGAAAGCAACAATTGTTTTGCATTTTCATTTTGAAGACGATCCATCACTTTTTTTGGCGTTATATCAAACAATGAGTCCAACATATTGCTGAACATTTGTCTTTTTTTAGCCTCAACCGCAGTGTTTCGTTTTCTGTTTATCTTTACATCCATCCATTTCTTATGTAAAGTTTTAACTTTTTTTGTGACATTTGATGCGCAAATTGTAGGTATTTCTTCCTTTTTGTAAATTGCAATGATGACACTTGCAACTGACTTGGCAGATTCAAGAATTGTTTTCTTGAGCGAAAGATAATGGTGACAGAACAACTTCAATGTCTAGTGGATGGTAATGTCTTGTCGCTGATTTGGTCGACTTCGTATCCTATCAAGTAGAATTTTGCACGTTTTTGATGTGGCATCTTTTCCGTTAGACTTCTGGTTTGTTTGTAATGTCACCCAAACTCTAAATGCGAAGTTTCTAACCTCAAAACGGGTGTCTCCGCGCAATCGCATCGACGGCCAGACGTTAAAGCCTTGAACACATCAGCGCCCCTCTGGGAGTAAATAGCAAGAAATGAGGAGTATGAAGTCGACTTGAGGGACTGATCGAAACTAGAAAGTCGCAGAACAGAGCTCTACGCAGAACTGTATCTATCTTTTTTTAAAACAGTGTATCAGAAAAAGATAGAAACAGTTTAATACGACTTTTACGAAACTTTTTTCTATGAATAAAGTACGCACTTAAGTAAACTAAATTGTCTGTCTGTTTTAATAGAACAAAAGTTATTAGTTTCTGAAAACGTAACTAGTCTTGACTATTCCCTCAAGTCAACTTCATAATACTTATGCCTTGCCATTTAATTCCCTCGCTGTCACAAAGTGTTCAACGCTTAACAGATGAATGTGTTCTATATGATAAATATAAAAATTAACAGTGAACCTAGGTGAAGTATAATTTATATTTTCTATGAAGAACTATTTCTATTTCTATCTTTATAATTAATTTTATAGTGTAAGCTTTATATTTAATATACCTATATGTAGAAGAAAAAAATTGGTATCACGAAAATCATTTTAAATTAACAGTATGAGAATGCGATTAATTAATTACTATTAACTAATATTTTAACTAAATAAAAGTAATTGTAATACAAAAGACGGAAAACATGAACAAATTAATATTTTCAAACATATAATAATGATTTTATAATTTTACAAAAGCAATAAACTTATTTTAACCAAAATATAGAAAAATCGATATTTCGGGTACATATATAAACAAGCATTTATATTATAATATTACATAAAAGCAAAATTCATTCACAAGTATCTGTATTTTATAATATGTTACCTAATATATACAGTCAAAAAACTTCGTTATTAACCATAATCTAAAAGAGAAAATATGACTTTGTTGGCAAATAACAGAAAATTATCTCTAAAATCATTCAGATACGATGTCATAATTTTTTAAATAGCCACTGAGTATTCATTGCAGCTTTAAAATATGACTTCAGACAATGTTTTTGACTATTAGAATGCATGATATCATCAAAATTCTTATTTAAACAAATACAGCAACGGAATATCCACATAAAAAAATTAAATATTCTAAAAAATACACATTTTGGACTTGATGGACCTCTAAATATTAATCGATTTGGCTTAAATTAATATCAATCTTTCTTAAATTAAACGCTCTACAACATACTCGAAGAACAGCTTGAAATTCGAAAAATTATTTTTTTTGGCACAGTCTAGTACCCACTCATATAATAGATTACAGGTAAGATTCCCTTGCTGTGAACTGCCAGCAACACTGAAATGTGTGGTTTGGAGGTAAAGACGAAGTAAAGGACGTTACTCAATAGCTTCACTCGAAATTTTAACTGTTCTCCCTCCCCAAAGCCTTCTAGTATCAAGAATTGTGTTATTGATGCGAAATATTATCGTGATATTGTTTTACGCATCACTATCAACACCTTGAGATGATGTAATTAGAATTTAGAGTACTTTTTTAGTAATTATTTGAACAGTCTTAGAATAAAAATCCATCATGCCCAGGTCGTAACGAAAATTAACAGCAAAATTAAAATTAACTAAATCACAATTTTTGCACACAATTTAACAATGCTTCATGATCTCCAAATGTATCATAAGTTGTGCAGAAAACGTGGCGAAGAGGTCAAAACAATTTACTGCAAATAACACTACATATGTACTATTTACTACATCTCTCTCTGCCCTTTCTTTGAAGTATGATCTGCCCTAATTTCTGGTGGACCTCATCAATAATTTGAGATAGGTGATTACGTTATTGAAGTAATTGTAGAGAATAGAACAAAACATTTCAATATATTACGCTATAAACTGTAATTTTGCACCTCTGTTAACAAGAAAGTTTAATTTTGCAGAAATTTTAGCGTCCATTGTAACGTAGTTAGTGTAAATTATAAAATGATATCTACACAATTTGGATATGTAATTAATTATAATTATGATTTTCAAATTCAAGATATATTTTGGAGCTCCTACTCGACGTTAATAATGCAGTATTCCCTTCGGTAGGGATTTGCACCAAAATTGTAATGAAATGATATATTTTTTTGGCATTTTAACACTGGTGTAATGCCAAATTACCAAACTGTAATTTCCCTCGTTTGCTAGTTCTTGTTCACTTTTAACTAAATTTCGTGGACAATGGGCACCTGGAAATTTATTCAACTGAGTTTTCCCCTTTGTTTCTCCTCATAAATCAAGAGTGAACGGGAAATTCGCTTAGTTAATTTTTATGATGCACTGAATGAAAATTGTTTTGGCTGAAAAATTGGTATTTGTCTATTTTTTTCGGTTTCTTTCAACTCGACGGTTCTCCTTGTAATTTTGTAGGGTGGATTTAAAAGAATACAAGATTACAAAATTCAGTTTATATTATTTTCAAGTTGTATTAATTTGAATCTTCATAAATATCTCCTGTCTAAAATCTGGTTCTCTATGATAAATGTCGATTTCATTATATTACTTAATTTTGTCTGTATTAGCACTATGAACTATTTTTTTATATGTTTGGAGAGTTGCAGGTCTATAAATGAGATATTTATTTTCAAGTGATGTTGTCAGGGGACAAATGATTACAAAATGTCTTGATACACTGTAGGCAGTTAATAATCAATAAAAACGTCTTTATCAAGAAAGTTTGGCAATTGAAGTAATTTTATATTATGGATAACTGCCAAAGGCCAGTGTACACAATACAATTGACGTCGTCTAAGAGGCAATAGCAGACTGTTCTTCTATGCGCATAGCTACGCCCCCCCCACCCCACACCTTCTACTTGATCTTTGATCGCTCTTGCGAGCACTAAAGCGGAACATGGGGGAAGAATGTCCGAAGCATAAGGGTTGTGCTGTGCAGTCCTGGACTAGTGAATTGAAATTTCGTCATATGCGTGTATTCTTTTAGACAACAAATACTCGTACAATAAATAAATGTGTATTTCACTGAGCAGTTACTGTCTTCAACACGGAGCTCGATATACGCTTCATATATTTATCTGGATGTTGAGGATCCTAGATTCGAGGAAATACGAAAACTGTTGGATGATGCTACATGTTCACTCATGGAGGGAATTATAAAAGGGACTATTGAGAGGAAAATATGAAGAGACAAACTAAGTGAAGTTAACATCTTGTTATTTAGCGAAGTTCTAAATCTGAATCATTAAAATTAGGTTCAAAATAAAATCTCGTATGTACCGTGGGCGTTAACTGGTTCAGTGATCTCGGGCGACAATAAACCCTCTGGGCAAGAGCCTTCGGGGGGGGGGGGGAGAGACGTCGCCCAATTATTAAAATCCTTAAAACGCCTTCGGTGTTTACATAACTATTGGTACCCATGAGGTCATGAATCAAGTCCTGTTCTGCGTATCCTGACGAAACCAGTTTGTTCGGGGGGCGCTATCAGCGAACGGTTCTCTGGGCTATCCGGAGCGGACTGCGCGGCGAAGAGCGCAGAGCGTGGCGCCAGCGGCGAAGGTGGCGAGGGTGGGGGTGGGGTGGGGCGGCGGCCTTGCCCAGGGCCACTCACGGCATCGGCACGTCGCACCGCGCCGCGCCGCGGGAACCGGTTGGAGAATCCCGAGTACGCGACTGCCCCGGTGGCCGCGTCCCGCGCTTCGTATGGCCAGGCGTCTCCTCTCCCGATGACAGGTCCTTATGGGGGAGATGAATGTGATGTGGGACATGCTAGGAAGAACACCTCGGTCAAGGTCTTTCAATGTGTTCTTCCCACTGTTACTTCTATATTAGAGCGGTGTGATATGGGACTCGCTAGGATATGCACTGCTTGTGAAGAACACATCGGTCAAGGCCTCTCAAGGTTTTCTTTCCACTGTTACTTCTATATTCGAGTGATATGGGACTTGCTAGGATAGGCGCTGCTTGTGAAGAACACATCGGTCAAGGCCTCTCAATGTTTTCTTTTCACTGTTACTTCTATATCCGAGTGATATAGGACTTGGTAGGATAGGCGCTGCTTGTGAAGAAAACCTCGGTCAAGGACTTTCAATGTGTTCTTCCCACTGTTACATCTATATTAGAGCGGTGTGATATGGGACTTGCTAGGATATGCGCTGCTTGTGAAGAACACCTCTGTCAAGGACTTTCAATGTTTTCTTCCCACTGTCACTTCTGTACTGTAGATTACTTATCGCGCGACAACACAACACTCGTGTGACACAGGCCTTCCTGCACGATGGCCTTAATCGTAACAGGGTTAAGCGCGAAGTATACGTACAAACGCCTAGATACATCCGGACAGCAAACAGCCGGTGGATTTTGTTCCTAAGGGATTTGTGTGACCACAGACTCTTATTTGCTCGAATATTTTATCAAAAGGAACGGGTAAAACGTGCATATCCCGAATCTGTTTCGGCCCCTTTAAAAAATGAATTGATATTTTATAATGTCTCTTCGCCATTAATTTTTCACCCTGTTGATATGCTCTACAATAAAAATTTGCGTAATTTGCCGTAGTTAGCGCTAGGTAGAGATATACGCCAGTGAGATAAAAAACCTTGTTGCAAATTGCTATTGCACAACATATCAACAGGGTAGAAAATTAACTCGCCAGTACGACAAAACCTTACAAATATCTTACATAAGTTAATTTTACATAAGGGCCTTACATGAGTTAATTTTAAGAATTGGCAGCTGAAATTTAGTTTTCAATTTTTCTTCAATTTACTTTAATTTATTTCTCTCTTCTCTCGTTCAAATGTTCATTACGTCCTGTGCATATCAATTGAACACCACAAAGCAATTCAATTGCCACCTTATGGCAAAGAGACATTATAAAATATCAACTCATTTTCTAAGGGGGCTGAAACAGGTTCCGGTTATGCACGTTTTACCCGTTCCATTTGAAAAAATATTCGAGCAAATAAGTCTGTGGTCACAGAAATATTTTACGAACGAAATCCGCCGGCTGTATGCTGTCAGGATGTATCTTGGTGTTTGCACGTATTCTTGGCGCGTAACACTGTTTCAATTACGGCCATCGTGCAGGTACGGCCTATGTCACTAAAGTGTTGTGTTGACGCGCGATAAGTAAAGCGCGTCGTAGATTCACACTGTATCTTTTGCGGAAAGACCACAGCGCTCGTTTACCGTTTCGCATAAGATAGTGTTATTCTACGACGCGCGTCAGCGCAACGCTCGTATGTAGAGACCCTAAGGTAGCGACGCGCAGTCGCGTGGCGCAGTCGAAAGCACTCCTCCTCAGGCGAACAAAGGCGGTCGGTGGGAGGCTAGGTCAGAAGCGGCTGAGCTGAGGGCACGAGTCGCAGCGAAATCGTCAGGTATCCTGACTGTGTGTGTGTGTGTGTGTGTGTGTATGGGCACCTTTATTCATCAAATTCGAACGAATTTTATCTTCACGAAAAATATTGCATGCATTGGATAGAATTAGGACTACCAATACAAATACACAGATATGCCTAATTCTTCCTTTTCAGACATGAACCCACGTACCATTGTGAACCGTAAATAATGTCACCACTCAAATCGAACTCCAAGCACAAGCCTGTCTTCCTTCTCCTCGGAAACGGGTAACAAGAATGGGAGGACAGTGTACAGAAGAACTTCAAGTTTATTTGTTGTTTTTTGCTTTTTTTTCTTATGGGGAGTTGACGGAATTCTCTCTACTGATAATCCTCAGAAATCTAAATATGAAAAAGACACGAAAATTGTGCGGGGATAGTTTATTATTGGAAAATTCGATAAGAGAATAATTTCAGTGTAATGCTGTGAATGATACAGAGAGGCCGAACTTTCTATTTCTAAGTGTACAAGATAGTTAACAGACTGAAAATTTTAAGTCTTCTCATAAAGAATGAGGATCAGAGCCATTAAACAAAACGAGTATTACATTATTTACAATTAAGTATAAAATAACATTTAGTATTGAGAAACCGTGTATGTTTAGAATTCCAATGTTTGTTTACCGTTTTAAATATATTCAGATTGGAATTGGGGTGCATTGACGCCACAAAATCGGTGATGGACGCGCCCCACCACGCCGCCGCACCTCTTTTGTTCGTCGGCGGCCGATTACCGTTCGCAATCGCCTCCCAATCTGGTTATTTCTGTCACAATGGCAGCCGCGGACGGACGGACGAGTGGGCGGGCGGGCGCGGCTTCAAATGACCGCATTAGCCGCGCGGGTACCCATGCACGTATGCTCGCTCTGCCCGAGACAATGGGGAGTGTGGGGGGGGGGGGGGGGCGGGGCGCGCTGTGGGAGCACGGGTGTTTTCCTCCCGCGGGAATCTCCCGTGAGTGGCGGCGCGCGGTGGGAGGGGGCGCGTAATAGTGTGCGGGGGTGCGGCGATAAGGCGCGCGCAGGAAGTCGGCCATTACGTGCCTCCCGACGCGGCCGGAAGTCCCGACGTGCCGCGCGGCTACCTGGGAGTGCTCCTGGGCGACGCGGCGCGGCGGTCGTAAGGGCGCTCGAATCCTGCCCAGGATCTGGCTCAGTTTCTTTCCTTCTTGTGACCTTGTATGTGTGTAGAGATTATTATAAAAAGGGACCGCTGAGACAACCACTTGTTACTGCTGGTCGCACAATTGCGTTATGCACATACGCTTGAATTAGTCAATGCGTCCGTTTGCAGGTCGCTCACTTGTGAATGCTTCTTGCAATATGTCGTCAAACATGACGTTTTGTTTTGAACGTTGTCAAACTGATCCCTTCTTAGGCTAACGTCTCTGAAGTACGGAGACGTTTTTAGCGGCTCCGAGCCGATGGTTCTATGTAGTTAAAGGGGAATGCAATATTGAATTGAATGCCAATAAGTTAATCGTGGGTGTGGGCCGTTTCTTTCCTTATTACAGCATTGTATGCATAGAGAGATTATAAAAATGGCCTGCTGAGACAACCACTGCCTCGCTACTGCTGGTAGCATAACTGCAGGTTATACTCGTGTGCTAACTTAGTGCGTTCGTTTACTTTTGGCTCACTTTGCAATGTTGTCGTCAAACTTGACTTTTGTTTTGAGCTTTGTCAAACTGATCACTTCTTAGGATAGTTTCTCTGTAGTACAGAGACGATTTTATGGGCTGGGTGCCGATGGTTATATGTAGTTAACGTGGAAAGCAATATTGAATTGAATGTCAATAAATTAATCATAGGTTTGGGCCGTACTCCGCATCTCGTGAATTCTTACCAAAATGTATGTTTTTTTTTGTATTCCAGCATTAAAAAGACCTTTTCTGTAAGATAAATACAAGAAATCATTTACAAAAGGACATCTTAAGGCACAGAAGACATATTTGCCCATTCATTGGAGAAGTATTGAGCAAAAATAATTTTGAAGACTTTCATTTCTTCTATAATGCAATTTTAGACAATTTTCTGAACAATATTTCTACGCGAACGTGAAAAAGATTTCGTAAATAGAAGTCATACTAACTTCTTTTACGTAATAAAATTGTATGTGAACATTTTTACTCTCGTAATGTCAAACAGAGTTGTATAGGAACTCGCTGAAAAAAAATTCAGCATTATAATACTGTGATACATCATATCGCATTGCCTTTCGTTGGTGTTTCAATGAAAAATAGATTACCACATGGTTCTCAGGGTGAGAAGAACTGTTTAAGAAGAAAAGTGTTTAAAAGAACAACTTAGAATTTTTAGTTTTTTGTTAACACGCTAGTGCGTCGGAGATCTCGTAATATGTCAGTTGTATAGACTCCCTCCGACACTGTCTGAGATTTTCCTTAAAATGTCATTTGAGGATATGGATCAGCCTTTAACTCGGCTCGGAGTAGGAACGGAATGGGGAAGGAAGTGTCAGACTCGGTCTGTGGGCCATTGATTAGGTTGCTGCTCCGGCATTCCCCTGGAATCGATCAGCAAAGCCTCTAGAGTAATCGATTAGAGCTGTCGGCAAACTACATATATCTCGGTAGGAGCGCTAAACACACTGGTGTTCAACACGTCAAATAAATTTCTGAATCCCGCCTGGAATTGTATCGGCCATCATCCAGTCACCAATAATCCCAATCGCTGCATTGCCACAAAGCCCTACGCTTTGGCCCAGCGTTTGTTAGTGTTGTTTAAGAAAATATTTTTTTCTTTCCAATTTATTTTCATTGCAATGTAACCTACTATTATTTTATTATTCATTTCGTAGTTTGTCAGTGGAACATAAGAATCATAAATCATTCTTAAATCTCCGTTAATGTGTGCACAGCTTGTCCTCTGAGCACTTTTAACATATGTTGGAGATGATTTTGATATCCTGAGATGTTCCGAAAAATGATTGAATGTGTACCCCTCCGTATGCCCAGATCCATTACCCGTCTTCGGTCGTAAACTCTCAGCTATAATCATTAATCTCACGTTAATTATGGATGCTCGAGCGCAGCATCAAGCGGATAAAATAAATGAGCTGTTTCCGTTCGGCGCGGCCCGGCGCAGCGAAGAGCGGGTGATGTGTGTGTGTGTGTGTGTGTGTGTGTGTGTGTGTGTGCGCACGTTGATGTGTTGGCTGTGTGTGCTCATGTGTGCTCATGTGTGCTCTGGTGTGTTGCAGGCGCGGGCCCCGATGCTGGGGTGCCCGACATGACGGCCATATCCGACATCGACGAAGTGGGCATCAACAGAAATCTACAAGCTCGCTACTCCAGGGACAGCATATACGTATCCTTTTCTTCACTTTTACAAACATACGCTGGTGTGCTGATGTGGTGAGTCGCATCGACTGGAATGATTGGTTTACAACATTTCATCAAAAATCTGTATATGTGGCAGAAGCTTACTTCATGGTCGATTGTTCTTGAGATTGAAATAGACGGTTTTAGAATCGTGAGTTGTTGAAAGAGGAAAACGGCTCATCTCAATATTTATATCCTTTTCAAGTATGCTCTGTTTACTTCGAAGCTATTTTAGGCATTTGATTTTCAGTGACGAAAAATTACCATAAAAGATCGTAATGTAGTGTATAATAATTTGAAAAAAATGTTTTAGTGTGCTTACACAGAGCAAAATGAATGTAAAAGAAGCAGATACGTTTTGTGCTTTTAGACTTCTTTTGATGAATAGTTAAAACTTTGCCAAGCACTGCAACAACGAAGACTCGTTAATATTTTTAATTCGCTCACACATTACAGAAAATACTTAATTAACTCGTCTCTTGAAAAAACAAATAATACATAGTTAAGTAGCAGTTTGCTTTTGAAACAACGATATTTATTTCCGAGATTTGTGAATACAGTAAACTCTCATTAACACGAACTCCCTTAACACAAAATCATCGTTAAACGAACAAAATTTGGGTCCCGTCAACAAACGTAATGAGGATAAAAATCAGATAGCAGCAATTTTTATAAGATCATAGATTGTCAGTCCCTTGGAATTCGTGTTAACGAGGGTTTACTGTACTTCTAAACGTATAATGTCCAAATTTGCAAGGCCTGTGCCGGGGCTGCCGTGTTGTTGAGACCTGCCACTGCTGCACCGCCTGCTGCAGTTGCGGGTGTTCGATCGCAGGCTGTTTTCCCATCGGGCGTTCCGTGCTCGGCCGGCGACGGACGGGCGGCGCTGCAGGTTAACGCTTCGCCATCTCCGGTTCCTAACGAAATAAAACGCGTCCATCCTTCACTAAACTTCGTTCAGGAAATTGAAAATCCCCAATCAACTTGATAGAACTTGGCGGCGGCGGCGGCGGCGGCCGCCGCCGCCGCCGTTCTGTCTCGTCCGAAGGTCGAAAGCGGGACGGGCCCTTTCACGGTCACTGTTCTTGAAGACGCTCCTAGCGCCCTGCTCCATCCCGCCCTTCCGACCGCTCTCCCATCCCCGCCCCCTCTACGTATCCCGCGCTTCGCTGCGCCTCCACGACCCACCGCGGCCAGTCCGCTCGTTCTACTCATACCACCTCGCCCAGAGCCACCCCCATGTCCTCTCTATTGTGTTCAGAGATTCACAATACTTTCTTTCATCTGCCCTCTTTTAAAATAATTATTTGCTACATCAACCCGTTTATGATTCCTTTATGGTATACAGCACCCACAATCATTACACAGATTTGAATGTAATTGCCTTAAAGATACTATTTTCCAACACCAATAATCACGTTAATAATTTGACTTTCAGTAATCAAAGGGGTTTCTGCTTGAGAGTAGCTGAGTTTCGAATTTTTTTTAACGTAATGGTTACAAATGTTGTGCATTTCAAAGATGTGTAAACAATTAATAACATTTATCTAGCGCGTGTTGTGGATAATACTTTCTTCCGCGATAGTGTCGTTGCTCATCCATAGTAATAATTCCTAGAGTTTTCTGAACATCCTGACACGTATTGATAAACAACGAAAACGAGAGAAGAGGAGCGAATTTGTATTTTATTATTACAGGCTTCTGCGTTGTATCAGAAAAAAAATTCCTTTTTGTAATCAATGGGATATTGATTCTACTGATCAGCCGCCGGTTTATATTAAACTAGTGACCTCCAATCGACCCTTAGATCATCATTGTCCCCTTTCAAAATTTCATAGACCCTCAAGGGGCCTGTACCGACCCCGTTGGAAACCCCTGTCCTAGTCCTATCTCGACTCGTTCTTTATCACCCGTTTCATTGGTTCAGGTCATTGACTGATGTCACTGCAGTGCCTCTGACCGGCAGGTCCTGGGGTTGGAGTTCCGACCCGGTAGCAGGTGTTTTTACGCTAGCCATACAGCTTGGGCGAGCTCTTTTTCTGGCTGCTGTCATAAGTAGTTCTGCGTGCTTTCTCCGATTCTCCACCAGGCGATTGCCGGAGCAGTTCATTACCAAACGGGCCTCGGGCCGCGCGTGATCTTTCCTTCCCATTCCTTGTCCCAACCTACATCTTACACACATTTACACATCCTCTATGCGGGGAGACCGGTCTGGAGCTTAAGAGCTTGTCCCGGCTGGGGTGGTGCCCGGCTGGTAGGAGATAGTTAGGGAAAACGCTAGATAACTATTGGGCCTAGCCGATGTTAGGGCGGTGCCGTATCCCGCCATCCATCGGGGCAACCACATCACGAGGAAAAAACATTTACTACACTTACGGGACCAATGACCTTAGCCGTTGACGTGCCCGGAATCACTAGTTATCAATCACTCGTTTCTTTTTAAACTCATCAGCTCGTTTCGTCACACTCCGCCTCCTCGCGGATTCTGCGCTACCTTGTCCCGCCGGCGCGCGACCTTTACCACTGGGCCCCGCCCCGTGCGCGCGCGCTCGCTGCAACGCCCCTCGGCCGCCCCTCGGGCGTGTCGCAGCCGCCGCCGCCGCCGCCGCCGCCGTGGGCCGCGAAGCGCGGCAGCCGCCCGGCGTGAAGGCCTCACGACGCGCGCGACGTGTGCGGGCGGCCACGGGCTGAGTCCTCCCGTCGTGGGCGACGCGCCGGCGACGCGCTCTGCTTCGGGGGAGAGTTCATTTGGGAGCGTGGCACTTGCCTTGTGGACGTTTTCTCCATTTAATCCCTTTCCATTTTTATTCGCGGTTTCGTTCTCATAATTTATGCGTCGATGTTTTAAAACCTCGCTTTCCCCCTCGGGGCTATTGATTTTGTTTACTACGTGACCTCTTCTGTTGTTATTAGATCTTCTCTACCGGTATTGTTTCCACTCTACTATTTTTAGCATTGAAATGCGATTTGTCCACTTCCCTCTTTTTCATTGAAGTTTTCCATTATAGCTTTAATTCCATCGTTTATTCGTCTAATATTTGCGAGTTACTCTCTCATTAATGCTTGATTAGTTTTTCTTGTTCTATGTAATGTTGCTGTAACTTGGAATCTCAGATAGACTCCTTGCTATTAATTTTAAATGTCATTTTCGTATTCTTATAAAGCATTATGGTTATTATTATAAATCGGCTTAAAACGTCTAATGTTCCATGCCAAATATTGATGTACTTCAAATAACATATCGAATAACGTACAACGAATAACATAAAAAACTGAGGTAATTTATAAACATTGATAATTTAATGTAATTCTTACTTTTGGTCCCTTAAATGATATGACATATTATAGATTAGCTCAAAAGTTTATTTCCTCAGTCTCAAAGATCTGCATTACAAGACTACTGATTGTGTAATGATGATAAAACTTTAGCTCTTTACGTTATCACGAACAAGCGTAACATAATGCTGTATCCACAGTTCGTTGCGCTAACATAAACCTCCTCTTTGAACTACAAATAGGGAGTCCCGTTATTACAATAGTTCAAGCGAAAGTAGTACAGAAAAGTGTTTTCCGCCTCATTTAGCCGCGTGCTCTCGAAGTGCTTCGGGACGCGGCGTACCCTTAAAGACGTCGCGGAGCGTTGATTGAAGACGACTGACGCCATCTCCGGGGTCGTTGCTGCGGGGGCGCGCCTCGCTCGACGGAACCCACGAGCATGATGCGTCGCTAATGGTAATGTATGGGGTGGCGCGGCGGTGATGACAAGGCCTCGTTGAGCCATTTCCCCCCCCCCTCCTCCTCCCTGCAGGGCTGCCACGCTCGTACTCTATTGAGGAAGGGAAGGGAGCGTTCAGAGAAATAAAATTTAGATTGTTTGATGTTGGTAGAGAGGATGGCGTTGTGAACGGGGGCGTGGGATCGTAACGTAATTTAGGTGTTCACTTAAGGTTTACAATTACGCTGCTTTGGTCATTTATAGTTTTTTTTACATTGTGTTAGCGGTATGGAAAGGCAAATTAATAACTTGGCTGTTCCAGTTACTCACTTTTCACTTTTAAATTTATTATACATTGATTGTGAGTATGAAAAAGGCTTGAAGAGATAAGTTAACCTGGACGAGTGCCAAAAATTCTTAATGGAGCGAATGAAGAGAGATCGTTTTGATTGACAATAAAAAAGAAAATACAAAATTATGTATGTCACTTGTCAAGAAGACGCCCCCCTCACAAGTTATTTGTTGATTTGAAGGAAGAGGTGGAGAGAAAGAAGTAGACGGCGACTAATGTACTAGAATCTTAACAAATAGACGGTACATATGGAAAAACGCGAATTGAAGTTACTACGACGACCACTTCTGAGAATAAGGAGATATGGAAAGCGGTTATGACGTGAAAGCTGCTGATACCAGGAGAAGAATGTAGTTCATGAACGTGTGGGAGCAAAACATTCGTATTTGGGACTGACATTTACAAACGACTTAACCTTCCATAACCTGAATGTACATGCATTTGCGTTCTTATCCCACGATTACTCGTAACTTAACCGGAGCATTCTAAAGAACCTGCTTGTGAAAGTGTACCCTCCTTTGTATGTAGATGCGTCGTTCCCATCTGCATACATTTTGAGACTTCAGTTTCTCATTATCGCACTGTAACACAGTGGGATGATAATTATTGTGATTCACTCCCCTTTAATATGTACTTGTGGCATATACACTGTGGTTGCGGAAAGTAAACAGTAGCAAGAAGGCCTAATGATTTATTTTTTGCAACGTTTTCCTTAATGTCAATAACGTTTAACTTTGTAATGTGTAGACTAGATTGTCACGAATTTACGTATGTTCTTCCTGATCCTAGTGATACCCTGCAAACATACATGGATAAGCATATCTTCCCTGACGTTTTACTATCCCGCCACAAGCGCATGCTCACTGTAGAGGTTTGTTGATCTTTAGGACTTTGCCATGGCCTGGGGTATCCTTTCGCCGTTTTATCAGTCACCTCGCAGCATTCGCATGTGGTAAGACAAACAGACCATGTCGCGACTCTCCTTCAGTTAAACATGTCGTCAACCCAGGCCCCTTCCAAAATGTCAGCAGCTTCGCGCAGACTTGAAGAAATTGCAGTATTTCCAGAAGTACATTCGTTCATTTATGATGTTGTTTCTCTTTTATTCCTATCAATTCCTTTGTTTCTCTGCCTTTACAACTTCGCTGTTCTTTGGGGCTCACCGTCGGAATGTGTTCAATAAAAAGTTTAGATATTCGTGCGCCCTTGCAAACTCCTACTTCATTTTAACGGCCTTTCCTCTGAAGAAAACAACAACAACATGAAACCAACCTGTAAATTTTATTTCATTTTCGATCATTCACTCTGAATATCTTTTTCTCAGTCTTACTTTTACTCATACATTCGGTTACGTTCTACTTCTGTTCACTCTCTCGTATCTCTCGCTTACTCCCCTCTGCCCTTCACCCCTCTTTTTCAAATTTACGCCAATCCCCACTTCGCACCACACAATTTCACACCACTATCATCCAAATTATCCATTCTAATCACCAACATTCCTAATTAAGATCATCCCTTGAAGTGAACAAACATTTTGCCATTCCCTTGACTACTCTTAAGGCGGCTTCACACATGCGGTATTCGGCGAATCCCGAGTAGGGTGGACGGGGTGCTTGAGAATCGCTCCGCGCCGAACATTCGGTATTCGCTCTACCCACCTCGTGTCGGTCTTCAGAACACATCAAAGGGTGCGAACATTCGCCGAACACATAAGCTGTTCGGGATTGAGCGAGCAGAAGCTCACTACTCGGCTATGCCAAATGTGTGGAGCCGCTTTTACAATGTTACAAAATGCTGGAATCTCCGTCAACTAATGACTGATTTCCTTGCGGTTGACAGTTCGATATGTATAGTTTCGGATGTTTCAACCGAATGTTCGCTACGTGCCTTGTGCCACCGCCCTTGAAACGTGCGCTTGGACAATAACGCTACAGCAGCGTGCTACCTCACGACCTTCCCGGAAGTTGGATCAGTCACTAAATTGGGTTGAAGGAATAAAATCGAGCTGATCGAATAAGAAGAAAGAAGAAAAAATTGTATTAAAATATTATAGGTCACTTACGTAGTACTCTGTGTGCTCATATATACTCATTATGTAATACTCTATGTATACATAATGAGTATACATAGAGTACTACTATGTATACTTTTATGTATTCTCTACCGGTGCGTTACCTCTACCGGTGTGTACTCCACCTCTTATGTATATTGTACCAGTGCGTGTTTCTGTGAATGTGTTTGGTGGCATGCATATAAAGTGGCTGGATGTCTGTAAATAAACTACAAAGATGCTTTCTGTGTATGGTAATTAATCGAAGAACAGGATTCCCTTAAAAGTTATCAGGTGAAGTGAATCATCGACATTGTAACATATAGAAATTGGTAGGAATTTAACGGCATTAATTAATTTGTTCACATTTTCCACATATTGTTAAACCACACCGTATGACAAAAGTGTATTTTATATAATTCTCAAATTTCAATATCGCGAATTATAGTCTGCAATATTAATATTGGTGTGTAAATGTTTGAATTATTGTAAGAGAACGTGCATTGTTTGAATTTTTCTGAATATTCAATATATTCTCACAAAGAATATTTTATAATTGATTCTTTCCGCCCCAAAATAACTTTATGTTGAGTTTTTTCTCAGAATGTTCGCAAAATTAGTTTTATTGCAAATTTCAGACTTTGCACCCAAGAAATGTTATTGCAGTCGATATTGAAAGGGCCACCAGAGATACCTTCAGTTCGACTTGTAGATTTTCTTCCCCTAATAGAATTCAACTGGTATTTGTAATGAATTTCATAATTCACAGAAAGTAGCGAGTAAAACAAATGTCACCTTTGAATGTTTTTGATTTTGATGTTCGTGTAATCGTAAGTTGAGGGCGGGTTCCTGTGAATTTCTTTTCTACAAAAGAACTGCACTCAATTTTGGGTGCTATAAAATTGTCAGATTATGTCAAAGGTCCGTGAATAACGTGGAATATGACCTATAAATAAATTCCTCAAACAAACGATTTTTCATGTTTTTGTTGTTTTGAAATCGATAACGGGTCTTCGTAGACTCCCCCCCCCCCCTTGAGTTTACCACCTTCAATAACTCAGCCGCATCAAACCGCTACATCTTTATAAGGCCGGGCCTCGGGAATGCCGTGCTTTGCCCTTTAAAGGGAACCCGTCTTGGAGGTAAAAATACTGAAATATTGTCCTTTTGGGAAACGCGAATCCCCTCCGCTTGGCGCGCCTCTGAAAAACAAAGGAAGGCCGGCGCGGCGGGAACGCCGTGGACTGGTTGGTGGCAGGCGCGCTGCTTGTTGCTTTATCTCGGTCTCGCAGTTTTATTGTTGTCGGGGTTCCTGCCGCGCCGCGCCGCGCTGCGGCGGTTGTCGCCGCTTCAGACCGCCTTACGGGACGGGGGGGGCGTGGCGGGGGCGGGGACGTGGCGAGAGGAGCGGGGGGCGAGGCGAGGCGGGGCGGAGCGGGGCGGGGGCGAGGCGGAGCGGAGCGGAGCGGGGCGGGGGCGAGGCGGAGCGGGGCGGGGCGAGGCGGAGCGGGGCGGGGGCGAGGCGGGGCGGGGCGGGGCGGGGGCGAGGCGGGGCGGGGCGGGGGCGAGGCGAGGAGGGGCGGAGCGGGGCGAGGCGGGGCGGAGCAGGGCGGGGGCGAGACGGAGCGGAGCAGAGGGGGGATGGGGGCGAGGCGGGGCGGAGCGGAGCGGGGCGGGGCGGGGTGCGAGGCGGAGAGGGGATGTGTAGGGCGGTGGCGGTGGCGTGTGCTTGCGGGCTAGCAGGCGACCGGGCGGCCGGCCGGCCGACCTTTCAGAGTGGGAGGCAACGGAGCGCGAAATCTTTTGCTGCACGCGCGTGGGGGATCTTCCGATGCGCGCGCGGTGTCACGCCTCGCTTCCGAACCCTGCCGGGATTTCGTATCTCTTTCTCTGTGGCTGCGCGCCTGCTTTGTTAAAGGGCACGACAATGGCGGGCGCGCGGCGTGCTTGGTGCAGCGGAACCGGTTGGGAGGAAGCGTCAGGCTGTGTTCTAAACTTGGCACCTGGGAGGGACGACGTGCGTGTCTTGTTGGAAATCGTTAAAGTCCTTTGAGAAATATGAATGTAGTAGCATTAAAAAAAGGATAGCATCAGTCGTATAAGTGCGAGATGAGAACATGGATAATAACTGAATAATCTTTTGTGTAAATTATTAGCGTTTCTATATTTTCACCTTCATACTTTTTGAGCTATTTACTGATATGTGTGTGGGTGGGTGTGTCTGTGTGTGAGGGCCCAGAGATTTGTGTTCATTTCTTAGTTTGTCTCTGTCGCTGGATAAGTTGAGTAATATGCATTTGCTACAGGTTTCATAGAAATTTTGTTTTGGCAATATTTTTTCCACCAATCGTAATTTATGGTTAAATCTACCCATTCGACATCATCTTCGCTATTGTTATTGACGATCATTCAGTAAACACGAATAATGCTTTCGCAATCTTCGGTCTAGTTGTCACCATGTGCTCGTCATCAAAATATCAATGATATTTTGTTCATTAATAAATCAATGATTAGAGAATTTTACTACTCAAGAATATTTTAGAAGTTGTTAATTTTAAATAATAAACCAGTCTTTGGATAAGATGCTCTCTTCGAAAATTGAAAGAATAACCGTTGGATTTTCTTTCCCCTGCGAACACTTTTCTCCGGCTTTCTTCGTTTCGATCAGGTAGGGAGAACGAAGTTCTTAACCTTCCAGGAGACTGAGTATGAAAACTGAGCATTTAAACTGAACATGAAAACTTCGATGTGGCTTGTCACGCATACGCATCGCCTCCTGAAAATACTTGATGATAATTATCTTTCGTTCAAGAATTGTTATATCTACTAGTAAAACGCGAAATTTTCCCCTTCTAATGTAATTGTCTTCGGAAATGCTGTCGAAAAGCTGCCTCTTTTGGCGTTGAATCAGAAAAGGATCTTAGGTGGCTGAAAGGCGCAAAGAGTGAATCGGTCGCGGATTTAAAGTTCCCCATAAGCCACAATTTTCATATCTCGTCTTAGGCATGAATGATAATAGAAATTAATGATTTGTAATGGTAATAAAATAAGTAATACAAAATGTTGGAACATTTTACTTAGTTTTTATAAAATGTTGCATGATATTTCTCCCCAATCTGGTGTATTTAATTCAGACCATTTCTCGTAAAATAAAGTTAGATGCGCAGAGTTGAGATGCTCCACGAAACAGCCCCTCGCTATGAAACGTCTTGGCAATCTTACTATTTAAAGAACTTGATAGGACAGAACGGTGGAACGATGTCCCCATAAAACCACTCCCCGTTTTTTGTGTTAGGGCGCCATAAAGAGCGCCAGTAATTCTCTCGGTGGCTGACGGGGGCGTGGCGCCTGGTAAAAGGGCTGGTTGGGCGGGGCAGGGTCGCGCCGCGCCGCGTTCCCCGACACCTGCGAGACGGTTGCGCCTCCGGCCTCCTTAGCGTTGCAAATGAAGGAATCAGGGCTCCGCCGAGGCGGGAGGGACGAGCAGGGCGGTCGCGTTGTTTCCCCGCTCGGTTAAACCGAGCGGATGACGCGCTCCAGGCGGGGAGTCGGGGCTCTGAAAGGGACGGGTGATGGCTCTCGCGCGGCGGAGCCGTCGCAGCAACACCTGAGCGCTACTCTTCCCCCTGGCCCTCCGCTTTACATAATTCACCCACCTGCGGCACTGTGACGGCGGTGCTTCGGGAGATCATTTCTAGTCGCGTTTGATGACGCAACTCTGTTGTTTTGGAAAATGTGTGATTTATCAGTTAAACAAGTACATTTACATGACTTCTGATATATAATGAACGATATATGTATGAATTTCAATGCTCGAAAGATATGTAAAATGATCAACATCATTCTCACCGTAATTAATTTGTTAGTCACTTTTTTACGTTTGTATTGTAGAAGTAAGAATGTATACTTTTCATTCATTTATGTGAAAACGTCATGTTGTCAACTATTTTTTACAAAAGGACTGAACGTAAATAGAATGTAATGTTTTTACCAACTTAGACTGAAGATTAAGGAACTACATTTCTTGGGAAAGAAATAATAATTGCAAATGTACACCTACAGATGACACGTTTTGAATTTCGCCAGTCTATATTGTTCCTCCCAAATGGTTTGTGTGGCTTCGCGACTCTGCAGTCGAATTGGCGTGCAAATTCGGCCCGTGCCGTAGATAACCGCGTGACATACGCACCCTGGCGCCGCCCTAATGGCGGTCAACAAGCCGAATCGGCGATGCACTCGGCCGGTGGCCTTGCGAGTGGGAACGCGTGTCCCGGCGCCTCGAGCCAGTCCAGTAGGCGCAGGGCGGGGCGGCGCAGGGCGGGGCGGCGCAGGGCGGGGCGGCGCAGGGCGGGGCGGCGCAGGGCGGGGCGGCGCAGGGCGGGGCGGCGCAGGGCGGGGCGGCGCAGTGCGGGGCGGCGCAGGGCGGGGCGGCGCAGGGCGGGGCGGCGCAGGGCGGGGCGGCGCAGGGCGGGGCGGCGCAGGGCGGGGCGGCGCAGGGCGGGGCGGCGCAGGGCGGGGCGGCGCAGGGCGGGGCGGCGCGGGGCGGGGCGGCGCGGGGCGGGGCGGCGCGGGGCGGGGCGGCGCGGGGCGGGGCGGCGCGGGGCGGGGCGGCGCGGGGCGGGGCGGCGCGGGGCGGGGCGGGGCGGGGCGGCGCGGGGCGGGGCGGCGCGGGGCGGGGCGGCGCGGGGCGGGGCGGCGCGGGGCGGGGCGGCGCGGGGCGGGGCGGCGCGGGGCGGGGCGGCGCGGGGCGGGGCGGCGCGGGGCGGGGCGGCGCGGGGCGGGGCGGCGCGGGGCGGGGCGGCGCGGGGCGGGGCGGCGCGGGGCGGGGCGGCGCGGGGCGGGGCGGCGCGGGGCGGGGCGGCGCGGGGCGGGGCGGCGCGGGGCGGGGCGGCGCGGGGCGGGGCGGCGCGGGGCGGGGCGGCGCGGGGCGGGGCGGCGCGGGGCGGGGCGGCGCGGGGCGGGGCGGCGCGGCGCGGGGCGGGGCGGCGCGGGGCGGGGCGGCGCGGGGCGGGGCGGGGCGGCGCGGGGCGGGGCGGCGCGGGGCGGGGCGGCGCGGGGCGGGGCGGCGCGGGGCGGGGCAAGGAGGGCGGCGGTGGTGCAATGAGGCGGAGGAGCAGGATCCACGCGGATCGAAGCGGCTTACGGGCACGGCTTACGCCCAAAGAGGGGCGCTCCGTCGTTTGGCCTTCCCTTCTCCTGCCCACCCCTCCCCCTCCCTGTTAGTAGTCTCTCTCCTTATTTCCCTCTTTCTTTCGTGCCCTCGCTCTCTTAAACCATTTACTTTTGGCATTATCCCAATGTTCTTTTCTGTCGTCATCTTTGCCCCCATCAGTGTTTATTATTGCTGATCTACTTCTCCTTTATTATTATTATTATTATTATTATTATTAAATTCCTTTTTTTCTTTAATGGTAATACTTCCCAGAGATTTGAAATTCAACTGTTCTTTCCAACATTTCACATAGAGAACGACTTAATGTGAGAAAGTTTTTTTTAATTTTATGTTTATTCTAGTGACTACTTTCCTTTTGCATCCGTAAACTGTGTAATAACAATGAGTCTTCTTTCTCGCTTTTGATGTCTTTAGTAAAAATTGTGAACCATGTATTAATGGCATTCATTCATGTCTTCATATTCGAGGATGATTCTAGTAATTCGCCTCTTTTGTTTTCCAAAGCGTTTTTGAAAATGTTGATTTCTTTGTTCGCGGCAATACGATATCATTCTACTCTTACCTCCCGCTATTATATTTTCGTCAGAATTTTTGTGTCTTCAAATACAAGTCCTCGCCATTATGACGAAAATTTATTTGCAAATAAAACCACTTACAATTTTAGCACGTTATTTGTAATGTCAGTTATTGTATATACACTGCTACAGCGTTCCTGGGAGATATATCGAAGCTTTTGCACGGCGAAGTTATATCTATCGACAGCACTATCGATCTTCTGCGCGTGCGCAATTAGTTTCGCATTACTTTCTTGCAACTGCACATGCGCAGAGGATCAATAGTGCGGTCGATGGATATAACGCTTGGCCGTGCAAAACTTCCCATTAGAAATCTAGATATTACTATAGACTTATTGACTTTTTCCAACAATCTCCATTCACTCCGAGCTAGATAGCGAAGTCGAGTTTAGTTCCTGTCTGGAGGAGAATTCTAGCGGCCGGCTGCTCTGAAAGGTCTCCGGCTCTGCCGCCCTCTGTACCCCAACAAACATGCCACGAACTGCGTGCGATCTTTCCTTCCTCTTCCTTGTCCTGACCTCACCCCTTACTTACACAGACCCACACTCACAAGTGGTACACTACTACACATGTCGGCAGCCCAGTTGGGAGATTGGTGCTTGTCCCGACTGGGGTGGTCCCCCGCTGGTGGGAGATATCTGGTTGGGGAAAACCCCGCTAGTCGTCGTTTGGTCAACGCCGACCACCCAGCGAGGAAAGATCATTCCAACCTAATGAGAGAAAAAACATGCACTACGCTTACGGGACTAGTTGCCGCGCCCGGAATCACCAAACCATCAATCAAGAAATCCTATTCACTCCGCAACCAAAATTCGTTAACTGCAATGTGATGCTTTTCACCTCGGTGCGTCATGCAAGAGATCACAAACCGTGCCCGTCGCCATGAGGGACCTGACCCCAGCCCCAACCCCTCTGCCGCTCCGCCCCCGCGGCCACGCCTCCCACCCGCTCCCCCGCGCTCGTAAATAGGAAATGGACGAAAGTCGATTTCCGGCGCTCGCGGCCGCCCCGCCGCCACCTCCATCACCATCGGCCGCTAGGTGGCGCGGGGAGGCCGGTTAATTGGGCAGGCGGCTAAGCAGGAAGCGCCGAGTTTCGCGGCGGCCGCTGCGGGTCCGTCGCGGTCGACGCCCACCGCCCAACGCCGCCCGCGGGCGTAGGGCTCGAGGCCTCCGCCCGCCGCCCGCCGCCCGCCGCCCGCCGCCCGCCGACGCCGCGGGGTCGCGGACCCGAAGAGAGAGCGCGCGCGGGCGGGCGTGCCGCGTGCAGTTATGCCCAGTTGATGGTCTGAAATTTAGCGGAGTGCGAGGGATGCGGCCAGCAGCTGGGCTGATGGCTTTAAAGCGGAGGTCGAGTGGTTCGCGACCGACCGGCGAGGGACGGAAGTGGCGGCCCACTCACTTCAATCTAAATAATTTGTTCCTTTCCGTGCCTTGTACATAAATCATTAATAATGCTGATAATTTCAATAGTGGATCGTGGATTATTAAGACCTTCTCTATTTAAAATCAGCGTAACAAATTTAATGAATTTTAATTTAATGAATTGCGCGATTTTAAATTTTTTCCCTTTTTTGTAATGATAACTCACTTTTGATGACCTGAAACATCGCCAAAAATGATCAATAAAATGCTCTTAAAATGTTTTTATAATGCCTTAAAAGCGAAGAAGACGTAAAAAAATATCAAAATCAGATGAACAACAGAAGCTGTTGAATATATTTCTGATGAAATCGTGGCTTCTTCCTTTCAAGTGGATTCGGCTTGAAAACTTTTGGTTTGGACTGTTCTTTACCAAAATATCTGTCTTTAGTTATCCCGAAATCCGCCTAACTGACAATGGCGCTGATAGGCATCACAGGTACCTTACATTACATTCAACGACTGACATTACAATCTCCAAGCGAAGAAATCGAATGGGCTAGTCAGAAATTCTGTGGAGAACATTTGTTGCATCTCGTAAATCTTATTTGCAGCGAGATGCATTAATATGACATTAAAATCGATGAAAAGACGAAAATGCTTGAACAGTGCCAGAAAAGGGTAAAAAAATCATCGAAATCGACGAAAATGGGTCATTTCCTGTCGTAACATAAAATTAACGGCTGTAACAAAAGACATTGTTTTAAAGTAAAAAGAAAAAAAAATACATATTAAAATCCGCCTGCTTATCACAACCATAGACAAAACTTTCGTGCTTTCGAAACGATCACTGAATTGAAAACGTCATTTTCTGTATTTCCGTGTCATAAATTACCAACTCAACATAGAGCGTCTGCGGACGTGAGGAGCGTGAAATAGTGAAAGTGTTCGAGAAGTTGAGAGCGGTAATTGCTGCTGCCGCAAGATAAGTGATGCTGCAGGAAAGTGCCAGTTAAATGAAAATGAAATGTCTCTATCAAATTACACATCTCCCAGAGCAATTACAACAGTATTTGCAGTGCCTTCGTAATGTCTATTTATCAACGAAAATAAGATTTCCGTTTTGTAGGTTTGGTTTGAAAGAACGTCTTTAAAATAGGTTTAAACTTTTCTTTTTGTTCTACGTTCATGCGACTGATCTCTTAGAGATACACTTTCGTTATAATATACAATCAGTATATAATGTCTCGTAAGAAGTGTGCAAAACAGGTGATTCGCGCGCAAGGCGATCGTATGAATACTATTTTTTAACACGCGAAAGGTGTTTCGCGCACTATTAGAGTGAGAAAATTAGCTTTTTCACACCCGGACAAGAAGTGTATTTTGCGCGCGGCTTGTTGAAAAGCACTTTTCTCCACCGCCATTTAATAAGTATTCCTGCTGAATTAAGGAATTCAGAAATGGCATTGATTCCATTGTTGTAGTTTCCATTTTGGAATCTGCGGCCTATACCAATCATATTCCTGCAATTTTCGAAATACATTGGCAGAATTGCATTCTCTTTGGTAATTTGCGTTTCTTTTGATGAACCACGCTAGTCAAGGGAAAGATTTGGCAGTTTTATATCCGTAACCTACACATTGTTACACTAATCTTTCTCATTGCATTTTGCATTGTTCACTCAACAGAAATTGAATCTTATAGACAGTGACAGAGATAATGAAATAAATATGCTAACTGAAATTGTGAAGTAGCAAATTCGAAAACTCTAAAACCATTGACAGAAAAATCAAGGATGTATTATTACCAATCATTTAGGGAGTGGAGGAAGATTAGGGATATTATTTCAGCGAGAACGTTTACTTGGCTTATTTTTTAAAAATTCTGAACAGAATAAACCCTCTTGCTTATGAAAGATTTACGCAATGTTAAGAAGCACATTTTACACACACAATTAGAAGCTTCCTCTAAATTGCAGAGTTCAGTAATGAAACTTTTCCTCGGATATTTCAAGATCGTAGAGATAGTATAGTATTTAACTCTCGCCTAATTGCTATTATTCATTCATTGAAATACTATTCACTATTGTGGATGATCGTCAACAAACTTTTATCAATGGGTCAAGTATGAAGTTAAGGGATTATATAAAACGTACTCTGTGCACAATGATTGTAATATCCCAATGAGAACGTGGCAACATTGACGATTAGATGTAACTTGTCTCTACCTAAGAGTTTTGAAAACGTTTTGTGGACTTATGTCTGCTGGTTTCGCCGATAAACTATCTATGTGATAACTGCTTAACAAGATACGCACAAATGTGTTCAGGTAGTTTCAGATAAAATTAGTACTTACACCGACGAGTTATGCAATTATATTGAAACCAACATTAATAAATACTTCTCATGACATGGACGAGAATATTAAAATTTAATTTGTCAGTAGCAGTGAAAATAAAATATATTTATACTTTATCATCTTAAATTTAAAAAAAGACAATATAAATACTCGACTAGACCGAAATGGATCATTATTTAAGGAAGATAAAGAGAATGTCAAAATTAAAATGAGAACAAAGCTTGCAATCCTGACACAGGTTAGGGAACTAGGACAATTAAGTCTTGCATTTCCATGACCTAAAAGAAACTACTTTTGGTGTATGGGGGAAAACTGAAGGACTTGAAAATCTACGTTGCCAATCTTAATATTATCAAAACCGTTTTCAGAATAACTAAAAATAATTCATTTTTTTGGACAAAATAATTTTGATTTTCTAGCTTCAATTTGTTCCGCGAACCTCAACACTTGTTTTACCTAAATTCACATATAATTTTGTTAGCTATTATAAAAATTTAAACAGGGTAGACACTCGTGTAGGTCTAGTGTAAAGTAGTCGAACTACCGGATCACTGGATTTACCGTTAATTTGAAGATATTATTTTACATTTAAAGTGAAGTTACACCCCTTCGTGCAGTAGTTGTGCTTCATGATGTAGTGCATTCGCATTCCACATTTTTACATGAATGAAGAGCAGTGAATATTGTTTAACTTTTAAAACTTTTTTTTTGTTATTTAAGGTCGCATCAACATCTAGGTCATTAGTGACCAATATTGGATTGAACGTTACGATTATTGTAAAGATGACATGATATGGTGATGAAATGGGGTGAAAGGACGAACACAAATACAACCGTGTCCGAGGCGGGACTCGAACCCGCAATCCTTCAGTCCGAGATCGCTACGGCTTTACTGTCTTAACGATCTCGGTCCTTCGGCGACTATAAAAAATTTCAAATTTTGAAGGTTTGGTTTGACACTATTATTTCACATTCCATTCATATACACAGTATTAAAACGAAATTAATTTTCAAAAACCTTTTGGATAACTCTGAGACGCGATGAATGATGCTGCATGCTTAAAAGATCATTTTAAGAATAATATGCCTAATTATTTCAACTAATAACAGTAAAAAGTTGACTTTGTGGCAATATTTTAAAACAGTGATACCATCTGAAACGTACGTCTTGAATTATGGATTTGTGGTGGGAGAAGATGCAGCAAATCGCCTCCACAAAAACTGAAGATATTTATGTGAATATTTTGTTTCCTATGGGCTTTATCCAGCCGACAGCCGGTAGCCGGTTACACTTTACGTCCCGATGGGACGCATATTTGACCAAACACTAGACACGCACACGCACACGCACGCACACACACGCGCACACGCACGCACACGCACGCACACGCACACACGCACCACGCGCGTGCATGCAAGCTCCTTGCATACGGGATTAGCAGAAGGCGAAACTTTCCGCGACAATACATACTTTTTCATATGAGGCAAAGGACATACTCGTACAACCATGGCCCGGGTGGAAATCGAACCCGCGACCCTCCGGACTGAGGCGCTGAGTAAGTACACGCTTTTAGCCTCCTCGGCCGTCCAGGAAGGCTAATAGTTTTCTTAACAATTAAATAAAATTTATATTTAGTATATTATTTATAAAGAAGTATTCACGTCGATGTTGGATCGAATAGCCGAGGTAGTTACAATGTTTAGTGACCCGGATATCATGGGTTGTGTATTAACTTGCTTTAGACAAAGCGTATATACAAGTATTCTACCCTTATATTTTAGAGTGTTGGCCTCAAAACCGAGGACCTGAAACTGTGCGACCCGAGAACTACTCCTGAGGCAGTACAGACATAGTCTGCAGACCCATTCAAGCCTACAGTTTTAATGCAACTGTTTGGATTAAATTCGTGAACCTTTTGGCCTTTTGAATTCGACGTTGCCACGAAACGCACCCCCTTCAAAGTGAAGCCCTTTGCGGGAGTGCCCGTGAACTGCCAACGCGTGCCGTGGGAGGGGGAGGGGGCGAAGAGCTCGGGATCAGCGCGGATACGCGTCCGGCCCCGATTGTGTGCAAATCCCGCGTCGAGCCAGCGGGCAGCCCGGGGCCGCGCCGCGCCGCGCAGCGCCACGCCGCCCCGGATTTGAAATTTAAATTTTGTGTCGGACGGAGGGTGCTGGGCGGCGGGCGGCGGAGCGGAGTGGTGGGTGACGGGCGGCGGGTAGTGGTGCGGAGTAGGCGGCATGGTGGAGAACGGTGAGCGGCGAGAAGGGGGTCGGCGAGAGAAACAAGAGTAGCTCGCGGGACGAAATGCTTTTGCAACGTTACGTGGGAAATAAGGCCTTTTTTTACATTCCACAGCGGGATCGCGAATGTTGTCGGAATTATTTAAATATTATTGTAATTTTCGGAACGATTTTTAAATGTGAAATGTTTTATCTCGACGTTGGTGGTTTTGTATGAATAATGTAATGGAAGATTGATTGTAAGTGCCCTTGGGAGAGAAATTGAACTGTTGGATAGGATTTTGCCTTTTATATTTATATTTACATTTAAATTTCCTCCTCACTTGAAGAAATAAGGTTGCAACTCTCTGGCGAGATTTCTTTTAAATCGTGCTGATGGAAATATGTTGGTTTCGTATTGTGCTATTTAATACATAATATATGCAATGGAAAGATAGGTGTAATTGTCTAAAAATATGTAAATGATAATAAATAAAAATTATTAGGAACAAAAGCGTTTCGTTCCGTGGAATAAATTAAAGTTTTCAGCAGTACACATGATCACTTCTCCACCCATTCTCTACTTTTTCTGAAATCTGGAATTTTTTCTTCTCAATTTCCAAACACGATTTATTAATATTCGTAGTAGGATTTTTGCACATCGACGCATGAAGATCAGCGGACCCGGTTGTCACGTGTCTTCCGGTACACAAAAACACGGTTTCTTAAGCAAACAAAAGCGTTAACTGGTCCCGGTTTGATACGCGAGGCATCATAACGTGCATCGAATCGGTGGCCGGTTAATATACTTGCTTTGCGTTCTTAATGTGTCTAAGAGAAATAAAATTAATCGTGGCGGACAAAAGCCGACTGCGGTTTTCTGCAAAACATGATGTGTACCATGTTTTGCAATATCAAGGAAGTATTGGCTTCCGTTCTACATGAAGATGGAAGCCGATGAGGAGGAATATCGAAATTCTTGTGGTTTTGCAAATGGGGAAATCCTTTAGAAAAGTAGCAATTCAACGTTCAAAATTTTACAGACTTATTCCAAGTCAATTTCGTTCTAAAATTTCGTGCAGAATTGCATTTTCTTCGTCTTCAGCAATAATACACGTCTTAAGCAAGTACACATGGTTTTATTTATTCTTCCATTGCAGGGAGTAACACATCCCCAGAGAGTAAAAAGACGTGAACGCCTGCCCACACTTGGCAATCATTTCTCGGTATTTTCCCGGAAACAAAAGATTACGATTTAAAATCGAAGTTGAGCCGAGACCACATATGGTGGAAACCACAGTACATAAAATGGAAACGTTGATAAACGAAATCCCAATGGCGCCAGACTTATGTGTAACTAATACTAGATGTCAGCCCCTTATGAGAGTAAGCGTGCAAAAACCTTATTTGAGCCTCACAGAAGATTCAACATTGTTATTTATAACAGTTGACGTTGACCGTTTCGATTCAGTGCAAAAACTCTACTACTAATAAGACATGTCCTATCACAGGAGAAAATTCAGACACAAATTTTGAGGGAAAATTCGAAATGTTTTGGTCAGCTGTGTCATATTACATATTTTGTAAAATGTCGCAGGCCACACTAATCTCATGCCGCGACATCATTTTGTTCGTTTCAATGATTATCCGAAAATATTTTTTAATGAAAATTTCGTGACAAATTAAAGGGGGAATATTAGGGGGAAATTTCCCCTCATTTCCCTCCCCGCGGATCCGCGCCTGCCTGTCAATGAAGTGGAAAGGCATAAGGTCATTTGGTCGTCAGTTTCAAAAGATTTTACTTTCACAGTTCGAACTACATTAACATGCCAGTAATCTGCAGAACGCCTTCCTTCACAAGCTATTCCACACCTCAATCTTTGTTTCTAAATGAAGTTTTACTGCCCGGACGGGATGGGTTGCCTCGTGCCCTTCACCTCTTTAGCGGGCCTGCGGCGAACGGCCTGCCGAAGCCGCGAGCGAGTGATCTGCCGGCGGCGCATAAATTCGCCTCCTCCGTTCACTTTCGTGTTGGGGCGGTGCGGGGCGGGCGCGGGGCGGGCGCGAGGCGGGCCGCTGCGGGAATCTGCCGCACTCGTTCGTGTTAGGGCAGCGCCCTCCTCGTTTGCGAGCGCTATTAACATACCGTAACCCGGGAACCGCGCTTCGTCACGTGAGCTGCTAACACGTGAGTACCGTTAATTTTGCTGCCGGTGACACGCTCGACCGCTGGTTTTCACGAAGCGAAAGGGCCGGCATGAAGAGTTTGATGGCCGTCAGTGAGCAGCTCTGCAGCCTGGTGAACCGACACATGCTCGTGTGGGACGTTAAATAAAAATGTAAAACAAAATTTATCCTCTACGTTTGAATATAATTTTTTCTATTTTCGTTGTAGGATTATGATTACTTTATTCTTCTACGTCGAAATATTCTATGCAGGGGATTAAAATTTTTACTCCTGGAGAAAATCGGTTTGGCTAGAAGTATAAAACTACCGTGCTTATGCACCGATTTAAACAAATTGTACCCCGCTAATAACAAAGATGTAGATGCCACTATACCAAACTTCTTTCGCAAAAAAACACTTGCCATTTTTTTCTTTAACCGTTTCGGAAAGAAAGATTAAATTTTCTTCAATTATGTAGTGTAAGGGCCATTTTCATTATAACTTTTAAATTTTGAAAAAAGAACGTGATGTTTTTTATACTAGTCAGCAGTATGAACTGTGGAATCATTTTGGTTTTGTGGTTGCAACGCTGATACGATGGATTACCAATGCCATACTGAAATGAACTGAGTAATACGTGTTCGTGTTCAAATCCCTGCCCATATAAAAAGCATTGCTAATTAAAAACCTCCACTCGCAGACATATGTTACTCCACTGCGGTCCCTCTCCCCCTCCAAGTGAAGTGATCGCGAGTCTTAGTCTAGTATTACAATATTACATAACCATTACAAACAATACGAGAAATAAGATGCTCTTATAGCACCTTATTTTTGTAGATCCAATATTGTTAATGGAGGAGATTCATTATCCTCATAAAGAATATGCCTAATATTGCATTCCGTCGCTCTACCAAGCATTAAGTTGTATCTTTGTAAATAGTGAAAGTAGGAAACGTTTGCGTAAAAAGAAATAACACTGAAAGTGTATGTTAAAACATCGAGCATTCAAAAAGATACGAAATGGTGGTTCACCAGATATCGGGTGGTTTATGATCTGAGTCCATTCATTAGTTCGTTTATTTTCAGAAACTTCCTGAAATCAATGAATTCGAACTTTGTTGTACAATGTTATTCAATAGGGTAACTTTTATTTATTAGAACGTTGGGCATCCTCCTCTCTTCTTATCAAAATACTCAATGTTAACTTTACAAGAACAGCATTGTTCTTATAACTATCTTAATTTTCGTCTCCAGACTCATTCAGAAAGTTCATACACATTTCAGATATGCATGAATAGCACATTAGACTATATAAACAGGCGTATTTTCGAGACTAATGTTTAGTTCTTTCTGTAATAGATATACAAAATGAAAACTTTTTTAAATTCTTTCCTCAGTTCATCAAACTTCACACAATTTAAATTGAAATGTATAAAATGAGCAGTTATAACTAAAAATTTGGAAAATATCCGAGAGTGATAAATGAATTACATGTTTCGTGAAAGACTATTCGAGCTAGGTAAATAAAATAGTGACGGGTTAAGCTCCCTTTATTATGGTAAAACAAAATCAAATTGACAAAAACAAATTTAAATTTTTTTTTGGTAGGTTATTTTTCTATGAAATGTATATTGTGCTGTGCAACTGGTTATATACTTATTCTTCGGAGTGCACTCGTTACGAGTGAAATATAGGATTTGTATTTCAAAATAAAATTGTATTTCAAAATACTCTTTTCCATTTCAGACAAAACAGACTAACGACCTTACGCGGTTTCGAATGCAATTAATTTTCCACTTTGATGAAGTTCCTTCCATCGCTTCTACTCCGAAACGCAACGGAGAGGGCGTAGACCGCGCATGAAGACAGTCCGCTCCCTCAAGAGAGACGCAAATAATTGCAAGGATGTCGCCGGGGTGGCGGCGGCGGCGGCGGCGGCGGCGGCGGCGGCGGCGGCGGCGGCGGCCGCGCCTCCCTGTGCAAAGGGGTTGCTGCACAGGCGTCACTCGTCTTTTTCTCTGGCGCCCCCCCCCTTCCGCTCCTCCCATTGAGGCGCACTTCCGGTGCCCGTGTCGCGCCCTCGTGGGTCCGTGCTCCGCCCCTCCCCGCCCCGCCCCTCCCCTCTCCGCCCGCCCTTTCGCCCGGGGCGGTCTCCTCCGCTCCCCTTTGGCCTTTTCTTGCGAGCCTCCCGTCTCGTTTCCTTCGTTGTCCGGAGCAAATGACGTCTATTATTGCTAACGGAACAGATTTACCAGTCACCCTTTATTATTTTCTTCAGTTATAGATGTATAATAGATTCATCTCTAGAATATGAATGATAAAACGTTGGGAAGTGGTTTTTTGTCCCATTTTGCTCCAAGAAGTAAAAAATGTAATGGATTGTTATTCTTCCGCCTTACTGAACCACTCAATCAATTATGGGAGAAAAGAGAAGAACCAATGTTGATAGACGTTTCAGACTTTGGGATACAGTTGGAAATGTAGTCTCATAACACGTTAGATCCTGCCGCGAAAAAGAAAACATATTACATCCATCGTCATGGCATTTACATATATTCTCAGGGAAATGAACTGGTGAATTTTTGAAATGTGAAAGTTCCAAAATAACACTTTTGAGGACAATATAATGTATACAATTTTTGTTAGTTTGGCAATATTCTATTTTGATTATGATTAATTTGAATTATAGTTTTAAGAGATTGTTTCATCACGATAAAAATGGAAACGGTGATTATAGAAAGTACTCTGAAACATGATGTATTATTGCGAAATATTGTGCCGGTACCTCGAATACTTATCGGATGGAAATGTGCCTCGAATACTTCCTTTTCCCCCTAGAAATAAGCAAAAGGCGAAACAAAACGCATTGACCGCAGTGTTCAACCACAACGCAGAAAACCGTCATGGAGCTGCAGATAACCTACTTTTTCCATTTTTTATAAACGTTGTACCTCGTTCTTGCAAATACAAATTCTGTCGATTTTATAAGAAAGCTTGGTTGGAGGGGATAAATACCTAAAGAATTTCATGACCGACGCATTGAACTAAAATTCAAACAATGCACTGGGCTTAATCCGTTAATTAGACTATTCACACATTCATGGATCTCGTGGCAATATAATTATCACTCTTACTAACTACCTATTAGTCATTCACAGAAGTTGTACATTGATGGATGAGACATGGATTCGTATCCTGATGCCGAAGGTATACATCTTACAGTATTTTGAAATTAGAAGAAATGGTAAAATCTTAACTTAATTATAGTTTTTGATGGGTATTGGTGATAAATTTCCTTTATAATTGTAACCATGCTTGGTTTCTAAAGCTGCCTAAGGGAAATTCTTTCGAATACCATGAAATATACGTAAGGTTTAGCGGACAAACGGCTGCAAATATGAAATTCTACACAGCTCTGTGAAATACTACTCATACTACCATATTTCGATAGCATGTACATTTTGTATTGTCAACATATTGTGATGTTTCACTCAGAAGTCTTATAGGAAAATTACAACACTCACAATGTTAGATTCCTACATCAACATCAACGGCAATATTGTATTGATGCATTACGTTTATTGAACCACAGTATCAATGCATACAACAGAGCTTGATAATTCAAATAATGAAAATTTGCGAACATTGAAATTATTAACTTTAAAATCTCCCGTGGGTTTTATTAATCATTATATTTTGCTTAACTTTACATCAATTTAGGATGATCATTTTATATTCTCTTAAATTTAAATAAGAACGAACCTTTGTCATCTTCTAACGTTGTTTAGAAGGTGCATAAATGCTAAGACAGAAAAATGCTAATGATGAATTAACATAACTGTGTGAGAATTTTCTTCGAAGGCAATTAATTTATTACACATATACTAAGATTTTAGTATAGGAAATAAAATCGATATGTGAATTTCCGAAGGCGTCACATTGTTCCCACCAGTATGTCCCTCAGGTGACCGGTTGTAATAATTCAACCGTGACGGGCGTGTCCGTCTTTCCCCCAGCCCCCCACCCTAACAATTTTTTGGCATTCATCTAGATAGCAAGGTCGAATTCAACAGCTGATTGGAGGAGAATTGCATCGGCCGGCTGCTCGAAGCGGTAGTTTCCCATGTTTTCTCCGATCAACACCAGGCGAATGTCGGAGCAGTTCTCTGGCAAACGGATCAACCGCGCGTGATCTTTCCTTCCCCTTCTTTGTCCTAACCTCACTCCTTACACACCCACGTGCACTATCCTACCACACTTGAGGCGAGCAACCGAGGGCTTAGAGCTTGTCCTGTCTGGGGTGGTGCCCCACTGGCGGGAGATACCTTGTTGGGGAAAACCGCGCAAGACAACGGGTAGGTTGGCGTTGCATCTCGCCAACCAGCGGGCGAAGATCACCGTCACATCTATAGAACGACACATGCAATACAGGTACGGGACTAGTGAGATTGGCAGTTCACGCGCCAGTAATCACAAAATCAATCAAGCCCCCCCTTGTCACATCCAATGGTCGCTGTAGGCGCCCGCTGTAGGCGCTGTAGTCCCACGCACGGTCGAGGCGCGGATGCGCCCTGCGCAGCGTAGTCAGGGAGAAAGATATCTGCTTGGGGGGAAACCCGATAGCCAATGTGTAGGTCGACCGAGGATCTCGCCATCCAGCAGGTGAAGATCACCGCCACATCTCGAGGGAGAAACCTGTTCTATACGCACGGGACTAATGACCTTGGCAATTGACACGGCCGGAATGACTCAATCAATCGGAATCTGGAATCAAGCCACCCCACCCAATGAGTCTAATTGTTGCGGTCGGTGTCAGTTACGATGCAGCCGTAGCCCTGGCCCGAGGCGCGCAGCGCTGCAATTCTGGGATGGAGATACCTGCTCAGGGAAAACACGATAACCGACGAGTAGGTCCGCGCCGGATCTCGCCATCCAGGTGGTGATCACAATGTGTACTACACGTACGGGACTAATGACCTTGGCAGTTCACGCGCCCGGAATTACCAATCAATCAAGCCCCCCCCTCCCCAGGGAGTCTAATGGTCACAGTCGGTGTCAGTGGCGCTGCAACCGTAACCAAGGCCTGTGGCGCGGATGCGCACTGCACAGCGTAGTCTGGGAGGGAGATACCTACTTCGGGAAACTTGATTACACGTGGAGGTCGGCGACGGATCTTGCCATCCAGCTGGTGAAGATCACCTCCACATCTCGAGCAAAAACATGAACTAATGACCTTGGCAGTTGACTCGCCCAGTATCACCAATCGATTAATCCAATCAATCAATCAATCAATCACCCCCTCTCAGTGAGTCTAACGTTCGCGGTCGGAGTCAGTGGCGCTGCAGCCGTAAGCCAGTGCCCGCGCCGGGGAGACGCGACGCGCTACGCAGCGCAGTCTATCGCGACGGAAGGCGCAGGCGCCGCTGCCGCTGCCGCCGCCGCGCGGGGGGAAGTGGGTCGCGACGGCGCGGCGCAAACACGAGCCCACTTCCGCTTCCTGCGGAAGGGCGCGCTGCGTGCGGCGCACGCCCAACACCCGATCGTTCGGGAAAATTCCCGGCCTCCGCGTGGGCTTCGCAACACCGGAGCGCGCTTGTTTGGACTCGCAATGAGTCTCTTTCCCGAGAGGTGGCCGCCCGCGCTCTTATTATAGGAGAGTGTATGAAATCACACGTGTTCATGTGTCTGTGCTTGACTTGTGGCGCATACCGTAGAAATGAAGTCAGCGGGGCGTTAAAAAAATATCATTTTCGTAATGTTATCTTTCGGCGACAATAAAATTCTTCCGACATGCATGAAAAAGTTGTGTACTATTTTTCAATTATTTTTCTACAGATTTGAGAGCTTTCTTTTGCTTTATACGATTTACTTATTATACCCTTGCAATTGTTCAGAAATATTCGTAAAATATATTTTTTCCGTGTTTAATTACTATTTTCAATCTTCAGCAAAATCACATGTTTAATTAGGTACCTCGTAGTTAAAAATTGCATTTCGTTTTCGGGAATTGACAAAGTAATTTAAAGTTGCACACTATGGAAAACAATGTTTGAAATTGAGGAAAGGAATTGAAATTGAGAAACTTTTAAGGAACAGAGGTCATATGCCGTTTATGATAAACTTTCTGATAATGGCTTTTACATGCCGTGTCATTTCCTGTTTGTATTTCTGGAATCGAATTCAACGAAGTCAAGCTGTTGCATTGGAGAATGAAGATAATTTGAACCTAGTAGCAAAAGAGTCGATCATTTGTATCGTCTACATTGTCCATGATCAAGACAGCAAACAAAGTAATGCCGTTTCTTTTCATTAAATTATACATCTCTGGTATGCAAGTTTTAGTAGGTCTTGTTGTAAACGTGATGTACTGCACATAAGCCATCTGTACATATAATACTGTACATGATATAGAGATTTTTTCTGCAAATAAATATATGTTACTTCATCCGCTCTATTTCTGTGACCGGCAGTAAATGAACGTCTTTATCAAGCTTCTTTTATGTTGGAAACGTCTATAGGCTCTTAAATTGGTTCCTTTAAAAAATCGGTCAAATTGACAATCCGGAAAGGGTCCAGTCTCAAAGAATCCGAATGATCGTCGTTATACTTCACTAGTATTATAATTCTGTGCGTAAGCTCCGATCTCCATTCATTTCTGCGTGTTCGTGTTCTTGGCGCAGTGCGTGCGGTGGTCGAGACGAGGCGCCTGCCGCTCCGAGGCGCTGAGTTGCGTGCCCGGCATCCCGCGAACTCAGCCGCAGCACTCCGACCTGCGCGCACCGTGATATACCCACGCCCCCGCCCCCGCCCCCGCCCCTCCCTGTCCCGCTCCGTCCTGCCCCGTCCCGCTCCGTCCTGCCCCGTCCCGCTTCGTCCTGCCCCGTCCCGCTCCGTCCTGCCCCGTCCCGCTCCGTCCTGCCCCGTCCCGCTCCGTCCTGCCCCGTCCCGCTCCGTCCTGCCCCGTCCCGCTCCGTCCTGCCCCGTCCCGCTCCGTCCTGCCCCGTCCCGCTCCGTCCTGCCCCGTCCCGCTCCGTCCTGCCCCGTCCCGCTCCGTCCTGCCCCGTCCCGCTCCGTCCTGCCCCGTCCCGCTCCGTCCTGCCCCGTCCCGCTCCGTCCTGCCCCGTCCCGCTCCGTCCTGCCCCGTCCCGCTCCGTCCTGCCCCGTCCCGCTCCGTCCTGCCCCGTCCCGCTCCGTCCTGCCCCGTCCCGCTCCGTCCTGCCCCGTCCCGCTCCGTCCTGCCCCGTCCTGCCCCGTCCTGCCCCGTCCTGCCCCGTCCCGCTCCGTCCCGCTCCGTCCCGCCCCGTCCCATCCCGCCCCGCCCTGCTCAGCCCCATTCCTCGCCACGCTCTGTCCTGCCCCGCCACACCGGTATCATCCCCGCCTCGCCTCTCGTCTCCCCGCCTCGCCTCTCGTCTCCCCGCCTCGCCTCTCGTCTCCCCGCCTCGCCTCTCGTCTCCCCGGCAACATGCGAACTCGGCGTAAGTATTGAGACCTGCGCGCGCCGTGATTTACGCACGCCCCGCCCTGCTTCTCCAACCCCCGCCACACCCCGCCTCCCGTCATTCCCCGCAACACCCCGCCCCGGTCCTCCCCGCATTGCTCCTCTCCACCCTCCCCGTCACGTCATGTCTGCTTCCCTCATCTCGCTTTGCCCTGTCCTCGCCGCCTTGCCCGCCATGCTCCTCCCTGCTCCTCTCTGCTCCTTTCTGCTCCTCTCTGCCCCTTCCCTCCCTCGCCCCCACATGCCTCGCACCGCCCCGTGCCACCACACGCGGCTCCGCCGCCTCCTCGTCCCCCGCCTCCTCGCCGACGCGCAGATAACGCAGCGTGGGAGATGGCGCGGCGCAGCGACTACGAGGCGCGGCGGCTCCGTGGCGGCGCCGCTTCGTGCGCGAGGGTCCGCCTTTTACAGCCCGCCTCTGCGGCTGTTTACAAGTCTACTTTAAAACCCCTAAACGAGCGCTCGTGTTTTACAAAATCGGTTTTTGACTCTGAAAGAAACTCGTGCCGGTTTTGTGCGCGTCTCCGTTGCGTGAGGTTTCTCGGAATGGTGAGGAGCTGCGTGGAGTCTCTGACGCCGGACGGAAATGTTTGGTGAAGTGGGAGTGGCGCCGAAAAAGGGCGGGTTGAGAGCTCGTCCTTATGCTCTTATGGCGGGGGTAGCGCTGTAAACCTCCCAATTTAACGGGCTGGCGCGTCATGGTATGCGTGCGGGCTGTGAGACGCGGGACGAGCAGCAGCAGCAGAGGGTGATGTCTTAGGAGAAGCGATGAAACGGGTTTGAAAGGTGGGGGAACGCTGAAGGACAACACGAAGAAGAGATCCAGGAGTAGATTTCAGACTTGTAGAGGTAAATAGAAGATGAATACGACAACGCTGTTTCCGTGTACATTTCTTTATTGAGGATTTGGAGAAGGCTACAAATTTATTATTATTATTATTATTATTATTATTATTATTATTATTATTATTATTACTATTACTATTACTATTATTGATGTTGTTTTTAAAAATATTCCGATAATACTCCTTCCGATGAAATCGTAAATCGCCATAAATGAAAAGTTCCAACCACCAAATGTTTCAGTAGAATTGCAAGCTCCTCGTACTTCTTGATTTTTCTGTAATTCGGTTTTCCTAATATTATGGGTCAGAAGAACTGGAATATCAATTTTAAAGGCTATGTTTTTGGTTTTAACAATGAGAATTTCAGGGTTTTATAATCAACTGTTTTGTTCGTGATAGGATTCTGCTCCAGTATATCCTATGCTTCTCTGTCTGCAATACCGGGGTTGCACTGTATTTAAAGTAGGGAGGAGTATCAAGTTCATGTTGAACAGCAATTTCTTGATGTACCTGTTTTGTGTGTTGACCTTCTAGTATAAGCGTTATCTGATAGTGCTGAACAGCTCGCCGGGTTCAATGGATTTTACATGTGTATAACATTTTCTGCACTTGCATACCACATTCATCTTCATTACATTTTTCGGTATTTTTCGTTTCGCTATCTGGAAAAATCCTCCAGTCTCTGAGTAAATATGCAGTTGTATAAATATGTTGTTCTTCTGGAAGATTACGTCAATTAGTATTTCGATACAATTAAAGCAGATATAAATTACAATCAAAGAGAACAGTACACGGTACGAATGCGGGGCAGTTTTTTTTAAAGGAGAATCCATAGTTTTGTTTCAATTTATGCGTGCATTGTACGAGTAAATTAATAATATAGTTGTCTCTATATTGCGGTAGCTCATATCAGTCATAATACTGACTTTGGTGGCTTGGGGGATCAATTGCTGCCATCGCAGTGCTTCTGGCCGGGAGGTTCTAGAGGTAGTCTCGACGGTGGCAGGATTTGCAAGAGAATTCTTGCAACCGACTGCTCTGATCGGTAGTTTTCCGTGGTTCCTCCGATGAATATCGGGTAAATGCCTGAACGGTACCCTAACGATGGGCCACAGACCGCATGCGACTTTTCCATCCTCTTCTTTCTCCTGTCCACATCCTCCTAATTTCATACAATTATATTCACTACACTATCACGCATGTCGGGAGCTTAGAGCTTGTCGTGGCTGTGGCGGTGCCCCGTTGATGACAGGCACTTGGTTGGTGAAAACCCCCCCAAGCAGATGTGTAGGTCGCGCCAGCCAGTCACCTCTCACGAGAAAAATATTTACAACACTTACGAGACTAATGACCGTAGCAGTTGGCGCACTCAGGAACTGTAATCAATCAATTAACTTATATCAACGAGGTTCTTATCAATATATCAACGAGGTGCGACTTTCACAGAGGATGCCACGAAGACTCGTGCAAAATGTGATGTGGGCGCGAAGGAAGACGACGTAGGCATAAGAGCGGGCGCAGGCGACGCCGGGGCACTTCGTCGCGCTGAGAGGCATTTAAACGGGGGCACGTGTCGCGGGCGGCGGCGGCGGCGGCGGCGCCGCCTCGAGTGGCGCCGGGGCGCCTCGTAAACGCACGCGCGCTCTAACGCACGCACTCGTGCCGCGCCGCCCCCTCGCACGCATCAGCAGCGCCTCGCCTCGCATCGCCTTGCCCCGCCTCGCGCGCGTCTTCCAGCCGGGAAGGGGAGGCTCGACTCGGCGCGCTCGTAATTGCCGCCCCCCCCCACCCCCGAAGCGGGCGGAATTTCCGATGTGTAATTTGTGTGCGTTCGCAATCGTAGTCGTGGGAGTAAATATGGTTATAGGGCAGTCACTGGGGAATGGTATCTTACATACCTACTGTATATTTAAGATTTAGGAAATTTAAAACTATTTAAAACTACTAACATTTAAAATTTATTTATTGCTGCTGCTTTATACAGTACAATATTTATTTCACTATATTTTTGTTCACGAGATTTTTTTTCTTTCTTTTTTAAAAAAAGAAAAGGGTAATGGAAAAACGGTAAACGTTTATCGAAACTGTAAGAAAGGAGAAACAAATGAATAGAATAGAACAGCAATAAATGTAATCTTTATTTTAGAACATTAAAGTATCACCCCAATATACCCCGGCCATGGTGCGTGTGGTGTGGGTCTCGTGAGCATACGAGGCGAGCGAACAAGAGGGTTGACGGGGCGCTACTCTGTACACAATTTTCCGCATTAATTTGGGCGGCCGGGTATTGACACATCGAGGGCAGAGGTTGGGGTCCGCAAGGCTGGGCGGTGGTGGCGGGTGGCGGGGGGGTGGGGTGAGTGGGCGGCGGCGCCTGAGCGAACGCGCGCGCCTCGGGCCCGGTGCCGCGTTCAGCGCGCACTCTGGTGCCACGCGCGTAAACTGCATTATTAAGCGGCTCGCTTGATAAATTGAGGGAGCTCCGAGCCGCCAATAACATTTTCATTTCCGTGTCGACGCACCCTAGCGGCGGCGCGGCGCGGCGCCCTGCCTTGCCCTGGCGGGAGAGCGCCTATATCCGGAACTGGCGGCGGTGGGGGGGCGAAGCTTCCGCCGGAGATGCTAATTTTGGCAGCGACCTCCACTTCCGGTGCCGCCCTTCACGCGCCTGCAGGTGCTTCCACTCTTCTGTTTTCTCTTCGTTTCGCGTTTCTCTGTAAATATTTTCAGTCGACCCTATAACTCGATTACGAACTAATGTATTCCAATTTAGGGGCAATTGAAAACAAAATTATACCACATATTATTACAAAAACTGGATTGGGAAGTAATTTTTAGACTAAATTGTAAATAAATAAAGTATCCAAACCCAGTGTGACGCTATTTGGCACCATTTCAACAAACATTTGTCAATCGAATTGTAAATTTCAGTGACCGGATTCTGTGGTGAATATTTAAAATTGTTTGCCGATGTCCAATCTTATTGCAGACACAGAAATAAACACAAATATTGATCTGAAAACGATTGCTGTTTGTAAGTTATCTATTTAGGAGGCTTTGCTGAACAATCCCAGATACATCACACCCATGATGCTTATGACAAAAATCTTACACAGTACACTACTTTGTTAAGCTTTATATACTTTATACATCTTATACAGTGTGTCCAAGGAGCGACGAAACCTCGAAAATTAGCTCTTAATTCAATTTCAAGTGTATTTTTTGTGATAAACACCTTAGAAATTTCGAATGGCCGAGTCATATGCAATCATTAGTTTGAAAGAATACGTACTATGCAAAAATGTGCATTTCAGAAGCAATAAACACTCCAGAAACGTGTACTTTTTCTATTTCAAAAGAAATGAACATATTTGTTTACAAAGAAAAAGTAACACAAGTGAAAAACAATTGAATTGGGTCTTTCCGGAACACTTCGCGCCACTAAACCCACTTGGTCGTCTTTGGCGCGACTTTTGTGAATGCTTCAGTGACAATTAAAGATGCTCAAAATGTCCTCCTCTGATGCACATTTCAGCCAGTTGTAATACGGAAGCTGTTGGTTAGAAGGAGCCCATAAATGACCGTTTCTATAATTAATTATTCCACTTACGGTAAACTCTGCCTCGTCTGTGAAAGTCTTCCTTCAAATATCAAGTCTTTGAAGAAGCCAGGTACAATACTGCTTATGCGATTTGTGTCTTGTGGTTATAAGTGTTGCACATTGCAAAATTTCAAATTCAAACCTTCATTGTGAAGGAGTTTCTATTGCAAGATCACTTGCTTTTTCCGAAGCCGCGTTCGGAGGTCAGAGATAATGAACCAGTTTCTTACAGCCTTTAGAAGGTGTTAATAAATACGCTTTTATGCGGTGCAATACGATTAGGAAATAGTCTTTGATGTTCTTGTACCGCTCTTTCGGCAATGCCGTCACTTAAAGCGTAAACATAAATGATGCCTGCAAAATCCTCGTTGCTATAAATTCACAGCATTTTCATGTGAAATAAGTCATAAAAGTCAAAAGTATGCTGATAAGTACACATATAGATGACGCTTGTTTCAAAGTAAACACTCACAACTCTGTTTCAGTTTTTCAAAATAAACCCCAATGGCGCACTGATTTATGTGCCGCATTCGAATTTGGCGGGCTAATTAATTCGTTTCTCAATCACACGCTGTGGCGTGTACCAACCGCTTCATTACTACACTCAGCAAAATTAGCGAACTCGAACATCGCTAAGAGAGGGAGAATTGACTGTATATTTGTATATGAAGATTTATTACGCAAAACAACTTGAAAAGTAAAGTTTCATTGTTTCCTCAACGGACAGCTGTGTGTATACGCACCAATTTTAGGTAGTTTTACACCTTACGATTTTACATTTACTAATCACTTATTCAACAATATCAATCTGAAATCATTTCAAATATTGTTGTTGCAGTTATTAAAGAGCCAATCCACGTTTGTGTAATCTTGCGACTCATACAACAAGTTTGTATTGTTTTTATTACTAGGTGGTGTCTAGTCAGTGAAGAAATGTCGGGAGAAAGTTGAAGGAGAGAGGGAAGGAAAGGGGAGAGAAAATAAGGGAAATTCAAGTATAGGAGATGGAAAGGAGGCGGAAATGTAGTAATGGTGTATGTGGGTTTAGCTTCGCCTAGTCTTCGAAGGATGCAAGATTAATCATACAAGGAAATGAGGAACTAGTCACCAGTAATCGCAATAACCAGAAACGTCATCAGATTCCAGCAACTGTGTACTGCGACACAGCCGGCTGACAGTCATGTCAAAGATGTGGATCACTTCTTCGCGTGTATCAATTCTTGTATAACGTATCTACTTCAGCTTTATGGCATTTTTTATTGCTGTGGTACACGTGTTATCGTTTTCCACTTTCTTGTTGGCATGTACAATTCACCCGAATAAATGCGTACGATAAATAACCTCATACGACTTCAATGTTATCCAGAAATTGAAGAAAAATATACACTGTTCTACGTAAGTTTAAATGCTTCACAGAAAAACGCAGTGGCATTTGTCACACATTAAGTGAAACAAGTTGATCAGCGACTGAAGGATAACTGACTGAAGTATCTAGTCTGCAATACGAGAGCACGAACTATTCAATGAATATTACCAAAATTAGCATTTACCTTTTTAGTATTACGTCGTTTATTACATCGTAAATACTTACGCCATAATTATGCTTTATTTGAAAATATTTATTCCACACTTCATTCCATTCATTCCATGCTTCATGTTGATAAAGAGAAGTGAACACATTTCCAGAATGTTTACCCCAACAAGAGATTATTTTGAATGCTATTCAAATGAATGTGTTCATCCTTAATATTAGTTTGTTTTACGAATGATGAGGTATTCGAATATGGTCGTAGGTGTGGCATGTTTTGTTAGCTAATTGTTAGAGGGGATGGTTCTCCATTTGGCCCTATGTTGGGCCCTACATTATTGATATGTATGAATAATGAAAATCTCAAGACATAAGCAATCTGGATTACTCTTGAGAAAGTGTGGAATAACTTTAACACAAGTCTATATTGTTGATCAACCCTTTTATTGAAGAAAATCAAAACAAACTATTGTATCTTAAAGTATTGGATTTGATAATGTGGAAAAGATATGTTTTATTGGGGTATAGACGAATATTTCATTTCTACATCTCTTCATCCACCACGTAACGGCGTGTATTGGTTTTCATGCAGCTGAACAAGATATAACACATAGGGGACTTCAATGGGAAAGACCCTCATTTAATTGCATTGAGACTCGCAGTGTAATAGTCCCACTCGGGGGGCTGTGCTTGACGAGCGGAAGTACTCGTTGACGCTCCACTCGTCAGTTCCGGCGTTTTGTCAAAGAGCAGCGCTTGCGGACTTACTCGTGCGGGACGGTTACGCGTCGCTTTGGATGTCGTATGCGAGCGACGAGTTGTTCAAGATTCTTTTAATTGCTTGGGTAAACATTTAGATGCGTTTGGTTTTTCGACTTTGAATAAAGTATGTTCTCGGTACCAAGAGTATTGATCATGAACCTATGTTCTGTTCTTACTAATGTCAAGGAATTTTCTGTTAACATACGTCATTTAAATACGAATAAAATACCTAGAGATAACTTTATAAATACGATATATCTCATATGTACTGCATTTTCTACCTCCAAATATCCAATAATTCTCGTTTTTGCAAATATTCAATTTTATTTTCACTTTTTGCTGTGTTTGAAAAAACCTTACATTTGTGTTACAAATTGGAAAACCAAGTTCACAAAATCGATGCATATAGGAATAAATTAGGGTAGCAATACGAAGTACTCAGTTTGTAAACACTGACTTTATTTATTTTTTAATTTACTTGTGATCAGATTTTCGAAAAAAGGATATTGGGGGTTCGAAGCTGGAGATGTGGTTTTTGTTGAGGTTGTAAACAAACAAAAAATCTGCAGAACAATATTTTTCTCTACTCATTGTTAGCATATCGTTCGTGGGCTGCAATAATAGCACAACCCAAACAATTAGGTGTTGATACAAACATCAGTTTGAAGTTTCACCTTGTGGTGAAATGCATCACACCCGCATTCTCACTTCTGTCACTTGTTGGTAGAATACAGTACTGAAAGATATGCTGCTTTTACTGCAGGAAGGTACAACAATCTGCAATTCTGCAGAGTGCATTAACTCGTAATTGAATTTTTCGACTTCTACCACTAGTGCAACCTACGAGCGATATGATTTCGTTGCTTCAAATGGTAAAGAAAAAAATCCCAACACGTCTTCGCCTTCCTTTTCAATTTGCGATGTTTTAATTCTCTACTTCCTCCCGCAGAGGGCGTTAATTAAGCGCGCAAGAGAGGGGCTCAGTATGCAGGCGCACGCCCTCACAGTACGTACGGGTGACCTTGGGGTCGCCATGGCAACGGAAGACGCCGCCGCCGCGAGCCGCGGTCTCCGCCTCCCGTTTAGTGTGACGTTGCGTTGGTCAAGGCGCCCGCTAGTTGACACGCCTCCCGACGGATAGCGCCTGTGTACGCGCGCCTTTGCTCTGATTCTCCTTCCTTTGCCTCTTCCGAGATAACGCCGCGCCGCGGGGCCCTCGCGATCTTCACCGAATTTTCTCGAATGTAAGTCGACTCTGAATTTAAGACATCCTAATTTTGAAGAGCTCACCGGAGGATTTTGAAAATTTATATCTAATTCTTACTATTTAAGCGAAATAAAATTACAAATTGGCTAGAAAATTGTCTTGAGAAAGTTAAAACTTTTCCTGAGCTGTCTCTATTTTCTTGTTACCTAAAATCATAATAATCATGGTTATTGCCGCTACAATTTTCATCATATGTTTTTCTTTTTGATCTTCCATACGGCGACATCCTGACTTTTTATTCCCTTCTGAAAGTTTTGCGCGTTGAATTTGTGTTCGTGGTCTTTTATCTGACGCGACCTAAGAACGTTCCCTTCTGTGTCATTCGATTTACCTCCCGTCCCGCTTCTGTTCGTGGCTCTTATTCTTTCACATTCTTTAAGATCATACTTTAAATTCGTATCATTTAATGTTCGTGTGGTAGAGTTGTAAACTGCGAACTCGTAGACTTCGGATCCTCCGTTTCACGGGTAACTTGGGAGAGTCAACGGCAATTTTCTAAATTTAGGAAGCTTTTGATGAGAAAATATTTTTATCGTCCCTTTGTGCTTTTTATTGTCTCTTTGTGCTTGGATGTAGAATGCGCACTCCTGTCAATGTGCATTTTTTTTTAAATTTTCGTCTCTTGCAAAACGCAGAGAGTCCAATCAACATGTAGCAAAATCTCGGCAGCAGTTTATTCTTTTTCACTTTGCGTTTCACTTGACAGAATGCCAGTCATTTGAGATTCTCTCTTTGCCGGCCTATTCAAAAATATCGGTCTGAATCGCCCGGCAATTTCGCGGCTTGCGGAGAAATCGTCCGCGAATATAATTACGTTTTATATAATATTTAATTGCCTTTGCCCCTTATTTTTTTCGTCAAAATTTACGAGTTTGGTGACACGGCATTACAATGTAAAAATATACACCGTAACAAAGAACAAAGTAACAAAGCTGCAAAAACACTAAATAAAATCTTTATTGCCTGATTTAAAAAATGCAGTTTACATTGCGCGTCTTAATTGCCTTGTAGCATAAGGCTAGAAACCATTTATCCAAAGGCATTCCACTGAGCTTAGCATTGACATTATCTGTGACTTCTGCCAGCTATGAAAGATCTTTCAGCAAAATATAATAAAAAAACATTTATATCACAGATTGGTCGATTACGTTTAGGTAATCTTGCTATACTGTTGATTATGATATTTCAAAAAGTATTAAGGAAGATCATATTAATGAGATTGACCTGAGAAAAAGGCGGAAAAATAAACTTTTAAGAGATAATATATTGCCTAAATGAAAGATCTCGTATTGTATTGTTTCCTAATAATCATAACTAATTGTATGCTTAAATGTATACATAAGTAAATATAAACTATACTGTCAAAGTTATTGTGTTGTTCTTCTTCCCGGAAAATGTCTTGGAGGCGCAAAGTTCAAATTTTGGCGGGGACGATCAAGACCCTAGTTACGACTCTGCTCTCTGCCCTCGCGCGACTGGCACCGACGCATGCCCAAGTGCGGGCGGCGAGAAGCATTTGTTCGAGTGGATATCTTACGAAAGGCGCCGCAGTCGCGGCCGAAAGGCTGGGTTCCAGGTGGCTACAACGTTATCGCGTTTAAAGATACTGGTGGCCATAAATCAGACTCATAAAGGCGCTGTTTTCCGCTTCATTGCATACGGGGGGCGGGCGGGCCGGTGCTGTGCTGCGTCCTTCTTTCGCGGCGTCTAAAATTAGCTCCGCGAGGGGGAGCCATCCCAGACAGCCGGTGCTTGTGTTCCCCTGTGGAACGTGCTTTTCATTCCCAATTCACCGCAATACACCATGTGCAGGTCTGCTGATCCTGCCAATCTTTTTTGCTTACGGAAAATATCTGTGCAGGGATTTAAATAGACCCCTTAGCAAGTAAAGAGCGTGCTTTTTAAACTGCCTTCAGCTTATGGCACTTGCCGCAATTTTTTCATCCTGAATATCTATCTCGTTAATAATGGGAGGTGGATTTAAATTGGTTAGTCAGTAGTTCACAAAAGGCAATTGTTCTTGACTGGTTCGGTTCTTATATTTTTCTCAGTATTGTCAACGCAAACAGTATCCCATTCTTTTTGTCAATTTATGTAGGCATACCTACTGATACAATATGCATCCATTAACCTTTTATTCTTTTATGATGATTTGTTTCTTCAAGCCATACGATTCCATTCCAGGGAGGGTGTATTTCTGTGTGCCCAAGGTCCGGTTCTTCAAAAAGTCATACGTCGCGAGTATGTTTCTTTTAATAATGTCTAAAACGCTTAGAAAGTTCTGTTGTGACGCTCATGATTCAAAAAGGGATTTAAAGAAAAAGTCAGAGTAAAGAGGTGTTCGCGGACGCTCAAGGTATTCGTTGGAAGATGAACTGTACATTTTCATTGCACACGTCCAAGAAGTATATTTAAGCCATGAAAGTAAAAAAAAAAATCCTCGCCGTAGTTTGCCGTTGCAGCAAACGACGTGTGTCCGGCTGCTTTATGTAATTTTGAGAAGAATTTGTACATGTTATTAACATTAAATCTGCGTTGAGACAAGTTGCAATTGTTGTCAGCCACCAATTAGATGACGGCCTTCCCATCGAGTGATTGACGAAATTATTTAAAACAGTATATTTTTTTCCTTATTGAAGGTATTATTCGCCTTGCATTAATATTGAATTTAGATAGTTTGTCTGTTACTAATCCACACCATACTGCACACTTTCAATTCTTCTAATACCCGGATATAAAACGAGGGCATCTGCAGCGCAGAGGAATGCGCTGGCCTCTGTACGCGAGGGGCTGCAGCCGCGCCGGTCCCGCCCTGCTGCTCGGCGGAGCGTGCGGTTCATTCCCTATTCAGCGGTGGGGCACTCGCCTTGGAAGGGCGCGGGGCGGCTGGCACGGTGGCGGCGCGCGGGGCCCGTCTGAAACAACCTTGCGCGGGCGAGGCGGGCAGTCACGGGGCGGGGCGGGGCCGCGGTGCGCAGGGTCTGACTGAAACAACCTTGCCGTGGCGGCGCGGGGGGTGGCGCGGCGAAAGCGACCGTCTGGCGTGGGGCGGTGCGTGGGGCGGTGCGTGGGGCGGTGCGTGGGGCGGTGCGTGGGGCGGTGCGTGGGGCGGTGCGTGGGGCGGTGCGTGGGGCGGTGCGTGGGGCGGTGCGTGGGGCGGTGCGTGGGGCGGTGCGTGGGGCGGTGCGTGGGGCGGTGCGTGGGGCGGTGCGTGGGGCGGTGCGTGGGGCGGTGCGTGGGGCGGTGCGTGGGGCGGTGCGTGGGGCGGTGCGTGGGGCGGTGCGGGGGGCGGTGCGGGGGGCGGTGCGGGGGGCGGTGCGTGGGGCGGTGCGGGGGGCGGTGCGTGGGGCGGCGCGTGGGGCGGCGCGTGGGGCGGCGCGTGGGGCGGCGCGTGGGGCGGCGCGTGGGGAGGCGCGGGGGGCGGCGCGGGGGGCGGCGCGGGGGGCGGCGCGGAGGGCGGCGCGTGGAGCGGCGCGGGTGGGCGGTGCGGGTGGACTTTCCGGGTGCGCGGCGCGGCGAAAGCGACCGTCTGGCGGGGGCGGCCGCGGCTCCTGGGGCGAGCCCCTCGTGGCCCCGCCTTCGCGTCGCAGCCACTTGAACATTCTTCCGCCGAGTGGCCGCTGCGCGCCGCCCACCCTCCCCGCGCGCTCGGCTCCCTCGGGGGGGGGGGGGAGGCTGCGGCGAAAGTAGGGTCGCATGCAGCTGGCTGCAATAAAATTACAGGAGAGCGTTGCTTCAAGAGGGACTCGTGCTGCTTTTAATAACCGCAGGTTGCGAAAAGGTCGTTTCTGTCGTTTGGAGTAGATGAATGCAGTACTTGAAATAGATGGGTGCGTAAATGATGCAATATTATTTGTGAATCTCCAATTGGTCGAAATTACTTTAGGTTTGTCTTGTATACAAAGTGATGTCGTTTGCACGTTTCCACACGTATGCTAAGTGATGTCGTTTACCGCCGTGCAATGTTTAATGATGCTTTTCAATACCTTTTCGGATTGAAAGCAACTAGAATTAAGAATAAGGGTTGAGAAAAAGTGTTAATCCTAAAAGGCATAATAGAAAGATTGCGAGCGTGATAAGAGTTTCTCAGAAATGTTTTCAAAAACTTAAGCAGTAATGATTTAAATGTCATTTCCAAGTTCTAAATCTTCAGCAGATGCTAACTGTATGTGCCGTCGAACGAATTTACGAATATAGTGAAGTGCAATTTGCTGTGATACAAACATGTTCTGAGGTCATAGACTTTTGAATAATAAAATTATTTCGGTCTATTTGAAATTTGTTTGCGATAAAGTGTGTCAAAGAAAGGAAATAATCAACAAATATAAAACATGTGGATGGACCATGAATTCTTAAAGAAGCAATGACTCAGTTTAATTTATTTATACAGGTGTCCGGATAAGGAACGTTGAAACTTCAAAAATACGCTCTTAAAACAGTTTTAAGCATATTTTTTTCTAATAAACTAGTACAATACTCCGAATGGTGTTGCCGCAATAAGCACTCAAAGGTTGGTGTGAAGAAATGCTTTCTAGGCAAAAATTTGCATTGCAAAAGCATAGGAACACTCCAGAAACCTTTAAATGGTTAATTATTTACAAAAAAAAATCAATATATCTGCTCAGAAAGAAAAAATAACACAGAAATATCAATTAAATCTACACAATTCGACTGCCTTTTTATTTCTGGGTAAAGTATTGTCTCTGAAAAAAATATATTCATTTCTTTTGTAAATAAACAATTACGAGTTTCTGAAGTGTTTCTATTCTTCTGCAATGTGAATTTTGCCTAGAAAGCATTTTTTAAAAAGAACTTTGACTGCTTATAGCGGCTTAGCCATTCGGAATATCCAAATAGTTTATTAGAGAAAATATGCTTAAAATTGTCTTACGAGCTTATTTTCGAAGTTTCAACGTTTCCTCGTCGGGCACCCTGTGTATCGGCAACAACCACAAGCTTCCTCCATCTGTCATGAAGCCCAGAGGCACGCAAGTATGAAAAGTGCGCATAATAATCCCAGAAGGCAACCTGCAGTGTGGAAACGGAACGCGTGGGCGGGCTCGTGGAACGAGCTCGCTCTGAGGAAAAAATCCGTCGGCGTCCGTCTCGGCCCCTCCGCTTTCGTCGCCGCGCCGTCGTCCATCTCCGTCCCCGTCCCCGTCCTGTCGCGGCGGTGGTTCCCTCCCCCGGGTGTTGGTTGGTTGGTGGGGTCGGGGCCCCGCGCGGGCGCGCCGCCAGACTTTGCATAATGACACAGGGGGCGCGGCGCGGCGCGGCGGTGGCGGTAGGCGGCGCCCCGTCGCGCGCTCTCGGGGCGCGAGCAAGCCTCAGACGACGAGACGTCGTCGTTGCACTTCCTCCTCCCTCTCCCCTTCCACTGCCCCCTCCCCAAACACCTCGCTCTCCTCCCCTCACCCCTCCCAACGCTTCGGGCTGAGCCGCCGCTGCGAGAATGCGCCATTACGCTCTCTGTACACGACTGCCTCTGCCTCAAGACGATTCTCTGGGGCCACCCTTTCCAGGAGAGCGCACTTTCTTTTTTTTATTTTCACTTTTCATCGACTGATGTGGTTCAGAATAATAACTTGCCACTGCAGTGTCTCTGGACGCGTGGTTTTGGGTTGGTTGAGGGGTGTTTCCGGGCGTGCCGACTGCTAAGGTCATTAGTCCAGTAAGCGTATCGCACACTTTTCACTGAGGTGGTAACTTCCTCTGTTGGATGACGGGATCCGGCGCCGATCTACAGGTCGGCTTCCGGGTTTTTCCTCCACCAGGTATTGTCCCATCAGCGGGGCACCGCCCCAGCCGTGCCAAGTTTTAAGCTCCTTGTGGTAATAAAGTGCATATATGTATGTGTGTGTTTGTTTGTTTGTGTGTAAGCAAGGGGAGCGTGATAGGCCAAGGAAGAGGAAGAAAAAAAATTGAGCGCGGCTGTGGCTCGTTTATTAGAGTACTCTTTCAGCATTGGCTTGGTTTTGATCGGAGAAACCGCGGAAAACTACCGATCAGAGAATTCTCCTCCAGACAGCGACTGAATTCTATTTAGCTATCCAGCGAAGAGCGAAAATTCTGCCACCGTCGCGACGCGTTTGGTCATAGCTTTCGTGCCCCGTCGCTTACACATTTTCGACACCTAACTTGTGAGTTGGGTCGAATTCAGCGAAGAATTGGAGCGGACTGTTGTATGGCCATGCTTTCACCGATCAATACCAGGTGAATATCGGATCAGTACCTTAACGAACGAGCCACGGACCGATCGCGATCTTTCCTTCCTCATCTTTGTCCCCTCCTTTCCCTTTACATAAACACACATCACTTGAATACAGTACACTACTACACATGTCAGGATTCTCCTTGTAATTCATATTATGCTCTACTAACAGTTGTATAGTTCATCTTCTTTAGATATATTTTATTAATTTATTACTACGTACTTCCACATAAATATGCTGTTTGCGATCACTTATGATCGTTTGTTAAAATTTTCTCTATTATAATTTATCTTCTCTGCCGGTCCTTTACCTTGGACGATAATCATGCGTCATTTTGGCAACTTCATATCATCTACACTCTTTCGAAAACTCAGATTTTACGACAGCACCAGTGAACTTCACTTCGTTAAGTTCCACCCTCAACGCCTCCCTGCCGCCACTACAATATCGGCCGTCATGGACACTCTTGGTTCCTCCCTCCTTTCTCTCTAGCGTCCTGCCGGGAGTGGCGCCTGCGGCCATGTTACAAAGCTTCCCCATTATTGTAATGGAATACTGCAGATTTATGGATCCCCCCCCCCTCTCCCTTAGTGTTCGGTTACGCGACATAAATAGCCGAGCCGGTCCGTAAGAGCGTCCCCCTCTAGTTCGTCGCAACTGTCTGCCGTGGCCAGCCCGGTGGGCGTGCGTACCCAACGAGTAAATGGGAAACGTCGCGTGAGGGAGGGGAAGAAAAAGTTCATGAATCGTCCGTTCGTCTACTTCTGCGCCTTCCTCTGTAGTTCGAATGGCGTACGTGTTGGGAACCGAAGGTAATAAGAGTTCGTTGGCCGTGAACTTGTTTAGGGTTCTCTTTGTAAACGAGAGGCTGTCCACGGAGGAAGCACGCTGAATCAATTACATCGACTTTCTTTCGTGTTACAGTATTTCGTGACATTATTCCGTGGCCGACTCTCCCCTTCTTTTTTTTCTTTTGTAGAACAGTCGCTGTTGTAGGGTTCGGTTTGAGGATCAGGAGTGACGGAAAACGTTCAGAGACCCTTCGGAAAGGGGTTCGGAACGTCAGTTTCCATGGAGACGAAAAGGCTTAGATGAGACTTGTTTGCAGTGGGATTTTGTCTGACAAACTGAGGCCTTGTGTTGATGGCGCGTGTCGGATTACGCACGTCCGCATCAGAGGAGGTGCAGTTGTGCATGAAATGTTCGCCAGATTTACTTTTTCAGCGAGTTTCCAAAAAAAAGAGAAAGATGCTTTCAGCAACCACTCTATTATGCTATCCATTTTGCGTGTGCATTAAAATCTGTTAGTAGCGGCCTTTGTTTTGTTTTTAATAACTTCAATGTACTGGCTAGTTCAAGGCATTATAGCTTTGGTTTACATATTGTTCGGGACGTTTTCCACATTGCACAGTGAATTGCGAATAAGGCAACGGCCGGTGGGTTGTGAATTAATGGCTGCGTGCTCATCAGTACGATGAACAATGCACCAATTTAAATCTTCCATAGGGTAAACGTGATCTGGAAAGTAAAACATTTTGTGCACGGGATAACCTTATTTATGCATTTAGAGTTAATAAACAAACATTAATTTTCAATATTCTCGTAAAGAGTTTTGTCTTTATTGAAATGTATAACATGGCAACGGGTTATGCTGAAATTTACTCGACCAAAGACTTGTACAATTTGCATATCAAATGTATATACTTGCGTGTCTGAAGAACATTAAACAAAACTAATGGTCGTGTTGTAGGACTTGCTTACATATTTATTGATAGATTTTAGCGATCTTTCACCTAACGATGTTTTTTAATGGTTAAAATTGCTTGCGAACTTTTATCATTATCATTAGATTGGAAAATCCCTTCCTTTTTAAATTATCAGAAATATAAGATTGATTCAAGGAATTGGAAACATTATCAATATTATGGTAAGAGCAATTATTTCAATGATGATATATGTAATGGAAGTACTAACATTTTCAGCGTTAAAAAAGCCTTCATCAACGACGAATGTCTTTTAAATGAAATTTTCATTCCCGTTGGTTTCCTCTTGTCAGTTTTGACGGTGACTGACGTGATAAAATTTCATCGAAATTGAATCTTGTTACTTGTGTATCCTCGCGAAAACGTTGTGCTCGTGGAAAACGATCTTGGGGAGAATGTATACCAGAAATAAACAGGTATACTAAGTTTTGAATAAACATGATTGCTTGTGGAAGGCGCTTTTTTGTCTGCGGGGTAATTTTATACTTCCCAGCGAAGTAAATTCCTATGGATTATACATTTGTAATAAAGAAGGTTCCGTTGGAAAGTATATTTCCTTAGGAAATCAACCAAAATACCACAAATGTTGATACAAAAGATGTGAAAAATGAAAATTACAATTATTTAACATATACATTTATGTAAAGAAGCTTAAATGCTTACATATTCCTCACTGGTTTCTATTTCTAGTAATTTGTGTGGGACTCTAGACTCATTACAATAAAATGTACAAATGTTCGAATTTTAGATAACACATTCAGGTTCATCTCTTCCAAGAAAAACTCGAATACAGAAAAAAATATTTTGACTTGCATGCTAATAATTCAAGTTTTTTTAGTGAGAGATTTCTTCATTCGCTTGTTGTAAAGAGTATACAGAACATTAAATTTCGAGCTAGGCTTCGAACATAGCTAGGTCGAATACAGACGCTGTCTGGAGAAGAATTATTGCGGCCGACTGCTCTGTAGCTTTCCGTGGTTTCTCTTATCAACGCCAGGCGAATGCCGGAGCAGTACCATAACAAACTGGGCACGAGCCGCTAGCGATCTTCATTGTCCTATCCAAACCCCTTACATCCTTTCACCTACACGTACTACACTACCACACAAGTCTGGGGACCCTTCGGGAGCTTAGAGCTTGTTCAGACTGTTCTGCGTTTGTGGAAGATACCGGGGTGGAGAAAACCCCCACAAGACATCTCTCCATCCAACGGGCGAAGATAAAACAGCGACACAATGATAAAAACGTGCACTTCGCTAACGGGAATAATAATAATAATAATAATAATAATAATAATAATAATAATAATAATAAATAATAATAATAATAATAATAATAATATATTTATTTTGGCCACAATTGGCGTGTTTGCCAGGTGGTAGCCAATTAATTACACTATACAAATGAAAATTGAATATAATGTATTACCTAGAACCTTGTATACCCCAGCATAGCAAGAAAGGCTCCATTTCTCGCGTACACATATGAAACTCAGACACTCTGTGCACACACCCAAACACGCACGCACCACGCACAAATACGTATATACACACACGCACACACATATACATACATATACACACACATATACATATATATTCATATACACATATACATACGCATATGCATATACACACGTACACGTGCGTATACGCATATATTCACACACATACACGTGCGTATACGCATATATTCACACACATACATATATACACACATACATAAGTACACTCCAAAAATGTACTTACAGCTAATTAATACCATCTAATTATATTCTATCGTATTCTATTGTATCTAATTCTAATCTTTAAATTTTATTTCATTTACTCTATTCACTTCTGCTACGTCTTGCTGCGCTGCACTACACTGCAACGCCCCAACCCCACACTCCACTATATTTTATTTTTAACATTGGTAATGATTGGTAAAATTGGTAATAGCAGTTGACGCGCCCGGAATCACTAATCGATCAAACAACCGCCGAGGCTTCCTGTTGCCTGCACGCGTTGGTCTCGGGGACCGCACGTGACGGGATGGCGGTACAGCAGGCGCGTGTAAGATGTTAGCGCGCGCGGGCGCTGGGGATATCGCCCCGGACGGAAAAGCGCGGTAGCGCGTGCGACCTCCGGGTGACGTGTGACGTCAGCGCACTCGCCGCTGCTTCCGGCCGAGCGACCCTTCGCCACTTGCAGCCTGGGAGTGCACGAGAGTGAATGAAACATCGATCTTTTAAAGCTGATTTAGTAACTTTTAACATTCAATTCGTGCGCTACAAAATTTAATTTGCCAATTGTCGTGTTTATTAATTGATAATTAACATTAAGCTGGAAACAAATTTAAAAATAGACAAACTGAGCTTGAAAGCCCGTGCCCCAAGGGTCATTTCAAAGGGCCAGTCCTCAGTTCGCCGAAGAACGTACCATTAGTTTTTATATCATATTTTCACTTTTACAAATTTGTGATCGTTTTTGTCGAAAATAAAAGGTAAAAACATCTGTTTTGAAAACATCGACGTAGATGTTGCATATCTAATGCCCGGATTGAATATAATGAAAATCCACTTAATTCAACAGTTTAAAAAATTATTGAATTTGGTCAATTTTAAATATTTGAAATTAATATGCAGGCATGCATCGTAACATAACTTCGAGTTGAACTGAACTCTTTTTTAAAAAGTCGCTTTTCACCTGCTTGATCATATAGCGACCACTGTGATTGTTGTTACAGCGAGGAGGGATTCAAATCCGCGACCCTTCAAATCGAGGCAACTTCGGCCCTTAAGCCCTTCAGCCTTAGCGACCTCGGCTATCCAGGTCAGCACTGAATAACTATTTACGAAACCACACCCTTTGCGCTGAGGTGAATTGTTTTACTTGTGAATAGAAAGTTGAGTAATTCTGATATAGCGGATTAAATATAAATACCTCTTCTAATCTTTCCATTAAGTTATTTTCTATTTTATCTCAACTGCTTGTCATTGCTTTCGAAAACATTCTTTATCGCAATATTGAAAGATGATGGTGTAATGTCTATTACTAAAGAATCGGGTTAGAATACACGATTAACATCATTAGAAAATGGGTCTGAAGAAATAGTATATGCAATGTAGATCAACTATGCAGTTGCAAAATACTTATGTAAATGTTTCGCTCGTTTTTGTCGCATGCAATGCCACTATATGAGAGCGCGAGTACTTGAATGTATACAATGTCCATATGAATGACCCAAATGGCTGCGGAGGTCTCGTGGCCTTGCTGACCTCGTGCGCCATTTACTGATTTGCTCTACTTGCGGAGGCTTCGACAGTGTTCGAATTGTCTCTTTAGTTCGGTTCATGAGGGCTATGATGAAACTTCAACGCCCAAAAAGGGCTCTTTATTGTTTAAAAAACATGATTTCTTTGAAGGTTTGGTCTTGGCATTCCTCCTAGCGTACACACTGTCCAATTCTGATCGTGTTTGTATTTTGAGGTACACTAATGATACAACACTAATTATTAATAATTAATAATATAATAATAATAATAAAATTATTTTAATTATTTTTATTAGTAGTACTTAATATTCTTTATAATGGGCATAATATATTAATGTCATTTGTTACTCAGCATTTCCAGCCATGCGGTATATTTTATAGCTCGTTCTTTTTAAAGTGGTCTCAACTGAATGGTTCGTTTCTTAATTAAGAGTATGCTATCACTATATCAGACAAATAATGTTGCTGTCAACTAATGTTGCTGGTCAAAGGAAACGGAAGAAGAAGAAAGCGGCAGAACTTGAAGTCACGTTGTAAGCGTGCGATATTCACAGCAAATTGATTGCTCAGTCTCGGCAAGGCCCGCAATGTGAAAGTGAAAACTCCTAGGATACAATCTTTCCTAGATTTTAAAAATTCGAATTACTAATTTTGTTTGCGAAACCATTGAGCTCATCTGTTCAAATTGGTTTGGCTGATACTCGCATGAAACCCAACCGGCAGCGTAAATGTCATTGTGGGTATGTTGCGATATTTGATAGATATATATGGTGTACTATTTACCAACAACAGTAGGAACGATCAACATTTCCAATAATATCAAAGCTAAATATCTATTTTTAACATCTATCGGTATTAACTTCAGTTATTATGCTGACCACTTGTTTCCATTCATATAACCGTTCTGGTATATTACGTAACAGAACGCAAAACGCCCTCAGCGAAATCAAAATTTGACCTAAAATGTGGAACTTAAATGTTAACCGTAGCAACAGTTGTTCCAAATGTTTTGTCTTACGGTCCTGTCCACCAGACCCTCAACTTTCGTACAACCAACGCACCCTACAAGACCTTTTCTCCAAAGATACAGTACATGGGAGTTAAACTGGATGTAGACTGACATGGATCCCAAGCATAATTCTTTAGTTAGCAAAGCAAAACAATGAGCGTTCATTCAGCATCGCTCCCCCTCTTTTAACTCCAAAATACAAATTAAACCTATTATTACATATGCCTTCCCATTGGCGGGGGGCATCACAAACACCATTATCAAAACTTATAGTTCCGCAAAACCAATGTCAGATTAGTAGTAGGTGCAACTCCCAACTACGTACTTCCAGGTAAACGCCGTTGGTCTAAATGGCCGTGGTTTCTCCGATCGACATCCAGGCCAATGCCGGAGCAAGTGCCCTAACAAAAGGGCCACGGTCCGCCCGCGTTATTTCCTTTCTATTCCTTGTCCTCTCCTCACCCCTCAGACACACACACACACACACACACTCTCTAACATGCACTAGACTACCATACATGCCGGGAGACCGGTCGGGAGCGTAGAACATGTCTCGGCTGGGGTGCGGTGTTCCGCTGATGGGAGATATCTGGCTGGGGAAAAACCGACGGTAGGTCGAACCCGGATCTCGCCATCCCGAGGGGGAAGACCATGACTACACGTACGGGACTAACCTTCGCAGTTTGCGCACCTAGAATCGCTAACAATCAACCAACTAATCAATCAGTGAATGGTAAGAATGGTTGGGGCCGCGGGGTGTGGCGGGGCAGACGGGGCGGGCGGGCGGTGCAGCGCCTCGCGGAGGGGGCATCCTCCCCAACAGCGCTCGCGCAGGGCATTGATCTGCAGCGCCCCCCCCCCCGCTCCAGCCACCCGTTGTCGTGGCAACGCACCCGTTATTGGGGCGGCGCCGGACGGACGGGCGCCCGACCGCTCGCTCGCTCGCTGGCTGGCTCGGTGGCTCGCCGGGTGGCGCGCGCCGAGGGTTGGGCCGGCGCGGCGCGGCGCGGCGCGGCGCGGCGCGGCGCGGCGCGGAGGCCGGCCGATGAAGGCGGGTGTGAAACGTGGTTGGCGCCGGCCACCTGGTTGCATGCCGCGCCCCTGCCTCCGCTGCGGCTGGACGCTCGATGGCAGGAATCTGGAATGCATTATGTTCTAAATGAGAAACTCGTGTTCTTTTCAAAAGGAACTGTGGAAGGGATGGCTGGTGTAGAAATGTCGGTGTGGAGGTTATGAGTACTTTCACATTTCTGGTGACGCTGCTCTTTGACATTGCGTCTGGGATCTCCTGCTAGGGACAGTGTCCAATATTTTACTTTTACGACTTGTGGTTCGATCACAACTCGGTGATTTAAACTCCGTGATATACTCATTAATGACTTTCCTACATGTCTCATGAGACGGGTGGCTAAGCCACAAAGCATCTTTGTTTGGTATAGCAAAACTATTAAAATTTTGTTTGAACGTACAAATATTAATAGACTAATTTGCATCCATGTTCAACAGTGATAAGCTAGTGTAAACGGCATAAGCATCCCAGTGAATGTCCTACGTAACATCGATTAGAATGTATCACGTGAAATTAATTGATTTGGCTGTCATGTTTAGAGTTATGATGTAGAAAATACTAGTTTGCTTTATCAACCTTAATAGCTTATTAATTTAATGGATATATATTGGCTCTCAGCTTTTTTATGTAACGAATAATTCACTTCCCCATGACAGAACAAGAACTGCGCTTCCTGCGAAACATTAGAGGTGTGGGTTCGTCGGGTAAATGCAAGGTCTAGAATGCAATGGGCAAGGGAGTTCGAAAGCGGGATGCCGGAGTCTCCCTAGTTGCCATTTTCTTTTGTGCGTGGGATATCCGCGAAGGTTCTTCCTTGCGGAAACTACTATTTAAACTTCCATTTAAACATAGTGTTACGGTGTCATCCAATCGGAAGCTTGGTCCTTGCACGGACTCTGTTCAATTCGAAGTATAGTGCAAAGGGCGACCATGTGGCATCATTTTGTAATGAACACAATGCAAACATTGCAATAGTTCTCTAATAATCGTGAAAGTTTACAATAAGTTACTTCTCTTTTGGGCGCAAGCCTTATTTATGTATTATTCCTATTATCGTTATACCTATATTAATATTATTAGTGTAACATATCACGTAGAGAATTCCTCCATTAATTGTCCTGCAACTCTAAACGGAATAATACAAATACGTATGTATTTACAACTAAAAAAAAGTTTTACCTAGAGTTGTCGCATATTTCTGCTTGCACGAATGTTGTAAAGAAATTGCAATGTCCATGCATCAAGTTGCTTCCTACTAGAAGTAATTCAGAACCAGTGCATTTTTACGTAAATTCTGCACTTCATAAGTTACTTGTTGTCAATTTAACAGGAAACATACGGGGATTTGTATTTTTGTTCGCCATTTGTAAGTCATTCGAGCGTCACTATTGATTCTCAATATTTTCTTACCTCATTTAATTTCTATTCAGTCTCCACTTTCAATAATAATCCGTTGCACACAATCGTGATGAGCAATTCGCTTGCGAAAGCGCTCATTTCTATTGCATTTTCTCGTGGAAATGAATGTCCATTCGATAATTCCATTCAATCTGCCATTCGCCCTTCCCCTGCCGGCGCCCTCGCTGTGTGTCTCTCGCTGTGTGTGTAGGCGCTGTGGGCCAGCAGGCGCGCAGACCGAGTCCCTTCGGCCCTGGGAGGGCGGTTGAGGGAGTCTCGTCGGAGTCTCCTAACTCAATTCCATAGACTTGAAGTGTTTTAAATAGAAAGATTTTTTTAAAATGTAATTTCACTGCTGTTATTTCAATATATTATACAACTAGTGGACCCGGAAATGCTTCGCTAATGCAGTGTATTACACACTTCTGGGTCACGTGATTGTTACTCAAGTTTTACACTGCACTGTGCAAAAATTCTAATAGGTGACTTTCTCACAAGTTTATGTTACAGGTCCCGATTTGGATATGGTTGTTCAGTAAACTATTGTTAAAACGTTCTCCCTCAAACTTGGACATGCGTTCGCAATAAAATTATTTTGAAGAAATTTGATTTACTTGTCCGAGATAACTTTCAAGTAAAAAAACCCTCCGATATTTCCCAATCTAAGGGGCAGAATACTTGTTTGCTGTGAACCGTAGCTTAATCCTGGACTGTGCGAAGGGTTGCGTAGAGTTCAATTGGGAGTGGGGGAGGAATCGTCATAGATGAATAAATCAACAACGCCCCCACGTGTCCGATTTAATTCAAAATACTCTTTAAATACTCCCATTACTAATGAGAATAAAGTGTGGAAATTTCAGCGAAATCGGTCGAGTAGTTTTTGCGTCTACGTGCGCACATTTGCTTTTATTAATGTACAGATTTATTTGGTTCAGTGTTATTAACAATAATACGGATTATATATGGATACATAACAACAGTATGAATAAAGAGACACCAAATCAACAATACAATATATTCAAATATTTTAAATTTATAAACTGCAAATAAGTATAACAATGGTTACAAAATATGAATGGTTATTTTAAATTGGGTGTCAGTTTTTTTAGACATAGTAGTGGAACATGGGAACATAATAAATGCACATTGTGAAGGAGCGCTACTATTTTTAATTTAAAATAATTTTCACTTGCAATCATGAAATGGTTAAAAACGATACATTCTTAAAAAGAATATGGTGAAAAAAACTAAATATAAGTATGAAAGGGCGATAATACCTTCATTCTCAACACAACGACATTCAAAAATATCCCGGCCTCAGCAAGGGTTATTTATGCATCAATGCTCGTAGTACGAAGACTTTAGCTGAACAACCTCGTTCTTAGTTGTTTTATTGTTGTAGGTATGCGACGAACTCATTTCATTCCATTTTGGGTTGGTTGAATGGTTGGCCACGGCGTGCCGAGAGCGCGCCACGAGCGCTCTTGGTGCCATTTGCAGTAGGGATACCACATCGAGGTCCATGTTTTGGAAACATCGAGTTTTCAACTAAAATATCGATGTTTTAAACATCGATGTATTGAAGACGATGTTTTTTGAACATCGATGTTTTGGGTTCGATTTTTTTAAAATTCCAATGTTTGTTCGTGGATGAAAGATGCCCATAATCACAACTTTGTGCAAATTATGCAACTGTCTGTGTTCGAACCAAACTATCGCAGTTTATACTACCTACATCGATTAGACTACTAACTCTCGCTCCTGATGATGCGGATATACTGGTATTTCCTTCGTGTTTCCTCGTATTTCGCAAATGGAGAGGTGTTTTTACTTTGTTTTCAGTTAAATTTTAATTATAATTTAAAATGCAAGGACACAGGCAAATTAAATGTTGTTGAGCATGAAATTACTGTTAGGGGTTTTTAAACCAACTTTAAAACACCGATGATGTTTGGTCGTTATATTATTAACATTGATGTTTTGATTTTGAACGATATTTGGCAACATTGAGGTTTCGTTGTCGATGTCGCCTCACTAATTTGGAGCCACTGTGCGCGCCCTGGGTGGTGATCGGGGCCGGCGCGCGCTGTATCGCCCCCCCTCGCCCCCCCCCCCTCGCCCCCCCTTGCCACCACCCTCGCCCCCGCACTCATGTGCTCGCGCACGGCCTCCTGGAGATTTATGACGCCCCCTTCACGCACGATACACGAGTGGCGGGAGGCAGGCAGGGAGGGTGGGTGGGCGGGGGTTGTAATCGCGGAAATTTCGGTCGCTCCGGCGGGCCGTCCCAGCACGCTGTGCTTGGCGCGCCGATCGACCGGCCACTCGCCCACCCGTTGTTAGGCCGCCTACAAACACCTTTTTGTTTGCTCCCCTGGCCGGGCACGTTCATGCGATGCTCTGTTCCCTGCATCCCCTTCATTTTTTTTTTTTTTTCCTTTCTGCGGCCCGCGTTGCCTGTGGCTGTCGTTTCATTTGCAGGGGAAGGACGTTATGCCCTTCCGAGCAAATGAAGTTACGACGCGAGAATATTTTTTTTTTTATAGAAGCTCTGCCTTTTTGTAAATTCACTCTCTGATCGCGTTTATTCATTCTGCTGAGAGGAATACCTGACAAGACTGAGGGTAAAGTTCAGGGTTGTTTTCACGAAATTTGAAGATGCTCTATGGAATTTTATACATTGGAAATTTAGATTGTGTTTTCAATGTGAATGGATGTAATTTTGGTAATAAAGTAATGAGAAAATTTGTTTAATGATTTTGTCATCTCATTCCTCTATTTCAGAAACGTAAACCCTTGTAAGCCCTCAAAACGTAAACAAACTAACAAATTTAGAAGTGCACTTTTGCACATCTGTAGTTGTCTATGTACTGCAGAGTGACTATAGTTTATTTCCGGAAATGTCAAATTTCTATTCTACTGTTTAAGATGCTACTGAAAGTATGTAGGGTCAAAATAGTTTTGTGTTATTAAAAATGTTGGATGATGGATGTAGTATGGCTAAATGTATTATGTTTATTATATTGTTTAAATCAAAATAGAAAACACACTAGTGAAATAAGTAAAGGAAATATAGTTATAAAATAAAAATAAATTCGAACGTTAATTACAATTATAATTTTCTCTGACAACGATATTTTTAATGGACCTAATTCCTAGAAATTGCTTATGTATTCGATCATTTAAACGCATGATTTGTGCCTCTCTGCAATCCAAGGAGGAGAGTTAGCATTAAATCGTGTGCACATCATCGCTGGTTGTTATTTTTAAATATTTTCAATCGTCCTGCTCTTAAAGAAAGCTATTGCACCCAGGGGTCCTTGTTTTGTCATTACCCTCCCCCCGAGGGGAGACTTTGGCGCGGCAAGGCAGGGCTGAAGGCGCCCCCATAAAGCAAATCGCCGCCCCGCCCCCGCCCCCGCCCCGCCCCCGCCCCGCCCTGCCCTGCCCCCGCCCCCGCCCCCGCCCCGCCCTGCCCTGCCCCCGCCCCGCCCTGCCCTGCCCCCGCCCCGCCCTGCCCTGCCCCCGCCCCGCCCTGCCCTGCCCCCGCCCCGGTCCTGGCGACACCCGCGCTGAGGCGGTGCGGGAAGGCACTCAAACGCGGAGAAATATAAATTTAATGCAAAACCGACGGAGAATAATTTCCTCCCCTCGGAACTCCCGCGGGACACGTCTCGTGCCTCCGCGGGCCGCGACGTCTTCATTAGTGGAAGTGGTGGGGGTGGGAGTGATGGACGCAGCGGTGGGGGAGGGGGGAAGCGAGACACATTGGGGGAGACGGTTGATCGCTGACTGCTATGGATACGTGTGGGTTATGTGGAGCTGGTAGGTGCTGTGCGCGAAGATCGTAAACCGAAAATGACGCGAGGAGGCGCTGCCGTAAAACGAATTGAAACAATTTTGTTGTGGACGTCTTCTCTGAATTAATTTGCTGGGGTCTATTTACTACTCGGCGTGTTCTTTTTCTCGATTGTTAGATCTCAAGGTACTTGTACTCAAGTCCTTTAAACTATGAGCTACTACTATCTACACTGGTAGTGAATGTAGAATATTACATAACTAATGATTCAAGTTCGATTTTAGCTGAATTTCTAAATGAAATTTCTAGACAAAATCTATGAAGTTAGTTCACTAAAACGTTCCTTTCAAATTTCGAAATGCAATCGCTCTCCCTTTCACTTGTTTTTTGCGTATGGTCTTCATGGCTCTGAAATGTTGTTGGTATGGTAGTTTGTTTAGAGAAGAGTAGAGAGGCTCATGAGATAGTGCCGTGATGTATTTTCTGATGTGAGGAACTTATAAATAGTTCACAATTCCAGTGTTCGTGTCCGAATTCCGTCCCTATTGTATCATTATCAGATTATTATTTTTTTTTGTAAATTATTGTAGTATATTAGTATTTGTTTCTTAAATGCCTCTTCCATTAGATGTGTATTACAGGAAAAGCGAGAGGAAGCGTTGTTCTGATTTACTTACTTGCAAACACGTATTCTGGTATTGAACTTCAGAACGCCTTATAGAAAATTGTATTGCCAAATTTTGCGAGCATAGAACATTAACGCAAGTAAGAAAAACGTGTTTGTATTGTGTCTAATAGTGAGTATACATTTTTACTTATTAATGCGTCAACTTTTAAGTTAAATGGAAAATTTTATTGTCACAGTATTATTACTAAAGAATAATATGTTTATATCCATGCCGTATGATTTCGTCATTCTCGCGGAAATACAAACATCACATCATAAAGAGGAGTTACACAAGCATTTTGGATTTGAATTGGGTTAATAGTTTACCGACTGTTATTGTTTTTCGTGAATTTTTCTCCAGGCGTTCATTTCGGGCAAATATTCTAAACTGTTGACTGAGGACCAACAAACGAGTATCCTTTGGATGGCTCATAATTAGGGACCGGATTTATTAGCTTTTTCTTATCATCCACTAAATACGAATGAAATATGAAAGGGAAAAGTCTTTCTATTTTGCATCCCATTTCGGGAGTTTTTGAAAGGAAGTCCCTCTATAACAAGTTTTGTTACAGAGTTCATAAGAGGTACCAACTTTTGAGAATGACATTCCATTACGAATTTTTGGAATAGACTGTAATTTCCTAGGTCAATATCGTGCGTAATTAAGATACAGAAAATCGATATTAGCTACAGTGAACCGCGGAAATTAAAACGTATTACAAAATCGAAAATGAAATGTACGAATTAAATTTACACTGCCTGACAAAAAAAAAGATGCATCCAGGAGTGGTTGGAAGTAAATGAAACTACATATGCTGAAAGATCTGTAACTTTATTGATGTGATTACAATATGGGATGAAAGAGACGAGGCTGTTGGCAGTAACAGGTAGAAAGTTGCGCCAGGTCAGTAGGGTGTCGCACCTTCTCTGGCTGTATTGCATGCCCTTATGCGGTTCAGAATTGTGTCAAACAGCCTTTGGATCCTCTGTTGAGGTAAGTTCGTTCACAGTCGTTGCGGTTGTTCCTCCTGATCCTGCAGGTTGGTAATGCGCTTCCTATGGCAGCCCGCACGTGTTCAATCTTGGCGAGGTCCGGCGATCTTGTCGGCTACAAGAGGACCTCATCATGACCTAGGCAGTCGATAGACACACGTGCTATGTGTGTGTGCATTATCTTGTTGGAACCCCCCCTCCCCCTGGGTGCTGTGCCATAAGGTGTAGGAAATGCGGACGCAGAGCGTCTGTGACGTATCGCTGTGCCGTTACTCTGCCGAAGCACTATTAGAGGTGATGTGAACGCATATCCGATGGCTCCCCACACCATAATGCCCGAGGTTGCGCCTGTGCGATTCTCTACATTTTGGGCAGAATATGCCCTCTGCCCTTCAAGCCGCCAAGCTCGAACATGATCAACGGAGGTTGTGGCGAAGACATGGCAGACATGGCGTTGGACCCCTAATCCGGCGGATGCGAGTCGTCGAGCCATTGTGTGGGAACCCAAGAAGATATTGTAGAGTCGCCAGCACATGTTCAGGGAGTACGCGTGCCGACGGCATGGGATTTCGCACGGCTTGACGCACTATATGACGGTTCTACTTGGGAGATGTGTTGACCTAGACACACGTGCTGTGTGTTGGGCGACCCGAGCTTGAACGACTTGCATGGGTGCCCTAATGAACCCATTGATTCCAAGATCGTCGACTATGACATATGAATGGCCCAAATGCTTAGGAATTAGCATGACCAACCAGGACCGCCAACCAGCCTCATGAAGTCCCAAACTGCGGCGTCTGTCAAATGCAGTCAATTGGTGGATAGTCAGACGCGTCTGCGGTGCATCGTGGGTGCATCATACGGTAGGTAAACATCGTCATTCACCGACTCAAAGCAGTTGACTGATAACTGCGCAACAACGGCGCTGACATCACGAATGCATTCTAGTGGACGTTCTACACATACATCACAGATGCGTGTGAATCTAATAATTTACACACCGACGCATGTATACCGAAATGGGGTAATATTGGACTACTCCTTCGGGGTGCAACACTATCTTTTCAGGCAGTATAGTATAAATAAATGTGTAAAGAAAAATGTATGAAGGGAATTATGCAGAATATATAGCATTTATAGAAATGTGCTTGTTACGAAAACGCGCAAGATACTAACTCAGGCACTAATAAATTATGTTCAAATGATTGCCTTCAGCTTACAGGCAGTGTGATATTTTTTTGTTTTCGTTTTTTTTGTTTTTTGTTTTTAGTATTAGTTTGATGGCCCTTTGTTTTGGCAGACATTTGTTCACATTATACATTTTTATTTAAAACCATCCAATCTTTAGACCAAAAATTATTCACACTGAATTATTTAACATTTTTCTTTCAAGAAAGTGTGAATGTGCTTGGAAATCCTGCTCTCGGGAGCTTCAACGTCACTACACTATAGGTGTCGTCAAAGCTCCTGATTGAATGACATCGTAACAGCTCATTTACGTCCCCGAACTCTGTTTAAATCGAAGTACGGCGAGTGCGAATTGCGGGTGTCGTGGGCTGCGGCCTACGAGCTCAAGGCTGCGGAAGCGCGAGATATGCGGGCCCCGATAAGGCGTCGGCTCCTCCGATCATCCTGTGGAGTTGCGTTGCGGGCGCCTTGCGCAAGGCCAGCTGGGCGGAGGGCACGCTTCCGCTGTGGATGTCGAGTTTTTTTTTTTTTGTTATGAATAATATCGTTTGGATTCTTCTTCTTCTTCTTCTTCTTCTTCTTCTTCTTCTTCTTCTTCTTCTTCTTATTATTATTATTATTATTATTATTATTATTATTATTATTATTATTATTATTTTAGAGTTCACGGACAATCCATTTTCATGGTTGGTGTGGCTGCTAAAATTCAAAATTCGTGAAAACCCTTTTGCCAATTTAGATATAGTAGTATTAATTAAAGACCGTATAAAGAAGTAAGTTTAAGTCATTGTTACTACGAACTACAATTTTAAGTTTTGTCATTGTTACTGCGAACTACAATTCATTACACTAATTGTTCCCATTTTTAGTGTGAAATAGCTTCGCTAGATATAATATGTTTGTGAACATCGGAAGCCATTATTTTTTTTAAAGTTCTTATTTTACCAATCTTGCTATGAAGCGTGAGGAAAATTTAAAATAATAATTGAGTTTAAAAGATAAATGCATTTACGAACACTTCGCGAGCGAAGCCGGTTCCAAGTAATATATTTCAGGGAACTGAAGAAGGCTGGACATTGTGGCACACAGATTACTAAAGGCGCGGACCGTACTTGTTCTACAGAAGGATGGAATTTTACCATTTCATTTGTAATATCTTAGTGAGAACGTCAACGTTTTACCAGAAATCAAATCTATCGGGCTTTAATACAACCACAAAACTTGGCTGTTCCATAAAAGTATCCGAAGGACTAACGAAATGAAACTCCAATTTCCGCTCTTGCCTTCGAGGGTGAAAAAAAACAACAACAACAAAAAAAGAGCACTGTTCTGATAATGAGATTCTAGTCATCGCTCCAACAGAGACCAAATTAATTGCCTCTCTCTTGTCTTTCATAATAGCGCCGTTCTCTTCTGGGCTAATCCATTTCCAGTAGCAGTTCGCCCCCCCCCCTCTTCCTTCCCCCGCGCTGTATCGCGAGGCGCGGCCGTGCGCAAGCGTTGTGCCTCGGTGCAAAGGTCGAGAAGCGAGCAGGAGGGGGAAGAGGTGGAGGTGGTGGTGGTGGTGGTGGCCGGGAAGCGGAGAAAGGGGAAAGGCGAGGCAATAATAATAAAAGACGCTCGGTCTGCCGCGGCTTGGCGTTAACATTCGCGCCCCGATGATTTATGAGCCCCGAGGGCGGCGGGCAGATGCGCGTTCGAGCCCAGGCCGTGGTGCGAGGAGCAGGGAGTGGGCGTGGCAGGATTAGCTCGTGAAAGCACTCGGTGCGTCTACTGCGATCATTGTGTGTGTGTGTGGGGGGGCGGCGGTTTTGAAAGATACTTCTGCTTACCAGTCACAGAAAAGGAGTGGCAGTATGGGGCAAGAGAAAGTAGATGAACCCCCGCTGTAAAGATTGTTCTCCCGAGTTCCTTAGACAGAAAAGGAAGGGTTTTACTATAAACAACTGTGTAGTATGTGTTCTCTGGGATCTGAAAAGTGCAAAGAAGTTTTCTTTTCAATTTTGCCTCAGGGCGTTGGACAACGAGATGAGGTAATTTCACGAGATCTCAAAAGACAGTAACTTTTCCCATTTCATATTCATAATTCAACATATGTACGGCACACATTCTTCTCTATATAGGAGAAAAAATGTATTCGGGAAAAGGTAGCGTAATTAATACCCGACAAAATAGCTCTTACTGTGTTACTCTCATTCTTTTTCTCCGGAGATTCCTCTACCATCTCTCTCTCTCTCTCTCTCTCTCTTTCTCTCTCTTTCTCTCTCTCTCTCTCTCTCTCTCTATATATATATATATATATATATATATATATATATATATATATATATATATATATTCTAACACCCCCTTTACCCACACACAAACTGTATACCTTCTGCACACTCAGCCGCATGCACTGTAAGCGGGTTGTTAAGATATTATGCTCGTGAAGCGAGCTTAGAATCTCAGGAAGCAGGATCTTTAGGGTACGAGAAAGGTCTGAACCCTTGACACAATAAAAGTCACACAAATCACACATAAACGAGCATATAATTCACTCAAAATTCTGTGGCATGAGTTGATAACAACGAAAAACAAATCAAAATAGAATTACACTTTCAAAAATGATCAAATAAATACAAATGAGCAACCTTTACAGCCTATTCAATAAATGAACACTTAATTTTGTTCAGAACTAACTTTCTGAAGCAATTTCTCTAACCAGTACTGGGAATTCCCTTTGAGAATTCAATACGTCTAAATTTAAGTTATTCTAGTTACAATTGCACGTGAAATTAAACTTATTTTACAATCTCTTGCCTTTCTTTAAAACATTACATACAATAAATAATATGTGGGCAAGCGCACTACTCTCAATTTATCTTTTAATTATAACTGCTAATAACAGAATAATGACTGCTCCAATAGAATGGTTTAAGGCAAGCAATACGCATTAAATCTCCCACTACAAAGCTGCAAATTATTACCACCCGTGTCCTCAGTTTTCTAACACTTCTGAATCTAGTCTTTTCCCTGCCGACGTGAACTTGACCTAATTTCACAGTTCTACAGGTTACCTCGAAACCGTCCACTTTCCAACCTTGAAGTCGCGTGCTGCGTTCCGCACCGCGTTGCTCGATTCCGACCTCTGCGTTGCCTGCGCTGTCCTCTTGCGTCTTTTTCTTTCTTCCTGAACGGCGTCTTCTCCCCGGTCGACTCGCGTATTCTTCCGTCTCCACTAATCGGTTTCTTCTCCTCCCACGGCTGCTACCGCCTTCGATTACGCCCAATTTGTAGAAAATGTCCCTTGCACTTCCCAGACTGCTAGTGCAAGTACTTCGCTCGTTCCTGACTTTTACTCCGTTAATCAAGAACTTTCAGAGCTTTCCTCACAACGGGCAACTTTTTACTTCCCTTATCAGTTAATAGAAGAATACTTCACTAATTCCTCACTACTGCGCGGACGACTAGCTAGACGTCTTTGCAACGCCGTAAACTCCTATCTAAACAGTCGTTGCGGCGGCAATTACTACCTAATCTGACGAGCGCTGATAGAAATCTGCTTACTTGCCGAGCGGTGACTTACTAGAAGAACTGCCGACCCGACGCGTGCTGGCAGAAGAGAGATGTTGACCCGATGCGTGATGGCTAGGAAAAGAGATCTTCCGCTTGCGCGCCCGCCCATTTATTGGCGTTGCCTGGGGAAATTCACTGTGGCGGGGGTAACTTCTCCTCCTTCAACCCTTTACCAGGAAAAACGTGGCTTGATAGTTCGTGGTGACTAGTACGAGCAACGGATACCAGGCTGCGCGTTTTGCTACTCTGGTTTTTGGCTGCTCTTCTCGCTGCCTGTGAGCGTTCATGCCGATGAAACGGTGGTGTTATGGGGTTGTATAATCCCATATCGCCACAATATATATATATATATATATATATATATATATATATATATATATATATATATATATATATATATATATATATATAACGCGCACACCGGGGAGGTGGCTCAGGGTATCAGCAGATATCATGGCAGTGCCTCTGACAGAGTCCCGACGGTGTCAGGGTTTTCGACGCTAGCTAGATAGCTCGGTCGCATTCTGTCGCTGTCTGGAGAAGTATTAGCTCTAATTAGTAGTTTTTGTGGTTTCTCTGATCTATACCAGGCTAATTACGGAGCAGTGTCCTAACGAACGGGCCACGGACCGCGCGCAATCTTTCTTTTCTCTTCTTTGCCCTCTACCTCACCCCTTATTTACACACACTCGCACTCACCACACATGCTGGGACACCGGTCGGAAGCTTAGAGCTTTTCCCGGCTAGGGGCGGCGCGCCGCTGGTGGGAGATACCTGGCTGCGGGAAGGCTGGCGCCGGATCCAGTGGGGGAAGATAACCGCCATCTCTCCAGGAAAACACATGGGTTACATTTTTGGGACTAATAATCCCAGCATTTGACGCGCCCGAAATCACCAATCAATCAAATGCGCCTGCACATAATTACATTATTTCTGCATGAGTTTGGAAATATCGCCGACACAGTTTTGCAAGCTTCATCTGTATACGCTGCTACCATATTGAGTCGGTCGAACTTGCGGATCACTCTGTATGAGGCGCGTGGAAGTGTTGCTTGTGGCGTCGGGGGCACAAAGAGGCGGCACGGGTCGCTTCGCGTCGACGGGGGAGGATGGGGGGTGGGGGGCGCAGGGCCCGGAGCCCAGGTGCGCCGGATGCCGCAGTCCCACCCCCGGGGGGCGGGGATCTCGGGCGCTTCGACCTTGTTTCGCGTGCACAAAGCGAGACGCCCTTGTCCTGACACGGGGCAGCCATTAGCCTGACGTCTGCCCGCTCCCGCCGGCGCGCCCGCCGCTGCCGCCCTTCGCCTGATGGAGTGTCAACGATGACGCACGACACCGATAAATGTGGTAACTGTGTTGCCGACGTCTTCAGCGCAGTGCATTTGGGGCCGCGAGAAAGAGCTCGGAGGCGACGTGACGCGAATGGAGCTGTCGTGTCGATCGTCTTGACGTTGCTTCTACCTGTGCGAGGAGGATACGAGGGGTGTCTCGGAACTGCCGGGTGATATTTACTTGCCGCAGCCTCACAGAAAAGGCCTCAAGGTTTATTCAGCCTGAAACTATATACGTTTGTTGTATATTTATATTGTCAATTAATGGCTAATAATAAATGGCTAATAATAAACGGGCCTGCAAAATGATTGTGATTCAACTGTTAGTATTTAGAGTAATAAAGAACTTTCTTTATGTTTCAAGCAAGTGATAAAGGTGATGAATACGAGTTAAGATTTTTTTCCCTTTCAAACTACTAAAATGTTCCCCGACGAGTGGACAATACAAGCTGTACTTGAAATTTGGAAATAAGTATGCCAACGAAAATTCCTTAGGGATTGTATAAATGATGGTACGAATTTATGAAAAATTACGGGTTACTGGTATGTACTGTTAGAATCATTCTCATGATTCGAGACGGCAGCCATGTTGATTGTGGTTAGAATGTTAAATTTTCTTTGCAGAGTGCATCCCGCAAAAGACTGCTTTGCCATACGAGTTTCGCAAACTGCGACTTTCCTATCAATAATTATTAAACGAAAGTTGTTTCCCGCGTAGTAGCTCAATTATTTGCGTTTCAGGTGTTGAGATTAGGTGTTATTTATTAGGTATCAGTTTACAATTATTTATATTGTGAGTGTTGTTTTAGGTGTCTATCTGAAGTCGGCTCCACATATTTGCATTCACCGAGCAGCGAGCTACTGGTCGCTCAATCCCGAACAGCTGATTCGAATATTCGCTCTTAAAGACCGACACGCGGGAGGTATGGCAAATACCGAATGTTCGGCTCTCGGCAAATCGCAAGCAACCCGTCCACACTACACGGGATTCGGCGAGCGGTTGCTCGGGATTCGCCGAATGCCGCATGTGTGGAGTCGCCTTGGAAGTTAATACTGATTGTCTCCGAGTTTCCTCTGTTCTCCTATTTCTGTTGTCTCTCATATTCCCATTGCCCCATTTTAATTTATTCTGCGTGAATGAAACGGCGATGTTGAGATTTTTAGCTTAGAAAATACAGCTGTTGTTCGGTCTCCCCGAAACACTGGCTGTATAGGGTAGTGGCCACTTTTCTAACCGAATCGCTACAATTCCTGATAACGATGATATTTAAATAATTGGGAGCTCTACATGGTGAAGCGTTACACCAATCGACAGCAATATCTTCTACGATTGCGCAGTTAGTTTCGCATCATATTTGTGCATCTGCGAATGCGCAGATGAAGAAGATTGCAGTCGATTGCTGTTCGTTATGTCGTGCAAAAACTCCCAATACTTGTCTTTTGTTTTTTCTTGGCGCCGAGACCTTGTCTTCACGTTGGAATATTTCACGGGATTTCGCGTCTTTCTCAGTTTTGCCGGTAGATTTCGCATGTCGGGATCATGCGGCATCTAGCGGCACGACCGAGAAAGACGTGAAATATTCCATCGTGAAGACAAGGCCTCGTGCGGCAAGAAATAGAAACACAAGCATAAAAACGAATTGTCATGTATCTGTGTGTTGCGAGCCTCGAGCTTCCCCTTGTACCACGAACCTGCGAGGGGGGGGACGGCAGCTGCGGGTGGGCGATGTCCGCAGAGGTGTGTGTGTGTGTGTGTGTGTGTGTGTGTGTCGGGAGGGGGGGGGGGGGCTGAATGCGGGGCCCCGGGGCAGCGCGGAAGAGCGGCTCGCGTTTCACCTCGCTCCAGAAACTGCACACGTGCCGCTACTTGCCCTCCTCCCTCCTCTCCCTCCACTTCCCCCTTTCCGCGCCCTTCTTTCGCCTCTCAGCGACGGCAATGTCCCTTCATGTGAATGCTTCCATTCTGGGAAGAGGGAACTGAAGCAAGGTACGAGTTCGTGTATGGAATTGATGGTTCCTCTGAAGCAGAGGTCTTACTGTTTATGAACTTCAAAGGGTATCTATATTGGTGGGAGGAGTGCACTGGATTGGGTGGCTCAGAGAATCAATTGATGACACTGCAGAGCCTCTGACCGGGAGGTCCTAGGGTTTGAAGCCCGACGGCTTCATTGCCACATTTTCGACACTAGAGTAATAGCTTAGTCGAGTTCAACCGCTGTCTGGATGAGAAGCTTTCTTCAATTAACTCCAGGTGAATGCCAGATCAGTTCCCGTAGCAATACCCGTGGGGCACGAACCGCCCGCGATCTTTTGTTCCTCACCCTTACTTATACCCATACTTGCGAGTACTACACTACCACACACGGCGGGAGTCGGCAGCTTCGATCTTGCTTCGGCTAGCACGGTGCCTTGCAGATGGGAGATTCGCGATTGGAGAAACTCCGCTAGCCGATATGTAGGTCGGCGCCAGATCTCGCCTTCCAGCTAGAGAAAATTACTATCACCTGCTGCGACAAGAACATGTTTTACACTTAAGGGACTAATGATCTTGCGGTTGACGCATCAATAAATCAATCCAATGAAGGGTAAAACTTGTTCTGTTATTCAATATATATATATATATATATATATATATATATATATATATATATATATATATATATATATATTCGCTGATGTTACTGCAGTCCCTCTGCCCGGGAGGTCCTAGGTTCGAGGATGGAGCATTCTGAAACTGTTAGAGGTAATTTCATTTGTGGAAAAGTGGTATTTTATTAAATACCACTCGCGGAAATCTGCAGATAAATTTATCGAAAATGTTCCTTGCTCTCCTCATATTACCTTCAAAGATAAGATTTAGCAAAATCCTATATGCATGCTCACATCCTAACGAGTTCTAAGATTTATTTTACAATCCCAGTTTTTAAATTATGATACTGTTTGTAGTATAAACGTATTTTATTGCATACTATCCTCAAATACAGATATTGTTTTCAGTAATTTAGTTTGTCAAAGAACACTAACTACCTCTAAATTTAGTATCAGTGGTGCTTGTTCTTCATTTCTGTTTTTAACAAACTTCATATTAATGTATTGCAGTCGCAGGCAGTGCCTTGTGCAGTGGGATTTTGAGATGGTAGAGAAACACGCAGGTCGAATAAAATATCGAGTTAGGATATCGAGTTCCTCCGCGGAATGAAGACCACTCCCTCCCCTTCATTGAGTTTCCTGTTCTTCCGGAGAGAAGAGGGGCGACTGGAAAAAGTTATATGCAATCTTCAAAGTAATGCCGAGTTGTCTTATCTCTGGGGGAAGTTTTATTTCGTGTGGAGCTCTTGTAAATGTATCTGTACTCGAAATTTCCAAGACTGATGATGTGGGAAATGGGAAGTAATTTAGTAAAAAAATAGCAATTCCTTTAGCAGTGTTCGAAATTGGTGGGTAAAAAAATCTTCGAGGGGAAATTAAAGTACATAAATCAGATTTTTCAAAGCGCTCCGTGCACACAGCTACTGCTCTAGTATCTATCGGATTAAGCGGAAATATTATCTAAATACAAGTTTTACGTGCCCCATATAATTCCTTTAAAATGTCTGATGAGGAAATGAGCATTCACTGTCTTTAAAATGTTTAAAGTTTTTTGTCAAACCTTCATTAGTGTTGATATATTATGAGAAAATTATGGACACTATGATTAGAGAAGTTTTCGTTTTAAATTTTTATCAAATATTTTCAAAATTTATTTCATTCCAGTGCACACTGTACTGGGACGGTGAAGTCGAAGTAACGGATCCATGCTACATTCAGCACTACTACGAGTATTATGGAATTTGACACGTATATAACTTATTTGTGTCTATTGCACACACCATATTCTCACATATCTAGCACTTTAAATTTCACGTTCACTTGCAGGAACAATGAATATTTCTGATTTTTATTTCATGCATTTGATAAAGACAGAATTTTCGTTGTTATCTAACTTTACAGACGCGTATGCACCGATTATCGGACAACCGAACTCTACAACATACTATTATAACCTTTTGTATCTGATTTTCAATTAAATGTATTGAAAGTAAATCATGCAGTCTCTCCATATTGTACAGCGTCACCTTCTGAGTATTTCGAACATTCTTTCAACATTTTAACAAGTTTTCTATAGAATATCCCAAAAAGTGTACAGATCTTTACGAGTAAAAAATAAAACAAAAGTAACTTGGATGTGTTTAAGAGAAACCCGACCCCCTCCCCCCGCTTAAAGTGAATTATTTTTCACTAAAACGGGGAATGTAAGCTTTTTCACACACACTGGTTCTGCTCTAATCCAGGGAAGTAGGGCTCCTGGTGTAGGGATGCTGTCATTCCCTCCCCCGTCGAGAATTCTGTGGGCGGACCTTTTTCCTCCGAGATCCCCAAAGGCCGGCGTATCTCCACATCCGGCGAGGCGGCCGCCGCCGCTGCCACCGCCTGCACGGGTCGCTGCGCGCGCCGGCGCGGCGCGAGGGGGCGGGGCCGAGGCGGGGGTGGGGGCGGCGCAGACGGCGCTCACCGAAGGGCGAGGTCACTACCGCCGTCGCGGTGCGGTGCCTCGAAAGGGCCTCCCCCGCTATTTTTAGCGGCGGCGCTTGCTTATCGGAGATCGGTTGCCGCCCACAACGCTTCCAGTATGTTCGCTCCAAGGTTGTCTCGTTCTCGTATCATTATGAATAGGTTTATTGCTTTATTAGATTAAATAGAGAAGTTGTATTTTAGTTTAATGGAAGTTCAATTTTTCGTTTAGGATCGTCCGTTCTTTAGTTCATTTGATCGTGTGATATTTAATTCGTTGGTTAGTTAATTTGATCATGTCAAATAGTTGGTTGGTTCGTTTGGACGGTCGTTGGTTGGTTGGTTCGTTTGGACGGTTGTTGGTTGGTTGGTTCGTTTGGACGGTCGTTGGTTGGTTGGTTCATTTGGACGGTCGTTGGTTGGTTGGTTCGTTTGGACGGTCGTTGGTTGGTTGGTTCGTTTGGACGGTCGTTGGTTGGTTGGTTCGTTTGGACGGTCGTTGGTTGGTTGGTTCGTTTGGACGGTCGTTGGTTGGTTGGTTCGTTTGGACGGTCGTTGGTTGGTTCGTTTGTTACTTTTATCACACTTTCAACGGAAATTGCTACTTTTAATCAAAGAATAATCCATGTTAATATTTCTTTAAATATGAACTTTAATGTACTCTTTTGTTGAATTCGAGTAAAATAAATTATTTGCTTCCATTAGTTCCATAAGTTTCTTCCATTTGGAGGAATGACAAAATTAGAGGGAGTACCTTAGTCCCAACACACGTTAGTCAACATTCATGAAATGAACTAATCATTCCAACCGCGCCCTCCAATATAACTTGGCACCAATAAGTGTCAAAATATTCGGTCGCCTGACTCAACAAGCCATGGCGTATATTAAAATTGCAACACCAGCTGTCCAATATTGCCGGTTTAGTATTTATCTTCCCTCTCGTAGGAGTCCAAAGTGGAAGTTTTCGCGCGAAGTATTGTTGGTGTTTAGAGACTTGTGCCCCCAGATTCCTAGTCTTCTATTGTACCAAGTTCTGAGTTGATTTGTGGTTTGTCTGTATTAACAATAGCGTGTGAACGTACATATACTAGGAAATATTCTGCGGAAGTCTCACTGTAGACATTATAATTACAAAAGAAACTTTCGAGAAAAATGAAATTTCGGTCGTCATCAAAAGCAGCTTTGTCGCGCAGAGTTGTTAGATTCAAAATTTGAGTGTTTCTGTCAAAGACGTCCATGCAATTCAATGCTGGGTGCTTCTCATAACGTTCGACAACATAAATAACAATAGCGCATCGCCATTCATTCATCCATCGTTTTATGTCTCCTATTCTAATTATTAATTGTATAGAAGAGACTTGGAAAGGAAGCCATATTCTTTTAGTGTAAAGCCTTACCTTTTTAACGGAATAGTTTGTCTTGTGAAAATCTATCATTCATTCTTCAACAATGTTTTAAGAAAAGCGAGCCAATATTAAATAGTAGAAGTTTAGATCATTACTACTTACCTAATTATTTCCTGTATTGGCTTCACTACATAATAACTCGAAATCAATAGCGATTCAAGATTATAAGTCGGATCAATAGCGATTCAAGACTTTATATTTCGAGTCCAACAATTGTTATTAACGTCATTAGGATGATAAAGAGCATATAACGGGCGCTACTGAAATTGTAGACGAAGACGGTACACGAGGTCCTTCACACGAACCTATTGCTTTAAATAAGAATAAACTCCCCAACTTTCACAACCAACTTTCTTACTCTTCACAAAATTATAGTGAAGACCTGGCCTCCCTCGACTTTCTTGAAAAACAGCACTAGATGTTCCATGAACTCAGCCCAAGTTGAGCCTTCAAAAAAGTCATGATCTACCCTTCTAAAAACCGCATCTGTTCTTATGAACAAAGAGAAAACTGAGAAAAGTGAATGTGCACTTTCCAAATCCTTCTGTGTTTTTTCTTTTTTCTTGCGCACGCTCAGTCGTGGGACGTGTCAGCAACGGTGAACAACTCGTTAGGGAGGACCGGACGGGGGCACCCGAGGTCGGAGCGGAGGCCAAGCGCTCACTGCGCTTATTTTCTTTTCCTAATTGCGTTTCAACGAGAGGCGCGTATCAAAATACACGGAGGGCGTTAATTGAATCGGAGCGAAAGATGAAAGGTGACACCGCTCCCTGCTTCCGACGCTCCCTGACCGCGCAGCGCGCACGTGGGGGGAGGGGGGAGGGGGGACAGCAGGCTCCGGAGGCGGAGGCGGTGACCCCCCGGCGCGCCGCGTTGCGCGCTTGTTTGGAGAGGCGCCCGGGTTGAGTAATTAACTCGCTGCCCCCTCACTAGCGCCCTCCGTCGCCCGCGGTCGCGGTCGGAAACTGTGAGAACCGACAGTTCAATTGATGATGGACTCGGAGTGGGGGGGGGGTGGCGGCGGGAACTATCGGTGTGCCACTTGGGGTTCTGCGGATTTCCTCAAGACCACGGTTGTACAGTCCTGTCATTTTCGATATAATAATCACAACTGATTGTTTGCTGTTTTGATTGAAATGATTCTCTGGCAATTTTATTTTGAGGCAGAATGACACCTAGAGTTGTTTTTGGTATAATTCATCATGGAAACGAAAGAAGTTTGCCACTTCTTTCACGGGTAATAAAAAAATATTTTTACCGAACGATTAAGTTTTTCGATTTCCACCATTGTAAATTAATTTTAGAGTTTTCTAATATTCATTTTCTGTACTCCTGCCATAATGTAATGTTTAACATTATTAAAATGTCGATAATATTACTTACTTTCTGAAACGGAGTCATTCATGTGTAAATAAAAATCAACTATTTTATTCTTACTTTATATATTTTTAACAACAAAAATATTTTATTTTCGAATAATTAAAGAAACAAATGCTTAATGTGTCACACGTTTCCGCGTTGTTTTAAATCTCAGAAGAATTTTTTGTAGTATTCAGGTTTCGAAACTTATTTTGAAGCAAAAATCAATTTTACCGAACGCAAACTAGGCGAACGAAAATTAATAAATAAATTATTTTCATAAGTGAATCACGTAAAGTAATACGTATTTCCCTATTGATCATGTGGCAAAGTGCGTCTTCGAATTTCGTTTACCACATGCATATAATGATTTCTCTGAAACTAGAACTATTTACGGAATGATGTCATTGGCAAGTAGTATTTCATATACCACGTCGTATTGGCGTTTCATGACTTGGACGACGCGTGGTTAAGCGGTCCTTCCAGTGCTCAGACTGGGTTCGGTCTCTGTTCGATCCATGTGCAATTTCTGTGGACAAAACCAACATGACAGGTTCCCTGGGGGTTCTCCCCTTTCTCAGACTCTCATTTCATCATCTCTTATTTTCTTGCCCATTGCTCACATCAACATAATCATGATCGTCAATACACCTCAACACACGTTTAGGATATCCAACGACAGCAAAGTTGAGGTTTCTGGTTTTAGAATTACGCCCATTGTGCCGTCCCCTCAACAATTGAAACGATTAATATAAATACCAGGTCTCAATCACATTACGCAGATAGCTCTATTTATAAAACAGTGTGGCCGTGTTTTCAGATTTTCTTCCGACTTGTTGGACTTAAGACGTATCATATATAAAGGTGGGATCAGTTTATCTTCTTTCTGTTTCACGCTAAAATTGCCCTCTAGAGACCGGAAAGTCGCCATTTGTCATGCCAGATGCATATTGTATTTATTCAGCGGAACTGAAGTAAATATGTGGTTTAAAAAATTGACAAAAAATTCACGACAGAAACTGCAACTGAATTTTAGCTTCGTCAAACAGTTTAGAGACCAATGTACATAATGTATTGCATTGACAACACACGTTTTAACATCCGCTGTTACTATTCCAGGCGATACGCTTCATTGAAAAACTTTTCCCCTAACGATTTGAAATTAACTCGTCATTGAGTTAGCTTTAACATTGAATAAATAAGTAAAATGTTTTTTTTCCATAGTGTAATAGGTTTCTGCATAAACTTCCGGGGAAGTAAAACGAGAACAAGTCGTATGAAGTTATGATTTTTATTAAGGATTGCAATTTTTTTGGCAAGATTTTCAGCCACGTTTTGAAGAGGACCAACAAATACTTTGTGTATTAATAAGACAAGGGGACACTCACTTAGTTGTCATCCTACTTTTGTTGGCTTAGATTTGTTTGATGAACTAAGTTTGTTGACCTACGAAAGCTGATACAACATTCATTAAGATTGTGAGTTCACATTACCGTGATAACGACATTTTTAAAATTATAGGTTCATTGAACTATAGAAGATATAAATTTTATCAATTGTAACAGTCCACTAGAGATTTTTAAACATCCATGTTATTTAATTGGAGAAGAGAACATTTTAATTTTTTTGTTATACTTCAGAGTAATTAACGTATCGTTCATTCAGAACATTGATCCCTCGTGGCGAGAGAAAACAAAAAAAAAAAAAAAAGTTGCCTGGACATAAGAGGAGCGTAATTCAGGCGTATCTCTGAAAGTGGAGCGTCTGGTAAAGAATTACGCTCGGTATATCTTCGCGCATACGTTGTTGAAGACGAGGGTCTCCAAGAGAGCACTTCTCAAATATCGTCTTCGCCCCCCCCCCCCGCCCCCTACGGTTTTTATGGTGGTAGCTCGTCGCGTGAAGACGGAAGAATGTTTAGTGGAGGCTCTCAGAAGTTTAGAGGCGGGCGACGAGGGCCGCTGTTTACTTCGCGTGTCGGATCAGCTGTGGACGTCTGGGTTTCGGCGGCACGCCGCCATCGCGCTATCTCTCGGAGTAAATATTTGTGAGAGATCTCGAGGCGGGGTAGGTTTGGGAGCATGGCTGCTAACGCACGCTCATGGGAAGACACGTGAAAACGTGCAGATCTAATCAAATAAGCTGGATTGAATCTCGGTGGGATAATTTTACAACCGGAGACGAGCAATTCTCAAGAGAACGTATCTGAACTTGGAAGGAGAATCATCTTTTTACGGCAACTACCAACTACCTACTCGCTCAAAACTGTCTACCCCTCTAGGGCAGAATTCCGCTAATATAAAATGTCTTGTACTATCTGCTTGATGATAGTGGAAAGTGTCGGACCATGAACTGGACTATTGTGGATACGATGAATTTACTCATTTGAAACTTGTATAATTGTTCTCAATGAAATGGATACTAGGTCTTTCTGAACTTAAGGCTAAAGAACGATTAAAGGACGAGCGAAAGGATGCGGAATTATAATGTAGTTTTTGATTACTTTCATCGTAGATATACAACGATATTTAAACGACGCTAATGTTCCACGAGCGTCTCTGGTCCATCCACTCGCAAATTGAAGACGTCCCTCACCACCACAATTTGAATCAAAAGCGATTAGCTGGATAATGCAATATAGCGTGAGTATGATTTGTGAAGTCGTCTAGAGATTCATAATGTTATATTAATTTCTATTCATTGTGTGGATTTTTGGAGACTTAAAGTCGTCGTATCATGTGGACAAACCTATGTTTTTATGAAGAAATGTCATTAGTCTTGACTTACACAGTTTCCTTGAGTGAAAATACTGCTGCTATTGTCCTTATACGGGGATGTAATACAATCTGTCTTAAGAAATCTTAAATCTTGACAATTGTTTTAAAAAAATCAAGTTTACAGTGAGTTCGCCAAGTGTTACTTTACAAGAACTAGGGATTCAAATACATCATAAATTGACATTCGGATTGTGCGGTTAATTAAAACTGTTAGATATTTATTTACATTTTGTTACAGGCGTATTTTGACATTACAAGAACAATTCAGATATGAACATACTTGCGTTTTCTACCCGAAATTCTGTGGCTTCAACTAACTTTTTAATTACGAAGATATATAATTAATATCTCGTACATTAATCAAGTTATTTTAAATTCTTCATAGTTTGCAGTGTTAATAGAAAGTCTGTGAAGTTTACTTTGAACGAGTCTAACTTATTCTAAAATCGGAATCAACTTTCGTTTGTGTCGTAGACACATAACTGTCCAAGACAATTACAACTCTTTTTACTAAAAATACCATCATTCATGAGTCATCATATGAACATTGATACATTCTTTACATTACCGGTTTGCGATTTTTCAAATAAATAGAATGAATTATACAATTGAAAAACAAAACGTATATTGAAAATAATTAAGGCTAATTATTTCCTAATTATTTTCATAACATACACAAATTAACGTCACTCCACACTGAATTTAATCAGTTTGTCATCGGGATCAGACCAATTTTTGTGCGAGTGTGATTGTGTTATCAAAAGTTCACAAATTCAGGGATAAAAATCAAGCACAAAGCACGCAAGTATTTATGTATATTGTACTAACAGTCGATAAGCATTGAACTAGGTTGTTTGATAATTGCTTTGAGTCAGAGGTTGCGTGTATCTTCTTCTGAGAACCGACGACCGAGATTTTGAAACTCGCCCATTAAAGGAGTTATTTATGAGACAGAAAAAAAAACCTTCCCATTAGAAAGGAAACCGTGCTTATCACGCGTGTTCTTCCAACGCCCGTTTTTCTCGCGCGGCGCCCGGCGCTTCGCCGTCGCGCCCGAGTAGGTCAGTGCCGGGCCGGGCTCCGTTTCTTCCGCCCGAGCGCGTTATCGAAGGCCTAGTGCACCCGGTGCATGGGCGCTGCATTTTTGATGCCCCCCGGCGGAGGAAAGTCCACCGCCCGCCCGGGCGGCGGCGGGGGGCGGGGGCGGCCGCGGCGGCGACGCGGCGGCGGCGTTGGCCGGCGCCAGTGGCGTCCAGAGCTCCGGCGACGCCGCAGCCGCCGCAGCAGCTATGGCTCGGGCGGCGCTCGCCGCGCTCACGTTGGCCGCCGCGTTGGCGGCCGCCGCCGCGCCCGACCCGTGCTGCCTGCGCGTCACGCCCTACCACATCCAGGCGCTGGCGCAGCGCATGGCGCAGCGCTTCCAGGCGCTGGAGTACCGCGCGCAGGACCTGCGCTACGTGTTCGCCTCGTTCCAGGCGGTGCACGGCAACGTGTCGCACCGCCTGCGCTACCTGGAGGTGGAGCACGCCCACCTCGGCCAGCTCGTGGCGCGCCTGGACGCGCGGGTGCAGGAGCTCGAGGCCGACAGGCGGATGGAGCAGCACCGCCAGCAGATGGCGTATTACAGTCGCGGGCCGCGGCACTCGCCGGTCGATGAGATGATGAAATCGCTGCGTCGACGACGGAACGAAAATCGGACTGAATTGCCTCACCTCTTCGTTCATCTCGATCAGTCAAAAGAATCGTTCGAAGCGGACGGAAGCATTTCCTTCACCAAAGAAACCACGTCGCCTCCCGATGCAGCTTCAAATCACCCATCTCCAAGCGAAATGTCGTCCCCGCAATTCACGCCTGCTCCAGATCTTGTGCATCTGAATCCGAATGTGCGCTCCGAAGCTGCGACTGTGTCGGCTGATTCAGAACAACGCCCCACGCCTCATACGCCAGTTTTTCTCAACGCAGCGTCCGAGCCGCCGCCCCAGTTGAGGCCCGACGCCCCCGCGGGTGACTCAGTGACGACGCCTACGCCGCTGTGGCAATTGGAGGAGACGGCGAGCGCGCTGCTTGACGTGATGTCCGCGGGCGATGACGACGCGGACGTGCCGGCCGACAATACGGACGGCGCTGTGAGCTACTGGTCTCCGGCGAACGAGACGGACTCGCTGGAAGAACTCTTCAACCCCCTACACCGAGGGCCAGCCCCCGGGACGGTGAAGTGCACTGGGCAGACGAATTGTAGCGAAGAGAAGCCAGGGCTGCAGTCGGCGGAAGGACCCTCGAACACTAGTACATCCATAGATGCCATGGTCTCCGATTCTGGTTCGACGATTTTTGCGAATAGTTCCAGTGATTCGGGTCTCTTTCAACAAGGCGCTGTTCCATTGCCTAACACCACTCTCGCGTCTGGAAACGGATCGGAAAACGCAACTTCTGAAAGGGAAAGTGCGGACGTTGCTACGATTAAGACAGGCGGGTGTAAAACGCACAACGGCGGGCTTCCCGTGGGAGAAATTCCGGTACAGTCGGACAACGCCACCAACCTGACGCGCTTGCTGCTGGACACGGGCAACGACACCAGCCCGCTCGCGGACCTGCTCTTTTCGCCCGGCGCGTCGCTGCCGCCCGACGGCGGTGGCGGGGGCGGTGGCGGGTCGGCGGAGCTGAGCGACGCGGAGCTGCAAGCGGCGCTGCGCGAGCTGGACGCCCTGCTGCAGCGGCCGCCGGGCGCCGCGCAGCCGCCCGACCCCGAGAAGGTGCTGCTGAAGCGGGCGCTGACGCTGGCGCTGGCGGCTCTGGAGCGCACGTCGGACGCGTGCCTCAAGCTCGTCAACTTCACGGCCGACGCCTTCGAGGGGATGGCGGCGACCGAGGCGTGACGCCCCCGCCCGGACACGCGTCGCCCGCGTGGGCTGCCGCCCCGCGGGGGCGAAGGTCTCGGCCGACGCCCCCTCCTCCCTCCCGCCGCCCCGCGGCCTATCGCTCGTCAACAGCCGCGCGCTGCCCGATAACCGCCGCCTACGCCGCCGGCGCCGCCTCTGGTGGTGTCGCCGGCGCCGTCGACGCCGCTGATGCCGCCGCCGCCGCCGCCGCGCGCTCACCAGCCGTCGCTGAATGAAATTCAACATTTGCATATCGGAAATTCCGGGAAAGCCACCAGCCTCTACTGTCGGCGGATTAATGAAGTCGCTGCCCCCTCGGCGGTGCCGCTGCTTCGAATGGCGGCTGCCATGTTATACTCAGATTTAAATATAGTGGCACTTTAAGGTCACGAGATCGAAGGAGAGGGGATATTGTCATCCAATCGGGAGCTCCAGTACCAAAAATGACACTCGTAACGAAGCTCCCGACTGGATAATAGTGTCCCTCTCTCCTTCCAACCCCTAACCTTAAGTACCACACAGTGTTTAAATCTGAGTGTAATGACCTGGGCTGTCCGGCTGACGCCGCGTCGAAGGCTGAGGTGCCGACGTTGCAACCGACATACCGCAGTGCTCTTCAGGGCTGTACTGCCTAGGACCCTGAAGAGCACCCCGATATGTCAGTCGAAACGTCGGTTCCTCAGCCTTCTACGTGGCGTTACCCGCACAGCCCAGATCATGACCCTGGCCGCGGAAACCTACGATATCATCAGAGTATAATACTTGTTCGTGGACCCGGGCGTCTCCGAGGTTGTGCTGTGAAATGGCGGCAAGCCGGCGTGTAGGTGGGGGGGGGGCGATGTACGTCACTACGAAGTGTACTTTAAGTTCATTATGTTCACTGATGCGTTCGAGCTGACGAAAATAACAGTTCTGAATTTATCACGTGAAATACAGTCACATTCAATGAGAAAGTACAAATAACTCTGTTATGAAGTAGTACAGTGAAGAGCGTAAATTATATAAAGCTATAAAAAAACTGAAGACATTTTCCATAACGCGGTGAAGTTTTTTTGTATGTGATTAAGATCTGAGTAAGTCTTCCTTTTCCTACTGCACTTGTTAAAATCAGCAGTCATAACCTGATAGATGACAGTAACAACTACCCTATGAGAAGAAACCTGTGCTTAATGGTACGGTGCATGAAAATTATAAAGTACATTTGAACGCCAGCCGCAAATGTGAACTGTTGATGTGTTTTGTATGAATTTTACTGGGATTTGTACTAATAACTTATTAAATAATAATTAATATCGTGAACCTGGATCTTATTTCATCGTTAACCTGCTAAGAGGAAGTTATCTGAAAATTTGTTTCGTTACCTTGGCAGGCCTGGGATACATTGTAAGATATGTCATTAATTTTCCTACTTACCATAATCAAAGCAAAAGTGCGTCCCTCATTCCAAGTTGACTTTATAATTTCACCGAAACCTTGGCGTAGAGCTGGAAAGAAAATCTTGGATAATGACGAAACGTAATGTTTATGCTTTTTCTGTTATTATAGCAAACGTTTACACCATCTGATGACACATTATTTTATAAAAAAACCGTCTAACGCAACATTGAAGTAAAAAATTATAATTTCAATTAAAAATTAATCTTAGTGAAAAATGTGACATTTTCGTGCTCAGAGTGCTGTGGGTTTTATGAAACAATTCTCCATTTTGAAAGCTACATATTTCAATGGAGCTGCGACCGCTTGCGATCGTGAAAATTATAGTATTTTGAGAATTGTTTAGTGTCACAAAAGTGTCAGTTGCTTTTCAAGAAATCTACCCGAATTTCAACGAATTCTGAAATATTTTAAACGTTTTATGAATTCGAATTTGACGCCAAAAAAACTTTTAACATTTCAGAACATCTAATACACTTATTTATATTTCTGAATATTATAAATTTTAATGGGACAAGAAATAATTAAACTTAAACCTAAAACACCTTAGTCTTCAAAACATTTGTTTATATTTTTTGTCTATGTAATGTTATGAGCTTTTTTAGATGCAATTGATATGCTGTAAATTACAGAAAAAAGTCCGGGGGTCAGGGAAGCAAATCTTCCTTATAAAGTGGTCAATGCTAGAAAAGGTTGGGAATCTCTGATCTAAGATTTAATGTGCGACAGGCATCCACGTTTTCTACTCATTATTTTAACAGAGCTGTACTGCGATTTTCGCTACTCTGCACCTGGCAGGTATCAGCTGTTGACGGTTTCATCCATTGGGGAGCTTGAACGTTACATGTGAAGCCACTATGGTGACGTTCAAGCTCCCGATTGGATGAAACCGTCAACAGCAGATACCTGCCAGGGGCAGAGTAGCGAAAATCGCAGTATACATGTGAAACCCAGTAGTAGCATTTCAGGCTATTGTGATCCACTGTGCGGTAGCCATCGCCTGCAAGGAACGTCCTTCGCGATTGCTTGCGTCTGTATCTGAAACGCAGCACACTGGACACTGCGTTTTGGGGACCGCTCGGCTGCGCGTCGCCTCGCTCTGCCGCTCCGCCTGGGCCGCGCAGGCGGACAAGCAGATAGTCCGTCGCTTCGGCAACCGTCCTCCGACTGAATAGCCCACACGGCGCACTGGTGATGAAAGCCTTGCGTTTATCACTGTTTGGATTGCTCCTCGCCACGTCCTCCCCAGCCCCCTTTTGTGAACGCACTGCTTTTCAAACTACGCACAACTGCTGAGCTTCACTCAATGGCCGTCCCTCAAAGAATAACACTAGTTGAAAAGTTATTTGAAAGAGGACGGTTTTGATAATTCGGATATTGTAGCGAAGCAGTGATGTTTGATGTGCGGTTTTCTAAAGTGCTCTTGACACTCAACTGCCAACGCAGCAGTAGACTATTTGCCCATCTGTGAAAGCGTGAGTAATGAATATAACCGGTATTATATTACACGAAATTGATGAAATCTCCGAAAATTGTATTACTTATTCGTATGAGTGTATTTTTGACCTATTTTCATACACTTGAGTTGTTATATTGGCAATTAAGAGTAAAAATAAAAAATTTAAAAGTAATATGAAAATAATGCTGATATTTAAAAAAAATTTAATTTTTGTCTTTCATTTAAAAATGCACCGTTTGCTCTAGGGTTGGCGCGGCCCTGAATAGTGCCTTCTGAAATAGGGATGCGACATCTCCAACAAAACATTGATGTTTCGAAACATCGACCAAAACTATTGATGTTATTAAATACCCATTTTTTTAAAAACTAAACAAGTGACCTTTGAATTTTATGTGGGGTGGATTTATTTCGAAAATGGTCTTGTTTATTAATTTTTAATTGAGTTTAATTGACAAAAGTCAAAAAGCCATCAGGACATTTAAAAAACTTAGGATTATCAGGTTCGATAATTCAAAAATAAATTGACGGGAACTCTGATTTTATTTTTTTAACCCTTGGTCACTTTGATCTAAAGAATATTCCTAGATACTTGAAAATTATTATTGAAGTATATTATGATGGACTTTTTTAATTTAAAAAATATACACGATATAAAAATATCGAACACAAAAAATCACCTCCATCAACCTGGCATCCCCACTTCTCAAAAAAATTAAAATCAACTAGCCTGTAATTTTCAACAACAACAAAAAGAAAGAAACATTGTGCTCAATTATAAAGTAATAAAATACTGCTACCAATGAAGCACTTTTGGTATATATTTACAATTTTATTAGACCACATTGAGTCAAACCTTGAAGTCGAAATTTATACCGCCGAAATTTAATCTGGCATATCCACTTTTGCATGTCTTTTTTTTTATAGATTATACAGTATATAGTATATAGTTTATATAATATCTAGTATTTTAGTAGTTAATAGTTTGGGTAACCTTTTTTTTATTTAGATACAAAATTAGTACACACTTGTAGGCTAGTTGATATTAAATTTATGAGACGTGGGCCAACTTTACGGAATGCATCGATGTTAAAAAAATTTCGACGTCAAAAAAATGTTAAAATATATTGATGTTTTTCGAAAAAACGTAGATGTAATGCAAACATGAACATCAACATCCCTATTCTGAAAAGGGCGCGGGCGCGTGTCGTGCCGTGTTGGCCGACGCGTGCCGCGCCTCTGCGATGGTTATTAGTGAGTGGCGGTGGACCGTAACATGCCAGACGCGTGTTCGAGATAGGACGCGAGTAACTGGCATTGGATTCAGCGCCGCCCGAGTCGCCCAGCTCGCGGGAGGTCCCGGTTCCGGTTACCGATTGAGACCGAAGATACTGTCAGGAAATGTGAAGGCGCGTCTACGGGCCCAAACAGGGCCTTGTTCTCAGTGTTACCAGATGTGTTCAGAGGGATTACGCCATGTTCGTTTCAGGTTCCGCCGAAAATCTGCTGAACTGGTTTTAAATTTCCCGCCTAAATCCGCTAAACGTAAAATAAATTATTTTTCCATATTTAAATGTTGCATTAATTTATTTTATTAAAACAAATGATAGAAAATATTGATAAAAAAGGACATATACTTATGAATGCATGAAATAGATAAGGACAATTGCTTATTCTTGGTCATAGCCGTCGTTATTGGCGTATTCGGGCACCAATATTTTAAAATAATATAATAATAATAATGATAATAATAATAATGATAATGATAATAATAATAATGATAATGATAATAATAATAATAATAATAATAATAATAATGATAATGATAATGATAATAATGATAATAATAATAAAAAAGGAGAGCGTAGGCTTCCGCGGCCGGAGTCAGTATTTACTAGGTGACGCCGCGTCCGTGGCAAAGGTGCTGACATTTCGGTCACCATTCTACGACTTTCCTCAGGGCGTAATGCGCATTACGCCCTGAGGAAGGTCGCAGAATGGCGACCGAAACGTCGGCACCTTCGCCATGGATGCTGCGTCACCCGGACAGCCTCGTAAATAATAATAATAATAATAATAATAATAATAATAATAATAATAATAATAATAATAAAGGACGCACTTATGTAGACTGAATTATCTGTCTTATATTATTATTTTAAAATGTTTCTGCTCGAACACTATATATATGTCCAGGCCTTAATAGTGAAGATTTGAAATTCCGCTTATTTTCCACCGTCTTTATTAATTTCCGCCGTTTATTCCGCTGTCCGCGAAAGTAATTTTTTTCCGCCGTACGAGTTCAAAATCCGCTGAAAACGGCGGAAATTTCGCCGATATGGCAACACTGCTTGTTCTGTGTCACTTGTTCTGTGTCACTGAGGAGCAGTGTTTCGCGGTTCCCGTACACTCTACATTCCTTCTCTTACGAATCTGCTGCCAGTTGATGTTCAAATATTGGTTTAATATCTTCGGCGTAGTCCGTTTTATGGAACCAATATTGTAAGCAATTATAGTAGAAAATGCGAATTTAGGGATTTTGAAGAGCAACGCAGGAATGAACCAGAATATTTGTTTTTACAAAAAGTTCTTGGAGAGTTAGAAATGTTTCAGAGAAGGGTTGAAGCGGACCCAAACAGTCACTTGTTCTGTGCCACTGAGAAGCAGTGTTTCTTGATTCCCGTAGACTCTACATTCCTTCTCTTACGAATATGTTGCCAGTTGATGTTCAAATATTGATTCAATATCTGCAGCCTAGTTCAGTTTTATGAAAACAATATTGAAAGCAAACAGAGTAGAAAATGCTCTTGAAATTCCGTAAATTCGTAATACCAAAATAAACCCGGAGATTTGAAAGTGTACGCCCCAACCGACAGGCCGATTTTCATTTTTAAAGAATTTTCCATTTTTGCCAATTATAAAACATTTTTATTTGTTAACTTAATGTTTATAACATTAACAATTGATATGTTGAATTGCTTGCGATAGTACGAAAAAAAATGTAAAAGCTGTATTTTTGAACTTGTATCTATTGGCTTCGGGAGAGGCGAAAGCCTCATGAGGTCCCGCCTAGGGGTACACCACTAGTGTTCTTTATTCGTGTCTTAAATATGACTATTTCTTTATATATTCATTTCTTTCATGTTTGGGTACTTTTTCGTTTACGTCATTTTAACCGCCTTTTCCATTACTTCAGCGCTTTTCTTTGATTTTCATTCGCTTGCTTGTCCTTTTTGCAGTGGGACACGGGCAGGCTCCTTCGCTACTCCTTTCCGCCAACCCTTTAGGGTCTCTCGCGTGCTTAAGTGGACTAAAGAGCTTCTCCTCGGGGTTTGCCATGACCAACATTATCCACCTCGGACTTTCTGTAATGTTAGACTTACTCTTTTATCTTTATTCGTTTTCTCCTCTTTAATTTTTGTGTTTTTTCTTATTTCCACTTCTCCTTTGGCCTTTATTCTTTTCTTTGACATTTTTATTGTTCCCTTTGGGCATTCGTGCTCTATCTGTACGTTATGTGTATGCCTGTATTGTGCTTTCTTTCTTCGACAAGAACATTTTATTCTGCTGCTTGTATACAATATTTCTGAATTGTTTCCCAATAATTGAATTGATTTCGAAACATCGCTACAGATCTGCCCTCTTCCTCGCGACTTCTCAATGACCTGTTTTCGAGTTTCGTTAAACAATCTTTCATCTTCCTCTCGCAAGCTGCTGTTTATGCTACAGCATCCCATTTCCTTTTTTACTTTGCGTTTCCCAGCGTCTCCTGTTTCAGAGGGCTAGCATTTCCTGAAGCAGACGTCGTACGGTGCCTTCCTGTGGCAGCGTGCTTTTTCCCTGGCAGACTTTTGCTCGCCGCGACTGCGGACTCTTCGCTCGAGCCCCGCCCTGTGGCGCCCTCTACTCGCTTTTGCCCGAGAGGGCGCTCCTCCCTCCCCCCCCCCCCCAACCCGAGGACGCGTTGCTCATCTGCGGCGGAGACGCGTCCTTGGGAGTCGGGCTTAATTCCGGCCTGTTGTATGCACGAAAGGACGGTGAAAGAGGCCAGATGGGAGGAGTGAGTGAGGGAAAAGTGGATCTGAAAAAAAAGCTCTTTCTTCGCTATGGATTTCAGATTTCCGCGGCGAGGTGCCCTTTTCAAGATTTTTGTGTTCTGTGTAATGTGTTTCCAGTGAACGTATAACTTCGTGGTAACGAAACAGAATTTAGGGCAAATTACTGGCATTTGTTCGCAATGCGTTTAAATTTTTTTTCTGTGCTTTCCGATTTCATTTGCATGAGCAGAATAAAACATAATTTCATTTATCTTAAAGTTTGTAGTGAAAGACGGAGCATAAACTTCAAGATTTGGTTTTGTAAAACTTTGAACACAATCTTTCTTCAAATAATCGCTTCTTAAAGTATTAGAGTTTACCGGAAATGTCGAATATTGAGCTCTTAAGCAATGGATGCATCTGTATTATCTAAGAGTTTTTCGAAGCTAACATAGTAAATGCAAATAAAAGTACTAATGGAGTTTTAAATTACAGTGTTAGATGTATGGTCTTCAGCGCTTCATGGTTTCCCTCACTATAACATTTTCAAAATATTTGTGTTAAACGTTTTTTACAAAATATTTTTTTTACAAATTCTCTTATACTGAAATGATACGAAACTTTATTGGCGAACTTCATTGACATTATTAATAAGGGCCTGTTATATAGTTACTTTAATTCAATTTTAAGTTAATTATTACTTTGAATCTGAGTTCCACTACTCTGAATAAATCTTTGAAACTTACTCTTTTTAAATTAAACTGTTTATAATCATTATTATTGTTTATTATTATTGTTTATTAGTATTATTGTTTATTATTATTGTTTATTATTATTATTATTATTATTATTCACGAAACGTAATTGTTTGGTACCGATTTATACATCTTTGTGGGTTTGTTTGTACCAATACATTCTCTCTGAACTTCGATTTGTTCACTTGGCAGAGCGTCGAACGCCTGCCAACGCAGGGAGACGAGGTTACGCATACAAATGCACTGGTGAACCCTCAAAGGCGTCTTCTTCCAACTCCCGTCAGAAAAAACGCGTCCGTCATAGAGACAGCTCGGTGTTGAGCGTCGAACACGTCGACATGGGCAGCAGCGTCTTATTAAACGTGGGCACGTGCCCTCCAACAACGGGCTCTCTGTGTAGGATACGGGCGACCAGGATATACGTTCTCGGTGGAAGGGGGGTGGTGATGGTTGTGGGTAGCGGCGGTGGCGGTGGGCGGCGCGACAGGAACCGCTTTGAAGCCAACGCGCTCGTGAATTCCCCCACCCTCTTCCCCCGTCCACTTTCACAGTCCCCGCGATAACACGCTTCCGCCGCTAACTTTCGCCTCAACTCGCTGGAAATGCAAAACAAGCCCGCACCCACTGTGTTAAACGTTGTTGGGTGTTTACACCAATTCCGGACTCTTCTTATCGTCGCAGGCTATCAGCGGTGTCCGTTTAATGAACTGGATAGCCTAGTGTGTTTTATACTCGATTCTCTAATAAAGTTCACGGTTTTGTATCGTTAACCTTTTCCGCTTTATGGTTTCTTTTCGAGAGATCGGTTTGGTAAGGCAATATTTTAAATTGTGATAAAATTGGTTCGGCGACCAGAGAATTTTAATGCCTCCTTTACACGAACGCACGAAATGAAGCAATTTAAGGCACAGTCGGTCCGTCGTGCGTTGCACGTACCAACATGGAGTAGCTCAGAGCGACTTGGGCGCTTCACCCCACGAAATGTGCAATAAAACGCGCTGAACCACGTTACTGCGTAATATCGAGTTTTATGTAGCGTGTTAGGCAGCCTTGCTTGTGGTGTACTGTAAAATGAGGTCCAGGTTAGGAAGTATTCTGATCCTTCCCATGCTATTTTTATGGAAAATAATGTTCGGGTCATCTTTTAGTAAGTTTAATAAGTTTTAAAAATTAATTAGCGTTTTCAAGTTTTTGCGATCCGTTTTCAGACGAGTATGGCGGTCAAGATGTAGACTTCGCATATGACTTAGCTTCCGAATTATTTAACATTCTGAGGTATACTTTTGATGCGAGGCAAAAGTTTTTCGTGTAAACGATACAAATGACAATTTTTAAAAGCAATTTTGTATTGAATTGAATGGTGGGAACTCAGAATTCAATCAATTTTGGGGTGATTTGTCGCCACAAAGTTCTGAAATGCGAAATGGACGTATTTTTCAAATTTTCATTAAAATGCATAAAAGTAAATATTTTAAAGATTACAAGAAAAAAAGGAATTTAGAGATGTTTTATACAGTTCCACTGAAAGTTTAGATATCACGCCAGTTTTCACTTCCGAGCACTTCAAAAATTCTAAAAAAGAAATGAAGAAAGTTCATGGCCTTTTTTTATTTAAAACTCATCGAAACGCTAGCAATAGTTCAGTTCAGAATTGAAGTAATTGCCTTTTGTGAAACTCTTATGTGAACATTATTTAGGTTCGTGTCGGTCAGGAAAGTAGAGTAGCTTAATAGAGAACTACTTTGTTTAATTTTTGTTATAAAAATTAAGAAGATATATAATTTAAAATTAAATACTGAAAGTTTAAAATCATTTTTCGGAAAACGAATAAAAATCCATAAATTAACATCCTATCGCTTTTCTGCGAAATCGGTGGGATAAAAAAATTAATGCAAAAACATCCTCTACTTACGATTAATTATAACTGATTTTTCCAACGACATTTACACCATTTCAAACACGACACACGTTAATGAATATGCGATACTTTATTCTTCTATGTCATGAGAGTAAATGTGTCAATTTTCATTTATCATTTATGGATACTACATGAAATATCCTTTCTCCGATTGATCGTTCATTTACAGACTTCATTTTTTTCTTAAATTTTAGTGACAAAAAGCGGTAGCACAGACTGAATTAAAGATCGGTATACTTATGCATATATAATGTTTGTTCAAAATGGATGTTCAAGGACATGTCTTAAAAATCTGAACATTAGTGTATGTTGTTAATTAATGCAAGGACAATAATTCACGGAAATGGTGAAAGATGTTGGTGTTTTGGATGCAGCAGAGTAACGCCACGAGACGAGACACCGAGTATAACGTGTAGGAAAATATTGAGTGTCTTCAACTGGAAAATGGGTGATATTCACGAGGTTATTCTCGAGGATGACCTTAAAGCACAAACTCCTATGACCTTCCTACATACGACTTAGTCGCATCCATCTGAAAGCCATTCTCCTAACCATCTGCACCCACGATGACGACAGTTTCAAGTTTTCTTTGACTCTCACGTCATCTTTTGCTTTTATATTTACAACGACAACTAGTCATTCCAGTGCCTGCAGTTAGCCTCGAACGAAGAATTAAAAGCGTAGGTACATTAGTGAAGATGTAATGCAAATATTTTAATTTTCTTTGAACGAGAAATAAATCGGAGACTAGTGTTGAGAATAGAGAAAAAGTCAAGGCTCTTATCACAGATAAAACTGAAAAATAGAGGAACGTTGTACTCATTCACAAATGTGTAATATTATGAGTACTATGACTGTTAATGGAGATATTTTAATTTAATGAGGCAATCTGAGACGCACATGAATTCTAAAATATCATTTCTAGCAATAGTATGAAACATTTTAAAGTATTCTGATTGTATTAACTAATTAAAATATTAGATGATAAAGTTATATAATACGCAAGTCATACAATTGGTAGTATATTTAGTTCTTCAGGTTGTTAGTGCTGCTTGAAGATGCTTGTAATTTAAATTAATACAGTAATAGTAGATTAAAAACACACCACTACCATCACTACATAATAAGAACATCAAAATTGACAACCACCGCTTATAAATACAGTACTTAACGTTATCTTCTAGCCAAAAGTCAGACGATGGTAATTTCTCTAAGGATTTGACGGGAGTAATCGAATGAATACCCCTGTCAAGATATTGCAAACACCAAATTCTTGTGAAACTACTGCTGAATTTGGAAATCATTATCAACAATAATAATGGGTCCGTTTCCTAAATGAAAAATTGTTCATACTGTCGATGAGACCGAATGTTTGTCAGTTCAACCTATTGGCGTTGGAGAAGCTGTGTGTTCGGGAATTGCCCGACAACATCCCGCGGTCAGCTTTTCCTCATCTTTACTTACCAGCTAATCCCCTTTCACCTTTATGGGCCAGAGAAGGCGCCAGAGAAGAAGCCCGACTGCATCCCGTTTCGTTCCTCCGGGGCTTCAGAAGGAGTAAACATTTCTAAGTTCCCATTCATAAGTAGCGCAAATATATATTCTCGTACAGAGAATATATATTTGCGCTACAGAGCGCAAAGAATATTACAGAGAATATATATACCAGAGAATACCTCGACCGCAGGTGTATGTGGCTGAATCTTCGGAATTGTTCATCATACGTCAGCGTGGTAAGATGATGCTAGTGATAGAGGAGGTTTAAAGTTTTGTTTCCACATCTTTTCAAGCGATGATATTCAATGTTGGTGGCAGTGCCCTAAAAGATCATGCAACAGTTTCTTGAAAACGGATGTGGATCAGTTGTAATAAATAAATATAAAATGGATTCATTGATTGATTAGTGCTTCCGGGAGCATCAACTGCTAATATAATTCCCATAAGTCATAATGCTAATGTAATTCCCATTATTCCCGTAAGTGTAGTGCAAGTTTTTCCTCGGGAGGTGGCGGTGAGCTTCCCCCACTGGATTGCGACTAAATAATTAGTTAAATAATTCAATTATCACTTTTATCATGTTAATGGCTTAACTGATACTTTCCCCGAAGTTGGTAGTTGGTTGTTAGTGACAGTCAGCCAGCGGGGTTTTCCCCAACCAGGTATCTTCCACCAGCGGGGCACCGCCCCAGCTGGGATAAGCTCTAAGCTATCGACCGGTCTCCCGGCATGTGTGGTAGTATCGTGCATATTAATGGAAGTGTATATAAGTAAGTGCTGAGGATAGGACAAGGAAGAGGAAGAAACATATCGCGCGGTCCGCGGCCCATTCGTTATGCTACAGCTCCGGCATTCGCCTGGTGTTGATCGGAGAAACCACGGAAAACTACCGACCAGAGCAGCCGGCTGCTCGAATTCTCCTCCAGACAAGGACTGAATTGACTGGGACTGACAGGGGCTAACAAACTAGTGTCGAAAATTCCGCCATCATCGGGGCTGGAAACTAGGACCTCCTGATCAAAGACACTGCAGTAACATCAGTTGATACCCTGAGCCACCTCTCCCGGTCAATCAATATAAAAGTAAGGAAACCAAAAACGTAGAAATCAATCTTTACACTAGCGAGGAAAACCGGGCGGGATGCAGTCGGGCCATGCCTCTTTCAGGAGATAGGTATCTAGCTTAGTGAAACAAACGGGCGTATACCGACTTCATCCCGCCGTCAACGTTTCCGTTCTGTGTCGCGAAGTCACGGCGCTCCGGCAGCCCGCGTATTTCTCCATCCCACAAATCACAGCTTGAACATCGAGAGCGGTTGGAAAATAGAATTAGTATACTTGGATATAGTGAGAGCTGAGTTTGAAGGAATTCAGCTGTTGACTGTTCCATCAAATCGGGGACTTGAACGTTACCACAGTGGCGTCACTGTAGTGACATATATGCTCCCGATTGGATGAAACCGTCAACAGCGGATTTACTTTAAATGTAGCTCTAAAGAAATCCTACTATAGTATCAATTATAAGTAGTATGTATTAGTAGTATAAACACAGTAGTATATATGTAATATTCTCAGTAGTACGTACAATGTATTAACTCTGAAAACATAATTAAACGAAGTAGACAGTACCAGTTCGCTAAAATGGGAACGACTTGAAACGGGAACGACATTTCATCACTTCTAAAAGACAAGATTCTGTTGTCACCACACCGGCCGTTCGAAAACACGGAAACCCTAGGGCAGCCAAACAAAAAGGAAGTAGTGTAGCTGGCACGCCGGTGGTAGAGCTCCCCGAAAGGAGCAGGGCGCCCCCAGCGACGCCCGACCGCTCGGGGGAGCGCTCCTCGGCCGCGGGAGGGCGCTGGGCGGCCCGCGAGGCGACGCGTAAATCGCTCGGAAGGAGCGCGCGGCGGGGGTTTGACCCCCGGCCGCGGTGCCCTACAGAGAAGGGCGAAACTGACGCGAGCGCGTCGCGGCGCGTGCGCGCGTTAGTTCGGCGGAGGGGGAGCACGCACTGCCCTACGCGGGTGACTCAGCGGTGACGTCACTGCGTCGCAGGGAAAGGCCCGCCCCGTTCGCCCTCCGCGCGCCTCCGCCACCACCACCGCCGCCGCCGCCCTCGCAGCCCCTCTCCACTCACCCGCCTTGTCACCACTGCCTCTACCCCGTCACCATCGATGTTCCTGGCCTGCTTTACTGTCCTTTACCCCTCGCGACACCTCTGCTACCTCGCGACTACCTCCCTCACCTTCATCTTTCCGTACCTCCGTCTCAACCGTCACTACCCACCTCCCTTGCAGTTGCTCCACCTTCCTCGCAGATGCCCCCACCCCCACCATGTCCCTACGCAACCATTTTTGTAACCTCATGCTTTCTCCCCGTTGTTGTTCGTCACCGATCCTGTAGCTCGCCGTTCACCGCCACCGTCTGCTGTGTCACCGCCCTCCGCGTTCGTCGCGCCGCTGCTGCACAGTGGCGCGTGGCGTTAATCAAAGGGTTTTATCTCGTCCATCCCGCAAAGTAATTGAAAAAGGTACTCGGTGACGAAAACAAAACCTGATATGTGGTAGATTTTTGTTTGTTGTTATATTGATTACACAGACAAGAAGTAAAAAAAGCGACCACAAACATGGTCAAATTATTAAATATAAAATAAATATTAAAAGCAAGCACAATAAAAACGGTAGGTGCTGTGTATTGAACGCAGTATATTAATAATAAATATGCATTTAATGTATTAAAGATAATTCATTACTTCACTACAGATACAGTCGACTCCGGTTATAGTGGACGTCTGGGGACTAACATGTTCGGTTTACTATATCCGATGTCAACATTTATTAGAATCTGTATCCACACTAATTTTATGAATATAGAGATACAACAAAATTCATTAAAAGCGCGAAGTGAAAATTTCAATATCTTAATGCGTCCTTTAAAATAATTGATTTTTTTAATCGTTTGCTTGGTTCATTTTCATAAGTAATCTCTTTATATTTTTCTCCTGAGATACATTTCTCTCCATTCTGAATTGTGCATTGTTGTCTGTTTCTATGTATCACAATGCATTCCTGACAACTTTCAATGCCTCTTGCACTGTTGGAATACCGTCGCACTCTCCGAAGGATCTTTCAGTTGCTTAATAGCATGCGAGATCTAATTAATTTCCAGGATTTATTTCCTACGTTCACTATTACCGAGGTTCAGGTTAACTATAATCGAAACTTCTTATGCTTATTTCGAAAGTAAGTGAAACGAGACAAGTGACTTAAATTCACTATAACCGATGGTTTATTGTATCTGAGTTCACTATAACAGGAGTTGACTGTATTATCGGTGGGTGTGCATTACCTAATTGTAATGACTGGCAAGGTTTCTTTTAAATACATTGGTTCATTGGGAATTATTGAAAATAAATATTTGAAAAGATTGAACATTCTTAACTATTCTTTGATTATCGTGATGTGTTTATGAAATATCACCGCGTTGATTGAAGTTTGGATGCGACAGCATAGTTTCATGGGAATGCGAAAGTTGGAAAATAATTATAATATGTTAAAAATACAGAACAACTTGGGTAGTTCGAATATCGGACATTCGAGGGCTACTGTAACTCGAAAAAGGGAAGTAAACTTTTATCAAAGAATAATTTACGAAAACTCTATTTTGATGTGTTCGGTAGTAGTTAATGCGATGGAATTCCTCACAAACTGGAGTCTCTTTTGACTTACTCTACGTCAGCAAGATACTTTTGTATCATTTGAACTTGCTCGATGTGTACCACAGGTAATGCGAAAAATGTGCAATTAATTTTAGAAAAATTGAAAATTAATTTAATAAAGGAAATGGCGATTTCATAAACGAAATTTTTGGAATCTTATGTCTACATTTATAAGAAAATTACTTTCTGTTAAAAGTAATTTCTGTTTTGTTTGGATTAATCTTGCGTTTTGAAGAATTGTGACGAATTTTGAAACTACAGCAATTTTAAAGTTTCTTATGTGGTACGTAATTTGTTGCGGAATGTAACAGTGCCGAAAATGGATATTACCGAAATTCAAATGTAGATTCTTCCAATGTCAATTCTTATCGATACAAGCTTCAAAATACCAGTGATAGGTGTTTACAAGTATGTTGCGAGTGGTGTGGCATGCTGGTTCTTAGGTTGCTATGCACGTAGTGCTACATAGTATCAAACAGGAAACTTGTATTATATATCTTTCCTTTACTGGACATGTGGTACAGATTACGTGATAACAGTAATTCACAGATATTGTTACAGATATTATTTACATCTAAAACAACAAAAAACAACAGTACCTTACGAATTGGAGGTATAGAGGAGTTATTTTAAGTTGGGACCAGATTGACAGGTCGGGAAACAAATGAATATCATGTAAAGCGAGGGAATTTGTGGAGATTGGGGAAGAAAAAACATTTACTAATGAACTTAAGTTGGGACCAGATTGACAGATCGGGAAACAAATGAATATCATGTAAAGCGAGGGAATTTGTGGAGATTGGGGAAGAAAAACCATTTACTAATGAACTAACTAAACGAAGACATTCACGAATTATGTGCGTGGTAATAAACCGCAATGACGTTGCCAACAGTAGCTGTCAAAGCGGTCCCTCCTTATAAAAGCTCTCTGTGCCTGGACGTCTGTGCTTCGAACGGACTGTAGTTCAGAGTGTTTTGCCACGGGCTGCGTTCCGCTGCCCCACTGTGCAACGCCGGGCTCCCATCGATCGGAGACAACGCGCGGCGGCGGCGGCGGCACGGGGGTGGGGGCGTGGCGTGAGGGGCGTGGCGATGGCGGGGCGGGGGGCCGGCGCCCGCGGAGCGTCTTGCCCTCCGCTGGCGCATCTCCCGCCGCCCCACTGGGGGTGGGCCCTGCGAGTTTGTGCCGGAAGAGAATTTGGAGAGTGCGGGAGCACTTGCGTGTTCACGAGCTGATGACTGGTTTCAAGTTGTGCGTGTGTTCTGAGTACGAATGATTGCTCTTCAAATCACAAATTGTCTGTCCTTTAAAAATTTGAGTTGCGAGAATTTTGATTTTGAATGACGTCGTGAGGATATTGTCTCGTGCGTGCGGAGAGGGTTCTTATGCAGTCTCTTAGTGTCCAAAGGTTGTCGGGTGTATTCTCTCGTGAATTGAAAATACACCAGCCTGTTCTTAATACTTCCAATAAATAATTCCTTTGCCATTTTGTTCTCAGATGAACAACTACTCGTAAAAAGTGTTTAGCGTGTTTATAAAATACTGTCACATCCTATTTTTTCATCAGAACATGTCAACAAAATTGAATTTCATTTTAATAAAATTGAAATAAAAAATAAATTTTTAGGAACCGCGAAGTGCTTGGAGGTCATATGGGGAGGATTTTTCCTATGTAATACCAAGTCCAGAGTTTATTTCTAAATTATTTTTCTTTCGATGCACTTTCGAAAAAAAAAAAAAATCTCGGAGAAACCTTTTATCAAAACGTGTGGGAGGGAGAATCGCAAATATACACGTGTTTATACAAAGGCCGCTCTATTCCTATTAGGGACGTTCTGCCTGCTCAGCGAACCTCTTCCAGATGTGTGCCGTGGACCGTGCAATAACCCCAGAAATTGCGACCGAGCTCTTCCTATAATCCGGGCCGTGTCGGGGCGCGGCGCCGCAGCGTAATCTCGCGGTGAGGACCCGAGGCGGAACGGGGGCGGCGGCGCAGGAGGAGGGGGGAGGGCGAGGGGGAGGGGGAGGACGGCAGCAAAGCAGTGCGCGTGACCCGAGAGCGACTGTCGCGGGTTGGAGATGACGTCGGCCACAGTGGCGCCCCCAGCCTCTGCCCACGCCGCCCTTCGGCGCATTTGCCGCCTGTGACGTGGGTCCAGTGAGGCACCACGCTAGCTCTGGCGTGGCGCCTCACTGAACCCACACCTGCTGCTTCTATGACCGTGTCCCCACCGAAGGTCAACTCTGACATCCCGCTCTCCTCGTTTAGCTCGCAAATAATGTTTTAGTCGCCACATCAAATGCTCATTCGAAAAAATATGAACGTTGTCTCACCAGTCACTTGTTTTAAACTATTCGAAGAATAATAATTCACAATTAATAAATAATTTATTTGCACAATCTATTACCTTCCAAAGAGGTACTAGTTTTGCTGATTCATTTCACCAGTCGAAAATTATTTTTGTTCAGCTCTTCCACTAAAATATATACTATTCTCATTTTGTAAATCGTAATTTCTTCCTTTCCTATTCTACTAAACACAGATGCCACTGCTTTTTTTTAATGTGTGAATTTTCATTCAAATAACTATTCTTTCTTGAGTTTCCTTCATTTTAACTTTCGACTTGATACTAATCAAATAGCTCTCTTAATCGCCTCCACTGACGCTTGCATTTCCTGTGGCGCCCACGCCTTCTCCATGACCTCTGCAGTCCGCCTCCGCCTCTGCCACCCTCATCAAGAGCGACTCAGCTGGGCGCGCCCCAGCGAGAGCCAACGCAGAGGGCGGCGAACCAGCCCGGGGAGGGGGTGACTCGATTCGCGGGCCGGAGGGAGGGGTCGCTGACGTCAGAGGTGGGCGCCCCCGCCGCCGTTCATTGACGAGGCGCGGTGGCGTCGCGCGCAGGCAGCGCCGCGGCCGGGCCCGCGGTCCAGACGCGAACCCGGGCCGCGCTCCGCGCCGGCTGCCACGGCTCGCGCACGCGAACTACCGTGCATCGCCCCGCCCCGCCCCGCCCCGCCCCGCCCCGCCCCGCCCCTTACCTCACCGCTCCAGTCCTCTGTTTCCCCGCCCTTCCCAGTTACCCGCACTGCCTTTTACCCCTCCCCACCCTTCCCTTCCTCTCACCACACTTTCCTCTCCACGCTTCCTTTTCCCTCCCCGCTTCATTTCCCCTCCCCTCCCCGCTTCATTTCCCCTCTCCCGTCCCCTTTTCCCGCCTTTTCTCTCCTTCCTCTTCTGTTGCCTCCTTTCCCATCCCTTCCCATCCCTTCCTGTCCCTCGACCCTTCCCTTCCTGTGCATTTCCTTTTCCTCTCCCCCCTCGCCATTCCTCATCAGTCACTTTCTCTCTTCCCTCCTTTCTTCTTTCCTCTCCCTCCCTCTTGCCCACCCCATCTCGCGCCCTCTCCGCTTCATCTCGCCCCACAACGCCGTTACTGCCCCACGCCCTTTCCCCTCCCAGCTCCATTTTGCCCATCGCTCCTCGCCCGGCCCGTATCGCAGCCCCCTTCGTCCGTCCCAGGGCCATCGTCCCACTCGCCCCGCTCCGCCCTCCCGCGCTGCGCGTGAGAGTTGTGGGCGGCGCCGGCGGTTGTGTGGCCGCGTGCGCCCGTTAAAACGCCGCCGGGCCATTTGCGGCGCCCGCCCGCGCGCCCGCCCGCGCGCCCGCCCGCGAGCGGCGCGCACTGCGTCGTAACTCTGCTGCAGTCTCTTCATGAAGCAGGTTTCAGGCGGTATTTAGGGGTTGCTTTACGACCTATGGAACTTCTTCCAACTTCCATGGAAGCACTGCAACTTGTTGGATTAGCCATAGAACTCGTTGTGTTATCCAGTACCCACTACTCTCGATTACTGTCAAATTCTCAAGAGTTGTTTCATGCGCGAGGCATCTTTCGTGACTTGTAGGTGCATTACACGTTTCCGCTCGAGTGAATCGTATTGCTTCTTATCCAAATTTACAGCACATTTCGACACGAAGTCTTGGTGAAGAAAGAGAATAATGAATTACTCTGACAATTTTCATTATTTTAAAGTTCCGTGAAATAATTCCCTAGTCCTGGCTCTCCTAAATTCTCAATGTGATGTCAGCCCAGATGAATTCTTAAATTGTTAAGTGTAGCTTCATTTTAAATATTACTTAAGAACAACCATATTCGCATAGTATTTAATTATGAATCGGATTGGAAGACTTGGCTAAACCTCGAAGTGAATTTTAAAAAAATATTAACGACTTAAGTAACGAGGACCGAACCCTATTTTTTTCAGCGTTTCTTTCCAGACTTCGGTGACTGTGACCTTTTTGGTTGGGGAGGGGCGGGGGTCCATGATTATCGTACATTAAGCCCACGCAATTGTCCCTCAGACCTGGCGGTGGTGATGAAAATTGCCGCTGCTCACGGCGGGCGGACACGCCACCCGGGCGCGTTGCATCCGCGGTCCCTGGCTCCCCCGCTCATCCGCGCGCGGTGTGGACGGCGACCGTCTGGCGAGACCCCTCCGCCCCGCGGTGGTCTTATTGGCTGCCACGCCCACCCCCTCACGGGAGGCGACCGACTGCCACCGCCGGCCCCCCGCAGCTTCTCACTCCGTGGTCATCATCGCCCCTCGCACCGGCGCGCCATCTTCCATTAAACGGAAACCCTCTTCCCCCGCTGACAATGGGCGTTTATCGCGTGCTCTCCCTCTTAACACCTTGTCGGTCGTGTAATGGTTAGCGTATCGAGCTAATGCCCACGTTCGTGGGTTCAAACCCGATCGAAGCAGGCCGAAAAAATCCTTCGTCGCCTTTCTTTGGGGGGAAAGTAAAGCCGGCTATACCGTGTTGTAGATGTACTGTATGTAAAGGGTCAGGCCTAAAAGGAGCTTCTGAGCTAAATTCAAATCGCCTGTTTCGTCGCCAAAGTATTACCTTCTTTTTCAGCTATTAGGTGAAAGGAGCTTTGCGAAATTTGCGATGTCAGACGGAAGAGCAGTCTCGCCACGTAAAATAAGATGTAATATAATTAAATTAACGCCCCTATTTATTCCTATTATCTATTCGCGTGCTAATTTGGTAACTTTTCTGGCAGTGATGGAGGCTAAAGAGCAAACGTCTCCTACACGATGCGCGGTGAATGCTGGAAATCTGATTGATGGAGAAGACCAAATAATACTTTCTGGAATATGTTAATAAAGTTTTGGTTCTTTTACTGAAGAAAACCGCGTCGACAGTGTAAATTGTAATACATCGCTCCGGAACTCCATGCACCGAAATTATCGGAGGTCTCCTGCAAATCACTGGTGTGCCTTCCGCGTATTCAACCAGTGGCGTTGTGGCTGATGAGAAACATTAATGAAGAGGAATGAACAAAAGAACTGTATTTCCTTACAAAATACTACCTAAATTGAATAAAATACTACTAAAAAAGATAAGTTGATAAACAAGGAGTAAAATTAATGATCTCGAAATTCTTGTACCGAGGGGTAAATGTATAGGGCTTTCGTATAGTTCGGAGATTAGTGTGTGTCGGATCATTCCACAGTTTCTAACAAGTCAAAGCCCCTTTTCTACCAAGAATTGATGACCTCTTACGGCCGTGTGGCGTAGCTTTTTCTCTTTTATCTCCTACGTCTATGCTCTAGCGTCCAGGTCACGTGACGGCTGCAGCCGCTGCAATATGTGGGTCGCGCTTCAAATGTCACGGCGGCGCGGCGCCCTTTCGGCCTGGCATTCTGCGGCGCGGGTGACGCCGTCGGCGCCGGGCTCGCTACCACGGCTCTCCCTGGAGGTGCGACCTTGCGGCACCCACATCACACCACATCATGCCGCCGCCGCCGCCGCCGCCGCCGCACGCGGCCAATGGGGCGCGCATACGCCCATCGACCGAGGCAATGCACCGCGTACAGGGTGCGCGCGAATCGCGTCGACGGGCTGGCGTTGTGAACGAGTTCGCTTTCGCCGAGTCGGATATGTTGTTTATAGGGCGCATTGTAGCGCTTTGTTTCTTAGAGCTAAATGTGTCGACTTTTTCATCTTGGTACTAAAATACTGGCATGCAATAGAGGGGTTACTATAAGAAGGGACCGTTTGGGCAGGTGCTGGTCGGGCACTGCTGGCAATATAACTGAAAGTTACGTACATGCAATAATTTTGTCAGTGCGTTCGTTTACAGTTAGCTCATTTGCAAATGGTTTCATCACTATCTCTTGCAATGGCGGCGCCCTGCATGACGTTCCTTTGTTTCCCGACCGGTCAAAGTGGTCCCTTTTTAGAGTAACTCTTCCAAACGCTTTTAACAATTTACGTTAAATGATGTATGCAGAGGTTACTAAGAAGAGACCGCTTTAGAAGCTACTGCTCGGCCACTGCTGGCAATAGAACCGCAAAATTAAACCATTCACTCATTTTGTCAGTGCGTTCGTTTACAGTTAGCTGATTTGTAAATGGCTTCATCACCATCTCTTGCTATTCCATCGCTCTACATGACGTTAATTTGTTTTCCAACATGTTAAAGTGATCCCTTCTTAGAGTAACTCCTTCATAACATGTGGAAATTATATTTGTAGCAATTTAAGGAGGGTTGCAGACTGTCGCCATGAAGTAAATTGTTTTATAATTTCAGTATATCCATCGAATTTCGTTTAGGACAGTTGTCTTGCCAGGTGAAATACTGGGAAGAGTATGGTATAGACGTATTTCTAGAGGGCCAATTTATAACTTGTAAAGAAATTATCGGAACCATTAACTTAATATAGGAAAATCGAAAATATTTGCCCCCAAAGATAGAGATTCAATCCTGTGCCAGTGCTAACAGTAAATGCCATTCTGTAAATGCATTAAATAGACCTCTGGACAACCGCGGGTATTTGCATACGCCTTTGTGAAATAAATTAGTTACTTCCAAAAAAAACATGAAATGAAACATGAGTGTATTGCATTTTTAAATAGAAACGAAATGCTCATTTTGAGGTAATCTGATTCAGACCACAAAGGAATTATTGAGTTGCGTCAACATATTCACAGCACCGTTCGAAGAATGAGAAAATACAAAATGACATTCTAGTGTTCGTGTTTTACCGCAGTTCTAGCCGAAATTCTAATTTTGCATGCAAATTTATTCTTGACGTTGTTTACTTACTTTTGAACAAAAACATTTTCAAATATGAATTGGAATTAAATCGAAGTTGAGTATGCCTGAGTGAGCTCCATAGATCAATATACATTATTTCTGCATTTGCGTGTCCACATCGCAATTGTCAGCATGCAATATTCATCATGACGTTGAAATGGTAGTAACGACCGTGATGCCAACAAAATTGCTGCGCAGGAAAAAGTTAACATTCTAAATAATGCTAAGTGATTAGTAACAAAGATAAAATTTTGAAATAAATGCTATGAAGTTGTTAGTTGCTAGCCTGCCACAAAAGAAAGTTATATCCTCCATGTTTTTTAGATGTTTTTAAGTAAACATCTTGTTCGTTCACAACCAGTGCATCTGGCACCGATGAAACCTGAGAGATTGTTGTAGTGATTGTAGGACGTTTTTTAATTATGTTCCTTTGGTCTCAGAAGCCTTGGCCAAGAGTTAGCGAATTATATTTAAAAAATCAATATTAAAAAGTTTCAATTCCATTGGTCCATCCTTGGCCGTCAGGGAAAAGTGCCACACTAAAAAAGAAAATATAATATAATATAATGTAATAATAATAATAAAATAATAATAAATTATTATTATTATTTTATTATTATTATTACATTATATTATATTATATTATTTTCTTAATATAATAATAATAATAATAATAATAATAATAATAATAATAATAATAATAATAATTTGTTGAATTGTGACATTATTGTGGAATGACATTCAGTTTATTACATGCTCGAGAGCAGGTTCCCTACGGAGAGCCAGTGACGGGCAGTGTCTGTTTCTTGTCCCCCCTCCGCAAAACAGAATCTTAAGTCGCTGCTTGCTGGCGCTGGGGGGGGGGGGGGGGGGGGGCAGGCGCGGCGCGGGGCCATCTTCCCCCTCGCATTCACTTCGGCTGCGCCGCGAGGGCTTATCTGGTGATAAAATGACGAGACAATTGGTTGAAACGCCCTGCAGCGATTAGGCGGGGGCCGGGTGCTCTCACGCGCGCGCGCGCGCACGCACGCACGCACGCACGCACGCACGCAGGAGTCGTCTGCTGCTGATGCTACCGTCAGCGGGGCGACGGGCTTGGGGGCGGAGAGCGGTGGAAATGCGATGCGATGCGGGGCGGTGTAACGACTGGACGGGGCGACTGGACGGGGCGACTGGACGGGGCGACTGGACGGGGCGACTGGACGGGGCGACTGGACGGGGCGACTGGACGGGGCGACTGGACGGGGCGACTGGACGGGGCGACTGGACGGGGCGACTGGACGGGGCGACTGGACGGGGCGACTGGACGGGGCGACTGGACGGGGCGACTGGACGGGGCGACTGGACGGGGCGACTGGACGGGGCGACTGGACGGGGCGACTGGACGGGGCGACTGGACGGGGCGACTGGACGGGGCGACTGGACGGGGCGACTGGACGGGGCGACTGGACGGGGCGACTGGACGGGGCGACTGGACGGGGCGACTGGACGGGGCGACTGGACGGGGCGACTGGACGGGGCGACTGGACGGGGCGACTGGACGGGGCGACTGGACGGGGCGACTGGACGGGGCGACTGGACGGGGCGACTGGACGGGGCGACTGGACGGGGCGACTGGACGGGGCGACTGGACGGGGCGACTGGACGGGGCGACTGGACGGGGCGACTGGACGGGGCGACTGGACGGGGCGACTGGACGGGGCGACTGGGACCCGGAGCGTGGGGAGGCGCCGTGGGACGGGACGAAGACGCGGACGGGAGCCGGCTATGGCGGGGCGGGAGCGCCCCTGCATGGATGCGGGGGCGGCAATGCGGGGCGGGACGGAGGCGCCGCTGGGTGCGAGCAACGTGGGGAGCTGGGGGGGGGGGGACGAGATTCTCGTGGAGCGAATGCCTTGGGCGTGGTTGTGGGGGGCGTTAATTGCACAGGATGAAACGGTGGTGGCTTACCATCTGGCTTGTTCTGGCGCACCGATCTTTTGTAGGACAATATGCGTTGATGTGTCAACCATTTCGTCCGACGAGCTCCAAGCACGCATACACGTACATTTAATAATTGGAGCAAGCACACAAAGCACACTCACCGTCCACACAATGTACATAGGCACTATTCTCGCACACGCACAGTCACGAAGCAACGTAATAGCTGGCAATTTGTACGTAAATACGATTTTTTAAAACGAAAGTGTAGTTCATGTAATGTCCTTAAAACGTTTGGGCGCCTCTCACTGATGCTGCGAAAGAGAGCGCTCAGACCACAGTGATGGTCCCTCAGTTTGCGGGAATTATTTCACTCACATGTAAAGTTTTGGCGGTTCCACAGATATTTCCTATTTGTTTCAACGAGTGTTGGGGATACGGATGGCTATATAAAGTTATAGTTACTAAACTAACTATAGTTAAAGCTACCAAAACTCGTAAAGCGCCGGGGTTTGTGTGGTCAGTGAAGGAGATAGAGTAGAATAAAATACAATAAAGCAGGGAGTCCTTCATGCGATAGGGAGCACCACTTTCGTTATCTGAACAGGAATCTGAGGTTGGATTGGTGTGGAGATCACCGATACGTTCGTATGGCAATACTTAAGAGGCGACCGTAACTACTCCAAGCCTACAGTGTTACAAGGCAGCAAAAACATTATCGTTGTAGTAGAATAGTAGTAATATAGTAGTAGAGAATGTAATAGTAATATAATTATTGTATTAGTAGAATATTATAGTAAATACGCGAAACGCTGTGCATACTAAGAGTAAAAGACGATTTTGTGTGTCACTTCTCGGTCGTCGTGGCTGGCGGAACTCACGAGGCCGGGAAGGAACGACTGCGGGGGAGAGCGAGTGAAAGCGACGTTGGCCTGGGGTGGCGCGTTCTCAGACAAGCACACGCCCCGGGGGGAGGGGTCTGGGGTGGGGGCGGGGTGGCTGACAATCACTGTGAGTGGTGCAGAGCCAGCCGCGTTCCGTGCGCTCGCCAAGAACGCCTCTGCATTCACGCTCGCTTTCCGACTTGAGATGCCGCCTGAATTGCTCCACGCTCGCTTGTACCTCTCTGTACGAGTAATTGTGCCTCTAGGTACCTCTTACTCTCGTTTACGGAAGTGAAGGGTGCAAGTTCAAGGTCATTATAATTTCGGGAGGTGAGGCCGTATTCAGTTTTCAATTTTTTTTCTAGCATTTATCCTCTCGTTTCGATTTAGAGACATTTAATATTTTGTTTATGTGTAGGAAATTTAAAACAATAAAACAGTAGTGATGCTACTAAATGACACAGCCTTCTTGTACTAAATCGTTTCCTTATCACTTTAGTCTGTACTGTCTTTCCAGTTTTGTTCCAACCTTTTCTCTGCTGCCATCTATTGGCACCTTAAATAGGTTCTTCCATTTTTTCCATTCAGTTTTTCGGTCGCCTAATGGTAAAATTGAAATATGACATCAATAAAATAGAAGAGTAAAACGTGCTCCTACAATTTTCACAGTTTTCAGAATATTTTCATTGACAGAGCTGAGATCTTGAAAATTTTCTGGAACTGTAATTTGCACTTGTAAGAAGTTCACACATTTTTTACTTTACATATGTAAAGTAAATATAAATACGATATTATGTTGTGTAACGGTGTGTGCGATGCAGATTTGTGGGAAATTTGGAGCCCTTATGGACGAAGAGCAAGTAGTTCCTCACTTCCCCACTGGCTGTTGCCCTCTCAGCAACGCGGTCAAGAGGCCGTACGTGATCAACGCGCCCCTTCCCACGCAGCACTGGGCTCTGCGCCGCAACCCGCGCCGCGTCGCCCGCGTCGCCCGGCGCGCTATCGTCGCCCGATAACGCGCACTCGGCGAGACGCATGTCGAGCGCCGGCGTCTGCTGCAGGAGCAGCTGCCCCCGCTGCCGTCGCCCCCGCTGCCGTCGCCCCCGCTGCCGTCGCCCCCACTGCCGTCGCCCCCGCTGCCGTCGCCCCCACTGCCGTCGCCCCCGCTGCCGTCGCCCCCGCTGCCGTCGCCCCCGCTGCCGTCGCCCCCGCTGCCGTCGCCCCCGCTGCCGTCGCCCCCGCTGCCGTCGCCCCCGCTGCCGTCGCCCCCGCTGCCGTCGCCCCCGCTGCCGTCGCCCCCGCTGCCGTCGTCTGAGCAGAAATGCTTTCTCAGCGACGCCACGCCCTCAGCCTCCACCCCGGAGCTCTTCCCTTCGCCGTGCAATCCGCTGCAGCGTGCAAGACATCGACCCGCGCCCCGCCGCCAAGCGCCCCCCCCCCCCGTCCGCTCGAATACGCGGTGAAAGAAGTGTGTCACGGAGCACCGCAACTCAAGTGGAACCCGCTGCTATCACTCAGAGCAGCGACTCTCGGGGTGCGCTGATGATGGATACTCGCACAACGCAAAACGAACCTCTTGGGTTTCAGAATAAATCTTTCTAACTTGTTTCCTACGTAGGAGAGAGGAAAATTATACCGAGAGAATAAAGAACTGAAATGCCATTGTCAGAGAGCAGGTCCCTCGTGCGCCCCCCCCCCCCACTATCTAATGATTATTTCGTGTTCCGGGCGCGTCAACTGCTAAGGTCATTAGTCCTGTAAGTATAGTGCGTGATTTAACTCGGGAGGTGGGGATGTTCTTACCTCCATAGGTGGTGTGATACAGCGCCGACCTACATGTCGGTTTGTGGGAAATGTCCGTCTCCAGACATCTTACCCCCCTCCTCCTCCCCAGCCCCTGCTGGACAAGCTCTAAACTCCCGATATGTGTGAGATATTATATTGTGTGTGTGTATGTGTGTGTGTAAGGGAGTGAGGATAGTACAAGGAAGACGAAGGAAAAGTTCGTGGTGCATTTGTTAGGGAACTGTTCCGACATTCGATTGGTGTTCATCGGAGAAACCACTGAAAACTACCGATTAGAGCAGCCGGACGCTACAATTCACCCCCCCCCCCAGACAACGGCTGGATTCGACCTAGCCAGTATCTAGCTTCTAGCATGTGTCGAAAATCCTGCTACCGGCGGAATTCGAACCCTAGGACTCCTCGGTCAGAGACACCGTAGTGACATCAGTTGATGCCCCGAGCCATTTCAGTCGGTGTGTGTCTGACGAGTTGCTTACCTATTAGGGGTGCGTTGTCAAAATCGCACAGCAAACATCGTTAAATGTCATTGCCCATAAGTTCATCGTACAGCTGTAGCGCCCTAGAAGTTTGTGAAATCTGAATAAATGTTACAGTGTTTGCTGAGACTGAAGAGACTAAATGTGTTCCCAACGCATGATTTCCCTTTCATTGTCTATATGAACAAATGGAAAATAAACAAAATATACAAAAATGTTATCTGATAATCGTGAAGTACATAATATGTTCATGGCTTTCTTGGAGTATGACTTGTGGCTTCCATTAGAAGCAAAGTACTCCTCGGCAAGATGAAACGGCAACAGTGTGCAGCAGACTATGTAATCGGGAAAATCATCATTCTTCAACGTAATCGAGTGTAACTGAGGGCTAATCATAAGCGATGCCAGGGACTCGTCTGTGAGGATTTTGTGAGGAGCGATGAGCATCATGAGCGAAGGTTGGCAATGCGATCAGTCAATCCGAACGTGCGTGTACGAGCGTGTAGGCAGTGTTCGTGGGCACGCGAACGTGATCTGTGTTTATATCGTGTTGGTATCTAGATATTTCGTGGGCGCGAAGTTGACTTGTGTACTTGAACAACGCAGACGATTCTTCTAGGAAAATTCAACAGAACTCTAAATCGCAGTCGATGAGTTCTGCCTTCTCTAGATGTGTGATTTAAAGGTTGTTGTTTTTTATTTCCTGAAAGTGCACTGTATAATTAGTGGTATGGTTTTCAGGTTTTCATTTATAATTTATCAGCTCTTTTTGTGGTGTCCTTTGCGTGAAGAGATGTTTTAATTGAACCAAAATCATCTTTAAACCTTCTGAGAGAATTTTTTTAAATTCTCGTTCACTTTCTATGAAAAACGGAAACCGTTGTCGTTATGCTGTAATTGTCTCTACACTATTTTATTTACAGCATTATTACTATATTATCTTGCAGAAATTTCCTTAACTTTCAAACAGACCTACACGGGCACAATATTGGTTGCAGTAAACCCCTACAAGGAACTGGACATCTACACCAACGTAAGTATTCTCTAAAATCACTTATTGTACAGTTCATGAGTTTGTTCATCAGAGATTCGTTCCATCACGAGCTGCGCTGAATTCGGCGCTCTATTAATAATGCCGCATATTTAGCTCATTCCGACGAAAGCTGTGGAAGGCGGTCCCCAAGTAGGAAACGGAAGAACTCAGAGTCGCCTTTCAACTCCCGTTCTCCTTCGACGAGCTCTTTCGGGAGTTCTCTCGAAGAGTGGGGAGAGCTCCTTCGCTGTCGGCGGGCCCCGCCAACAAAGCTTTCGACGTCCTCCTCCTCCTCCTCCTCCTCCCCCCTCCCCCCTCCGCCTCCCCCCTTCATGGCCTCTCACTGTCTCCGCGCTTGGCTTCCTTGTGACTGGAATTCCCGATGCGCGATTGTCCGGCCGCACCCGCCGGGAATGCTGGGTAAACAAAGAAGAGACGCGGCCCGTCCCCGCGCTAAGGAACGGCGCTGCGTTAAGGGCAGCTGGAAATGATGGGGACCAACCAGTGTGTTCTGGGAACGTGATCGATACTCGTGGCGAACAAACGCAACTATAGTGTGGTTGATATATGGAATCGTACGAGGAAACTTATTTGTGCTTGAAAACGGCGGCATTCGTAATCAGAATATGTGTGGAATTTTTAGTTAATAATGTTGCATCGTTTCCATAACTTAACGAGAACGTTATATTTGTATATCCAATGATAAATTGAAACTGTTGTAAAGGGTGATATTCACAAACGACGGCTTGAAGAGCAAATTCTTTTTATTAAAATAGTAACCGCGATTTGGTAGTAATCTTTTATCATTCAGGTGTGATCAAAAATGCCAAGTGGATCTATGGAATCAGCATTCAGATAAATTTAATTTTTTATCACCTTTCTTCAAACTAAATTTAAACGGTAAAAACTACAAGAACACAGCAGAACCTGATGTTAAATCATATGTGGAAACAAATTCAATAGTTGAATATTCAATATAATACTTTTTTAATTTAATAATGTTAATATTAAATTAAAAAGTCAAATTTAATATTCAACTGTAAATGCAGAGATTCACTTCGCTTTTTTTCATCCCATCTTTATATTAGTTTTGGGTCCGATCAAAACCACATCATCGTGCATAAACATTTTGGTTTAAATAAAAACCGAAACGAGAAAAATATTCAGTTCATATTCTGCGTAAATGGGAACAGTGTTTTAGTTTGACCTGAAGAAGACATTCATAGCAGTCATACCGGCACCAGACAGAAATTCTTCTATTTTAAAATTTTGCACGGGGGTTAGGGGCATGATAAAACAGCGAATTATTTTAAAATTGATGTAGTAGAGAGCAACTAACATGATAATTTGTTGCTATAATTTTGATTGTTATTGTACTTCAACTGACAATTCAAAAGCTACTTTGGTTAATATTTATAACAGTTTTTTGCGAATAAGGAATTTTCAACGCTTTTAAGTAATCTTTGTGATGAGAAAAACTCAATTTGAGTAGTTAGGTGCCTTGGCGATATTCGTGTTTTAGTTTTCAAATGCTTTTCTGCATGATTTGAAAAGTATAACTAGTGAACATTAGTGAGAATAATAACGATATTACGACAATTATAGAAATGAAAAGTGAAATTGTGAAAAACAGTGAAATTGACCTAATCTTTGAGCTCGTTACGTAAATCATTCACTCCTAGTATTCCAGAGTATATTTCTCATGAACTTGCCTAAGAAGTTACGTTTGCGTCAGCGAAATATTTTTCTTCGTTCTCTTAAATGTTCAGCGAAGTCGCTAGCCAGCTCAGCAGTGCGGGGCTTGAGGTAGGAGTATTGCTGATATCGGCAGCAAATATGCTCTAGATGCACGCAACTGGCGCGTTTGCATTTCAGCTGACGAATGTAGCCGACGCGCCGGACGGGCGTAATCGTTAATGAGGCCAATCTGTTTTACGAGGGTAGTGTGGGGAGGAGTAATCACTGGCCAGAGCTTGTCATAGAGGCCACTTTCAGGTGCGCTATTCATTAATTTTGTTCATACGAGCGAAGTTTCAATATTAATGTGTATTCCTGCCCAATCCAAAAGAGATAGTGTCGCTGGAAATGAGGTCGATAACAAGAAATTACTTACGTTTAGAGGTCAGAGGTGGAAACAAAGAAGGGTTGAAAAAGAAAACCAAATATTCTATTTCTTTATTAAAAAAGAAAAACAAATGAAATAAAAAATAACCATTTTTTCATAAATGATTACTCCAAAGACTAGCAAAGAAGAAATACAAGGAATGAATGGAGAAGATCGAAAGCTAGTTGAAATGTTGAAGGGCATATGATGTTATAGACATTCGGGAGAAAATAAGTAATAAGTAATTTACATAAATCGTCAGTTTGTAATCCTTATGTTCTATTCTACAGGTTGCCTCGTACCGAGAAGACATCTCGGCATACTTTTACGTGGTGCCTATAAACTTTCACACGTCATGAATACGGTCGTCTGATCCGTGTGTGCTTGGTCTACTACTGACCTTCCGTTTTTATGAGCTATAAATAGCTGCAGAAGACGGTAGCACCTTTGTCCATATCTAGTCAACGAAAGAATGGTGCCACTATCTCTAGATAATGTATAGATGCTTTTGGAAGTGTTTCTCAGCCTCTTTCTGCAAATTAAGAACATTGTTTTTTACAAATTGTTTAAAAAAATCAATTAAGCTAAATAATTAAATGTCATTGGAAAGTAATGTTGCCAATGTCTTGAAAGAAGAAGAGTGAAGTTGACGATTGATACTTTCTCGTAATCGCATCCCTTCTAAAGCGAGTCTGTTTTATCTAGACCCATCGCATTGCTCGTTGGACAGTGTAATTTAAATACAAAGTTTTCACATATTTTAATTCAAATAAGTAATTAAAAATAACAAAATATATAGTAGTCCTTTTTCGTGACTCTCTTATTATATTTCGTCTTTATTTCTTTCATTAGAATACCGTATCTAGAATATTTAAATTCACCTATGCATATTAATATCACCTATTCCAGGTAATCTAATTGATTTCTACATCGCGGTATTTTTATCGGATGAATATTACGCTGTTTCATTCAGATTATAATTATAGAACATCTTATTTGTTTTGGGGTTTATTTTGCAAGGTTTTGGCGCATTTCAAAACATAATATCCTCTTCCTGAAGTAAATAAACGATCTTCATTCTCACCATATGGTAGTTGCTTCCCGTCGTGGGCGCAAAACAGGGGTGTTGAAGCTCGCAGGATCCGCCTATGGGCTAAGCAAGAGCTTTATTCTTACATTTTAGGCAGGGAATGAATCTAGATACGATATAATCCCAGATACAACTTGGTAAATGGTATTTATTCCATTAATATCATATTGAAATGAGTTTTCAGATATTTCCTGAATATGTGAAGAAAATTAATGACAATTGCTGATTTGGAAACGAATGTGAAAATATTGTTGTGGGTTGTGAAGATCATGTGAAACTCAGATTATTTGAAAATTCATTACTGTAGGTCTCGCTTAGAATGCACTACTTTATCTACCGTTCATTATTTCTTTGTGTAACTACGTTTATTAATTGAAAAGGCATTTGAAAAGTGATGTAATGCAACATTTTTTAAATAATGTAATTTTGCTTATATTGAACAAATGTTTCATAAATGAAACTTTCGACTTCAATAATGAAAACGTCAATGTAATTTTAAATTATACACAACAAATCTTGGGGTTGGTAGAACAGTTTATCAAACACCACATTCCATCTGTAAATCAACAATTTTACAGCATTTTCGATTTCTGGAGCAACGTTTGTTTGAAAATAATCGGGATACGAATTACATAGATTTGGAGTTGGGATCGAGAAATCGTAGCACGATACACAAAGTACGCAAAATGAACCCATTTGTTTTACGCAAACGAGATTTCTCAGAAGAGACGTTTATCGTAAATTCGTGAAGTACATTTTTTTCATATGAAACTCAGTGTCGGTTCAAGTGCAAGGTACAACATTCAGCGTCACCGTGATATTCAATGAATATGCAAAAGTGATTAGTTAATGGTATTATAAAGGAACACGTGACCCTTCCGTAAGTTTGTTCACTCCTGGCGGCGGAAGCTGCTGTCTGCGGCGAGGCTGCCGGCCGTCCGAGAGGGTGGCAGTGATCGACCGGAGCTTATCCTCCGAGCGTTGAACCGCCACCCACGGGGCCTCCGGGCGCGCTTGGCGGACGCGACGCCTCGCGGGGCGGGGCGGGGCGGGGGAGGGGGAGGGCGCGGCCGGAAGGATGACACGTGAAGGGCCGGAATAAGGAATATGGAATAAGGCGGCAGGCTGGAGCGTCGAGAAATGGTGTGACAGGCAGCGACATGACACGGCCGGGCGGGGAGTGGCTTTCGGGGGCGGAGGCGGGGTGGCTGCAGGGACTGGGCCGGGGACGAGATGGGTGAGGTCCGGGCAGGGGAAGCGACGCGACGCGGATGGGCGGAGCGGGGCAACACTCGATGGGTGGGCCGGGGGAGGAGTGGCTATAGGCGTGCCATGGAGAGGACGGGCGGGATATGAGGCGGTGGAAGAGGAGGGTGCGGGAAGAGGTGACGGTTGGGGTGGGGGTTAACGGGGACTGAGGCGCTGATGGGATGGGGCTGGGGGTGGGTTTAGGGGTGGCAGAAGGGGAAGGGGCGGGGCTTGACAATGCGCGGCGGGTGGGCCAGGCGGGTAGTGGCTACAGGTTGGCGTGTCATGGAGAGGAAGGATGGCATATGATGCGATGGACTTCCGGACGCGAAGAGGTGACGATGACGGTGGGGTATGGGGGCGACGGGGTATTGCGGAGACCGGGGACGCGGGCGGAATGGGTGTAGGGGCGGGGCGGGGCTTGGCAACACGCGGCGTGTGGGCCAGGCGAGGACTAGCTTTAGGTTGGCGTGCCATAGAGTGAAGGGTGGGATACGAGGCGATAGATTTCCGGGCGGGAAGAGGAGGCCTTTGTTTTGCGGAGACTGGGGCGTGGGCGGGAGGTAGCGGGGAACGGTGGGTGGGTGTGGAGTCAGAGGCGGGGCGGAGCGGAGCGGGGTGGGGCGGGGCGGGGCGGGGCGAGGCTGGTGCGTCGTTGACGTCGTCGCCGATCGTCGGCAGGCGGTCCGCGTGCGCGGCGTCCGCTGCTTCCGGCCGCCGCCCCCGCCGGAAGAGGCTTCATCGTGGGCTCCACGTGCCTCCGCCGCCTGCCGCCTCCGCCCCCGCCCCGCCCCGCCCCCTTCTCGTGGCGCTGCTCCTTCGGCGGCTGCCGGCTTTCTCGCATCTTCCGCCGGTAAACGCCCCCCTCCCCCGCCCGCCCACGCCCAAATGAAGCCTTTTGCCTCCAAAGTACCCCGACTGTTTGTCGACCGGCTGCGTTCGGCCTGACATAAAAGAGTAGGCGGTTGAGGCGAAAGGGTCGACGTTCCGGCAAGGCGCGGACAATCTACGACATGCTTTTCAGACTTGTTTGGACACCACCCTCGGTCATTAAGTAATGCACATCATGCACGTCTCAGTGCTTCCTGTTTTTATGAACGGTAAACTATTATAACGATCACCGATGACAGTGAGAGTTCTGTCATGTCACATTTCCACAATGAGTACGAGAAAATGTTGTTGAACGTATTAAATAGGGATGCGACAACACCGAAAAACAGAGGATATCAATGTTCGAAATTAAAACATGTATCTTAATAAAACATTGACTAACAACCAAAGTTTAAAAAAAAACTAGTTTACTTATCATGCTCGGCTTTGGAGGGAGCAGTATTAGCGATTTAGGCCGTGTTACTTTGTTTAATTAAGAATTATGTCATAACAGTAAAAAAGTATCAGATTGAACAATACAAAAATAAGTCTACATTTGGTTGGCATTTGTCTTGCTAGAAGCAACGTTGCTTCTTGTAACCGAGCGAGACTTGATTGAAGAAATCCTTTTTTCAGTCCAAGTTCAATCCAGTTTTCAGTTCAAGTACGACATTATTTTGTTATGGTACTTTTTTCAATCAAAAACCAAATTTAGACGATAAAAACGGTCCGAAACTAGTATTAAACCGTACACGTAATCTCCTTACGATTTTCAGTTTTCTATTTCGCTTTTGTTAGATACTTACATCCATTGGTCACCCTTCCAAGTGTGTAACGTCAAGCTGCCTTTATTGTTGGCTTCCATTGATACAGACCGGGTCATCAGTCATTTGACGTTGTGATTGTTAGGCGCGATTCATTCATAAAAATGATCCCCCGTGATACAGATAGTCGATTATGGACATGAGGTCACGGTCAAACTTCACTATCGAAAGTTTATCGTCGTAAAGCGTTGAACGCGCAATGAAGCTGCCACTCCTGACCTGCGATTGATGTTCGCAAAATCTGCGTGTTTTGAGTTTGTCATAATTAATATTTATTTTAAAAATGTTGTAACGAAGATACTACTTCAGGGCCACCACTGTGATCAACCGAAAATTTTTTTACTGTATAAATTAAATATCTTTCTGTCAAATTAAATCAGAAGTCATCTCTGGAGCCAGTATTTACAAAAAGAGTGACTTCATTGTGTTGAAAATATGCTAGGAGTTTAACTTTCCAACTATCGATTTTTTCTATTAAAAAAAAGCTAAATTAATTTTGTTTCATGGCAATAATGGTGGTTCCCTGGAGTTTGTTTCCTATTCTGTGAAAAATTTAATTCATATATTAAAAGTACAATGGACACCAGTTGTAGTTAACCTTTGGGAACTGACATTTTTATCACTGTATCAGAAGTTTCCTATGTCCGATGAACTCAAAATATAATACAGCTTTCAAACAAATACTATTTCAGTGGTATAATGAAATATTCAATGACTGCGAATTCAAAATATCAATATAGTCGTCTTCCTTCACATTTTTATTGTGCATTGTTCACTAGATATCTTAGTACTGGGCTAATACCCTCCCATGCTTCTTGGATTATTGCTCTTGGCCACTCCTCATTTTTGTATCTTCATCACACTTGTTACCTTCCGTTATGAAAGACTCTTTCCTCGCATGCATGGGTTTCTAGCTAGATCGAATTTCACTAATTTCCAGCTTGTGGAAAATTTCACTTTCCATGCATTTCGGATTTGATAAACTGTTACCCTCAAGCTACTCCTAGGTTCACGCTTTCCTCGTTATTTCTGCTATTAGTCTGATCATTCACTTATTGGAAAAATAAAGGAAGCACCGACCAAATCAGTTATCTTCAATGAACCCTGCTTGATACACTGATACGCAGACAGTGGTGAGGCACATATGAGCAAGTGGCGGGAACTAAAGGGCAAGCAAGGTTCCGTCAGCGGTTAGAAGAATCGTCGGGAGGTTGGGAGTTAACATTTTCCTGTGAGCAACAAAGATTGTTTACTTACTGGATCAGTAAAACGTCTTTCTATTAAATTACTTCAAAAGTAATCTCCGAAGTAAATATTTAAGCGAAGAGTAGACCAAACTTTAAAAACGCTCCGTATTGTTTTCACATGAATTATTATTGGACAAGCTTTCTATTCAGGTTTTGTAAATTCGTGACTCGGTTAGTAATTTCGATTTAAATAATAGGGTTTACGTCGAACAGGTTAAAAAGGTTTTAAGATGTGATGTTGGTATTGTACATTCGAGTGTTTCGGACTCGGAGTGAGGTGCAAAGCATTGAAAAAGAATTGCGCCAGTTCGATAACAAGAGTGTAATAAAAAGCTCGCTATTCAATTTATTTGTAAATACCGGGACGTGCAGGAGAGAGAAATTGTTGTTGTGTGAAACTTGGACAATACGAAGAGTGAGTATTGAATGCTGTCTCGATGAATAGTATGGAAACGGGATGAGATTTTTGGAGGATGAATGAACGCACGCTACGGGAGTCCGATAGCTTTGCAATTTCTAGTTTCTCTGTGATGCTCCTTTGATGGTATGGCATTCACATTTATGCATTGGTCCACTCCGAAATCTATGGATCCTGTGCATCCATTGTGAGAGTTGATCTCCTTTCAGTGTTTCCGGCTTTCTCGTCTCTTTTACCTGCCCTTCCTTCTGTGTTTTGGACATCCACATTTTGCTTCCACCACCCTTCTCCGGAACCATTTCCTCTTTCTCCAAATCCTGTAAACCGTGAAAGATTTTTTTAAACCTATTGTTGCCTTTGATTTGCAACGCCATATTTTCAAGTCCTATTGCAATTTTCTTTTTCTGCGATTCGTCTGGTCTGTATTGTTCTCATAGTATATCACGTCTCGGTATCCCCTCATCTTCGACTAACATCAGCACATTAAATTGCGCTTGTCATGTTAATTTCTCCAATGATAAAACTGTATCATCCATCCATTAAGTTTCCAAAGTTTTGGTCTAAGCATAAACCTAAGCCTAGACTTCCTGTCCTAAATTTCTCTTCCAGAGTTCTTACTGTACCTCCGTTTCATGCTTTTTCGTGCCACGTGTCGATTCTGAAATTTGTCTAATTTTGTGTTCCGTTCATTGAATTTCGAAATCCTGGCCATGCCACACCAGCATTGATTCTTACCACGCACTTTCTATTCCTGCTTGTGTCTTTGGAACTTTAAAAACGCTTACATTTATTGTACTCTCCGTTGCACTAGTGTCTGAACTTTCAATCACCTTTTCTTGCATCGACCTCTTTTATAATAAGTTTGCTTCATCGACTCATTCAATTCTTTCTGTAATAAAGAGCATTCTTTATCATTACACAAATAATTGCACATTGATGACTGAAAGATAACAATCAGAAAAGCATATGTACAAAAGTTACATAAAAATAGTTTATTAGATGTAGGTTTTGTTATTTTCCCACTATTTTCAGTTTTTCTTATATAAAACAATTTTTCGAAAACAAAACTACACATATGCATTGCAGAAAAGTTCAATTTTCGTTAATGGGAATGATATGAAATTTTGAAAAGGTAATAGAAATTGCAATTTATTATTAGAGGTCTTGACACGTTATGCGGGACAGTTATCAACTTTATATTTTTCGTAATCAGTAGCATCTTCATCTTGATTATAACTATCATCCGCCCGTATGTATTCTGCTTTAGTCATTAATTATCAGATTATCTTTAAAATTGCATCGATTCCGACCCCGTTGGGAACTCCAGCACTTTATTTACCTACATTGTTTTTAGTTTAGTTAATTTCTCCTTTCTCTTCAAACCCATATCTGTAATCTAATATTCTAGTTACTTTCTTATAGCCAATTATTTACTAAGCAGAACTTCGCTTCTGGACTGTAAAACTGACATTTTCTCCAAATGTCTCGAGTAGTGGACATTGCTTACGACGTAATAATAATGTATGTATTTTGCCATTTGGGTCGACTGTCCGTCTTCGCCAGCTAGCTGTGTCCACTCCAGGCTCGAGTCTAGTTATTTCCCACGCTTAAACGATAAGAGAGACAATGGCGAACATGACATATATCCTTCACCGTAACAAGCAAACTCCTCCTACCCGAGCTTTTCTTCGTCACACAGCTACCGAGACAAATTTAAAGAAAAACTACAACTTTATTATTACCGCGACCGGGAATCGAACCACGGGGAGCTATTATGCTGTCCATGAGCGATCCTAGAGGCACATAACAATAGAGTAATGGTAACAACAATAATAGTAGTAATAATAATAGTAATATAATAATAAAAACAATTGAATACTCCTTTTTACTTCCACTACTGAGCGCTGCCGTGCTGCTTCCGCTGTGATAAAATCCTGATGGAGCGATGGCTTCCTTAAGTTTCCAAATATTGGTCATTCTAAATCATCAGGAGAGTTCGCAAACCCACAACGCTCTTCGCAAAATCCCATTTCCAAGGATCACTCAAAATCTGAAGTAGTTGATCAGCTCCCTTAACACTCACGACCAACCCCAGCAAGCACTCGGAGCTGTGCAAACCGGCCACGAGCATTTTACCCGGCCGGTCCAGCGCCGGCAGGGAGGCCCGACAGAGTCGGCAGGCGCGGCGCGGCGCGAGTGGAGGAGGGTGGGCGGCGTGGGCGGTGGCGGCAGATCGATAGGCGAGGCGCCACGCCCTCGCCACGTGACCGCGCCGCCAGCACTCCCTGCCGGCAGCGAGCAGCGCGGGTCAAGAAGTGCCGGCCGTGCAGATCGACGGATCTCGTGCCGCCGGTCACAATTGTCCACTAGTTGAAAGCGAAACGCTCACAAAAGAACTCGGCTAAGCCTTTTTTAAATAGCGCTGACCTCCTAAATGGATCTGATGTGATTCTGAGACCTTGTGGAGATTTGTGTGGGTTTTTTATTTCTTCGGATTAAGCTGTATCTGATAAAAGGCTTTGCGGTTAGTGATTTAAAACTTCTCGGCAATATTTATTAGAACCGGTGTAGAATGCGTCAAGTAACGCTAGCAAGTTTTGTCCCTAACTGATCAGCTCTGCGTGTGCTTTGGATTTCAAAAGAACTATGAAACATGTGTTTGTAATTGGAAGAATAGGAAACGTTTAGCTAAGGAATTACATAGTGTTGAAAATTGACTTTTAATATCAGCATATATCAGTGAATTTCTAGCGGAGCTGACATCTTGTTTTAAATATAAATACGTAGGTAGACGTATTACTATAATTGCACGTTGCACTTCCACTCATTTGAATATCTCGTGAGGGTCGTAGAAGTCATAATACAAGCCTCTCCACTTTTAATCGTCACCAGCGTTCGTAACTCATTAGGAATGCTAATTTTTCATCTGAGTGGGTCGCGCGCTACTGTGGTAATCCATTTCTACCAGTTCGTGACGCGGATCTTGGTTAACTGTTGAGTTGCTGCTCTGACTCATTCTACCCTACTCACTGGCACCCTCGCGGGTGAATTGAGACTGAGAATTACTGAAATGAAAGTAGGGGTCGTAATGTGCAAAGTGCATTAAGAACGAAAGGCCGGCGGAGGTTACAATGGTGTGGGAGGTATTTGAAGGCCTGATTGCGTAACCGTGCTTGCGTTGTACGTCAGTGCAAGGGGAAGTCGACCGATGTAGACCTAAGCGTCCGTTGGCTCGGCCAGAACGGTAAGTCCGTTTGCTCGGCTTCGAAGAAGAGATGGGGGCAGCGCCAGAGGCGAATTAACAACTTTGCCGCCCATAGGTCAACTTGCCGCCTTATCACAATTAATATTTTCCATATTTTGCATATGTGAAATCAAAAGGAAATGATTTATAAGACAATAGTCTTATTTATTCAAATATGATTACTAGGGGTGGATTTTGATGACCTAAAACATTGCCAAAAATGATCAATAAAATGCTCTTAAAATACTTTAAAAATGACCTAAAAACAAGAAGAGATGTGAACAAATTTGATCAAAACCACTTTAGATGAACAACTGTAGCTGTTGTATGTATGTTACTGACGTAATGGAGTTCTTTCTTTCTTTTCTTTCTTTTGTTAAAGCGAACTCAGCTCGCAAACTTTTGGTTTGGAGTGATATTTAAAAGAAAATCTCTGCCTTTTATTTAGCACGAAGTCGGCCGAAAGACAATGGCGCCGATATGAGTAACAGGAACCTTACATTACATAGTACACACAACGGGTGACATGAGCGAAGAAATCGACTGGGTTTACTCATGAATTCTGTGGTGAACATTTGTTGCACCTCATAAATATCGTTTGAAGGAAGTATCATTATAATGATATTAAAGTCGATGAAATCAGTAAAATGCATTAAAAAAGAGGTAAACGGCTAAAACATGACTTATTAGTCAAAATCGACGAAAAATGAAAAACAAATCACCTATGAAAATGGTTAATTTTCTTTTGTCGTATAAAATAAATTTCTATACCAAAAGGAATTGTCGTAAAGTGAAAAGGAAAAAATGACATTTCATTGAAATCTGCCCCCTAATGATTACTGAGAACCTTTATCTATATACAAACTTTATGTGAGTTTTTTGTGCAGCGAATTCATTATCTATATTAGAGCGGTATCTATAATTCAAAAATTAGAGGAATAAATTTAAGATCGATTAAATTTGTTCAGATGTTGTAGTATATCTGAACTCTTGTGTCATGAGCCATTTATCCTGCACAGTCTCAGCCAACGTATCAAAAAACCGTGTAAAATTGGTAAAAAATTTGTCCCTGTGCACATGCGACTGAGAAAGAATCCTGATTCGTAAAACAGTTTGTGGAAAACGTAGCGGGGCAAATAAAAACCTAACTTTAATCAGTGAAAACGACACTTTTTGGGGGATTTTCTAATTTGAATTATTCCTTATAAATCCACATTACAAGGATTTAAAAAATAAATTGCCTATAATAATTATAAAAAATGACTAATGTACAAGTATGTTGTAAAATAAATGATTGATAATAAATAATAATTAATTTCACTTTTATTATTTATTATTATTTACTATTGTTATTATTTATTATTATTATTTATTTATTATTATTATTATTATTATTTATTTTTATTATTTATTATTATTTATTTTTATTATTTATTATTATTTATTTTTATTATTTATTATTTATTTTTATTTATTATTATGTATTATTATTAAGTTAAAGTATCTAGGTGTTTACAAACTTGTATAATGTATATAATTTTAAATTTTGCCGCCGTAGGCCAGTGCCTAAGAGGCCTGTGCAGTAATACTGCACTGGGCAGCGCGGGGAGTTGAATATTCATCCGGCAGCAGCTGGCCGCGGCCTCCCCTCCCACGTGACCCGCTGCTCCAGCCGCCTTCCCCGTCGAGCTTCGCTGCCCTCGCGGACGCGCTCCGCTGCTGTCACGGGCTGCCCTCAGTCGGACGGTCTTGATTAGCCATTCTCATCTATGGCTCTTGTCTCGATATTCCCTCGTCTAACCATATCCAATACCTGGCGTCTCTTTTATTTCTACCGTAATTTCTTCAAAATCACTTCGCCTTCTTCTGCACAATTAGGGATTATAGATAAACGTAACATTTGAGTTGCATAAAATTTGTTGAATAATTCAATTAATCTCTCTTAAGAAGCAATTTATACATTCAGTTTCGACCTAACAGAATATAATTTAATACTTAATTATTTATAAATATAAAATATTATTTGTATAATGAAAATATCCCATTCGTAAATTCAATTACCTTCAATAGTTTGGCAGACCTATAATTCTCTCTGTTTTGATTCTCTTACCTGTATAAAATATAATTTGTGTGTGGTCAACAGCATTGTACCGTTGCTGGTACCCGCGATCATCCCTATTTTCGATACTCGCCGGGAATGGAATACCCGACTTCGCTGCAATGGCTCTTACAAAAAAAAAACATTTTTTTACGGTTGAATGATTCTGAAGTTGTTGTAACCAAACTATTGAAGACGTGAGAATATTTAGAGGGCATGACAATGCAAGTAATCATGACTTTCAGACGGGATAAGTCCAGCAAACGAAACAACAAACATTTCTAAATACTGCAAACACTATTTGGGTGTGACTCAGCTCAACACTTTGAGACAAAAATGCATCAAATTAGATCATACCTTTCCTGGACCATCATGGCATCAATGTTTGGAAATTAGGAACAGCAAGGTTCCAATATTTTTCAGTAGGATGTGTAAATCTTCAGAAATGGAGACTGGTTCATTCTCACTCATACGGCTATCTCTCCCCTTTTGGCTGGTACTTGTTAGAAAGGAAATCAGAGTTAAGAGAGATTGATCAAAGGCAGACATAATATTCCAAGACAAAACTTCTTATAAAACATACTTCAGAAGGGAAACCAATTACCATTCTCTATGAAACGAATAGATAAAAATGAAAGGCCACTTCCGTCAAGTAAATATTCTAAAGGCAAAGTAATCCTCATAAAAAATACATGAAATTAAGCTCCATTAGTAGCTCAATAGCAATGCTCTTCGAGGAGGTATTAGGAGATGTGTTATTAGGAATTTAGAATGCAACAAACAAGCATTATCATCAAAGAACAATACTTGTGCAGAAGAACATAATTAAGGCAAGTTAAAACATAATTTCTAAAGAAAGAAAAACAGGTTTTTTGGACATGAACTTTCGCGAAAATATTTTTTAAGCGCTTGAAAATCTGGAGGAACAAATGGGTTAAATAATGAATGCTTTAAGTATGTTTTTCGTAATGCAAAATAGATCTTTCAGATTTGTTACCATGCCTCGAAGCCTTCAGAAAAATTGTTCACGAATATTCTGCTGCCATGACAAAACCCATTTACGTATATGAGACAAGAACAATCAGTGTTGTTTGATAACTGCAGAGAAATATCACAAAAGCAGAATATTCAACGTATTAAAAATCATATATGAATACTTGTAAGGTAAATAGATTTGTGTGTAGTGAATAGGATCACACTAGTTTTTTGTTACAAAAATATTCTTATTAATGCTATTTATGTAGTTTATTTACAATTAAAATATTGTAGATTATGTAATTTATGATTAATATTTCAGACAAGTTTCTTTTTCACAGTGTATATTACGAGTTTACCCATACACAGTTGTTTGAGTTTGATCGCTCGATAAACAAAATTAACGGGAAAACGTTCGCAATATGAGAATTATATTCATAAAATAAAGTACCTATGGCGTGTGGTTACAAAATTTATCCTATTTGTACATAATTAACTGTCGCGGTTTCACATTTGCAAACGGGAGATTGAAAACATCAAAGTGATGGCAGGTGCAGAATTTGTGTCGTATTCGTATTCCAGATAATGCACTGTGAAAAGACAGATGAATTAGTGAGCTCTTCTTTGAAATAACGGATTACAACGAATGTCAACGAATGAAATGTTGAAGTTTTAGTTAAGTGTAGTAAGTCAATAGGATTCGTCTCGAGCGTTTGTATCGTACGGTTATCTTTATAAAATTTATACTGGACCTTACTTTCCTCAAATTTAATTGTGGCAATCATTGTCTTTGGTAAAATGTATTAAAATAAAGTACAGTAACTTTCAAATTCATCCTGCGGGATATGAAACTTTCTAATAAGGAACGAAAACGATGGCTCCGATAAAATATAATTCTGACGAGATGTGTTTTCAGATATACTTAAAGGCGTTCACTAATTTAAAGGCATTTGTTACAAAATATCATGTATTATTAATTTGTCTCTGGAGTGTGTGTCGCTTTCACATTAATATGTGAAATAGTATTAAGAACTGTTTTATGCGGTTTAGACAGAGAATATTTCATAGGATTCCTCTAATTTTAATAATTCTGCAGGATATTTTAGTACATATAAATCTAGTGCATATACATTTTTTGGTCTGAAAAAAGGGGAAGCGACTCTACTTCCTAGGAAGGCATGAATATTATCCATTTTGTTGCAAATTGTCGTGTATAAATAAGTAATAATGAAAACGTAAGCATTCCGTCAAGACCATCATTTTATAATCTTTGAAATTAGAGTTAGCGATTATGTAGTCAAAGCTGTTCCTTAGGAAGTCAGAATATAAGTAACCAGTGCTGGCGGATCATTATTTTCTGAGAGATTAAGTGAAAAAGAAAAGACGCTAGTAATATTTACTTGAGTAATTTCAATGCAGGAAATACATGATTACACTTAAAATAAAAGGCTTGAATGCGAAAGAAATACCCAGTACTCTTCAGTGAAAGCTGATGAAGGGCGAAGCCCAGAAAATGACAGATACATAGTGGCGGCCGGTGTGTTGCGAATTAGGAGGGCGACATGTATATACAAACTTCCACCTACATTTTACCTCTTCAAAATATTTCTTGAGCGAGGAAAACTATGGCAAGTAGTTGAAAACCGGTTAGGAAGTATCGGGATATTAATCCTTGTCTAAGACAACTTTTGCGTTGATAACAGAAGATACAATTGTGCTCACGCGAAAATAAGTGATTTACAAAAAATCCAGCGAACAAAAAAGTAATTTATGGTATCAAGAAAGAGTCGGTATTCTTGGCTTTGTTAATAGCCTTGGAAATGCCGAACAAACCCCTAATGAGTGGTACTCTGCTTCCACCCAACTCCCAGTTCCTCCACTCTTCCTCAAGCCTCACATGAACCAGCTACGCACGGACTTGCGATAGTCCACGAATCCTCGATCAATTCCAAAACACCTTCATCTTTCGCTCAATCGGGCACTTGGAACTAAATTCGTCGTCACAAATTGCGCTAGTGGTATGCACAAATTAAACGAGTCGATTTATTGCGAGTTTAATACTTTCTGCAAGTTTTCCCGCAGTTGGTTTTTCTAGGGCGGGCGTCGCCCTAGATCCCGTCAGGAGCAGCCGCCCCCGCCGACACGTAGTTGACGTCACGCTTCAACTGAGAGGGCGCTGGCGTCGGCGCGACGAGACGGAATTTGATTTGTGGGGCGCCTTATCAAGATGGCGAAGTTGCTCCTTGGCGTTCGCGGAGGCGACGGGTGCCGGAGCGGCCAAGTTGACTACGAGTTTCCGAACTCCCAAACAAATGAAGCGCGTGGTGCGACTGGCGCCGACAGCCGCCGGGCGCCCCGCCAACCCCGTCTCGCCGCCCCGTCAACCCTGTCTCGTCGCTCGGCGAGACGCTCACCCCCGCGCCGCCCCGCGCCGCCCCGCGCCGCCCCGCGCCGCCCCGCGCCGCCCCGCGCCGCCCCGCGCCGCCCCGCGCCGCCCCGCGCCGCCCCGCGCCGCCCCGCGCCGCCCCGCGCCGCCCCGCGCCGCCCCGCGCCGCCCCGCGCCGCCCCGCGCCGCCCCGGACGATGACCCCTCCGCACTAGGTGAACGTTAAGGGTGCGCCGAAGGGGAGCCAACAAACGCAGATGATGCCTGCTGAGAGATACAGGCGTCCCCAAGTGGAGAAGTAGTAAATACGTCGCTAAGTATATCTGTTATTGATTAGGTAGGGGCGGTTTATAGCTTTGCATCGGTGGAAGTCAATTGGCGGTTTGCAATGGATAAGTATACGTGAGTGGCGGGTGCAAAATATGAATAGTATTTTTATTTAAGGAGAGCAGAATGGAGCTTAAAGGTGGAATGGCAGCTAAGTACAAGTCGAATACGTAGGCGTCTATTGATGTAGTCCAACCACCTTGGAGGCAATGTCGTCTTTCAATGTCAATCTGATGTCCATGTCATTTTCTTCATTGAGTATTGTTCCAAATGAAGTTTAAGTATGTTTTTCAACTTTTGATAAAAACTGACTTTGCACTAGCTCTATTTTCGCGTTGACATGCATGTCGTTCTTTCTCTTTATAATGATGGTAATGCTGCATATGCACGCGCTTTACGCTTTCCCAGTATGTGACCTCAAACTACGAAAGCTGAAAAGGAGTCGAGACTGTGCTCTCGCTTTTAGTGAAAGGTTCTGGAAAGGGTTCTGGAAAATGTTTTGTTGTCTAAACGTGGAATTTGTTGGCAAGTGTTAAAAGATTCCGCTAAAACTCCCATCACAAATTACGCATCCCGAGAATTGTACCCATGTATTACCTATTCTGAGAGGCTTTATATCTGAAACATCAAAACTTGTTTCAAAGAATGACATATTTAACCCGTGTAACGCCAAGCGTCATGATATTACAACGAAATGCCACTGATGATTTATTCTTGGAAAAGAGATGTCATATTCGAGCGTTGCTCACAGTCAATTTTATATCACGAGAATACGACAAATTTGTATCGGATTAGAGGAGATATTGTTTTCTGCAGGCTATTGCAATTTTTCGGACGTGCGTGCGTGCGTGCGAATGCTTGAAAATTATACGAGACAAAGTAAGGGAGATCATATCCAGCGAATGGTGCCTTTCGTCGTGTGCAATTGAATCAGCAGGTGGATCATCCGATGAGGATGCCAAGTGACAACAAAGAAAGAGGAGTAATATTTTCAAACCTGTGACAGTATTTTCGTCTTCATGGAGATAGACGAAAATGTCTAATGGAGATTGTTTTAGAGATGTAAATTACATGAAGATAATAACAAGTTCAAGGTGCGATATCGTTTTCTTTAACTACAAATAAATATATTGTAATTATTCAAAACCTCCCTATATTAATTTTCCCTCTTTATTTTGCCCCGCGTTAGTCATGCTATTGTAGTGATTCCTAACTTTTCTAATACCTCAATAATAGGCGCCATTGTAGTGAATCATCTCTTTTATAATTTACTCACAATACATTTTTGTCAGTATAATTTCTTTCAATTCGATCTAATGGAGTGACTAGCTCTAGTTTTTATTAAAGTTTTGGGAGTTAACTTACTTACATTTTCTCAGGGTACTGTTCTTTTTCTAGTGGGCTAGAAACAATCGCTCATTCGAGTATTCGGTTTGTGATGATTCAATTTTGTTAGGAAATATTCTATAACTAATCTTAATCAAAATTAAACAACTTGTAATCTGTTACTGAACTGTCAGCGACACTGTCAGCTGCTGAATTAATTTATTTAAATTTTTCTATCTGTTTTAAAATTTAACAATTTCTCATTTAAATATTACCTATTTTTATGGCCATCGAATATCTATTAAAACAAAATAACAATTATTTTTCTAACTTCATATTACCTTAGAATTAAACATATCTAGGCCATTCTAAAATCTGTTTGTTATAGTCTTTTTTTCTACTTACTTTCTAATCGTCTCTTTGAAATATTATTACAGCACTCTTGGCATTGGAGGCGGAATTAGCATCTTTTCCAATATACCATGCTAGAGCTCTTCTTATTTCCACACTGCATTTAACGTTTGAGTTTCACTATCATTCGTGGCCTGAGTATCCCACGAATATTACAGTTTTCTTGCTCATAAATTATATTTCATTTACTTCCCTATTCTCTTATGCATGTGGACCACATGTCCATTTTCTATCTGACACGAACAGACTACAAATTAATTTTATTCACCCTGACGGCCATCAATCCTCACTCTACAAAATCCGGCATAGTTTTGTCTAAAAGTATTGGTTTTCATCTCCAATCAGTTCACTTCACCAGGTCAACCAGTTCACTTGTTCGATTGTTATTACAGTTCGATGTGCTCTTTCCGCACCGCAACCAGGCATCTAACGTCTCTTGTCTCATATCAACAATGTTTCATATTATTTATATGCTTGGGTTTCGAAAACTTAAATTGTCCAAAATTTATTTAATTCATATAATATGGGCATTTTGTAACACCTTACATTCTTAATGACTCATTTTAATTTGTGTCATTGTGCATTTCCTTATATTTCACTTGTTATTTGACGTTAATGTTTTGCTTTTCGGATCCAAGAATCCCGTAAGGTATTTTGCCTTGCATCAGTATCCGATTTTTTCTGTTTGTGTAAAGACACTTCACTAACTTGGCACATTCAGAGGTATCGATCAGACACATCTACGTTTTTCTACAAAATGAATCTCGAGGGTGGAATCTATTTCTGCAAACATCTAATTTGTTGCTCATAAAGAAGTTATTAGAGTAGCGCGCTATGGTGGTGTTGATCAATCAATTTGGCATGTTGAGTTTAATTATTGGGTTAGAATATTAACAAAAAGTGCTTCATTGTAATTGAAGATTATTATTCTGCTTTGGTAAATATTTTTATCAAATATTAAGAGATGTGTACAATAATTTCAGAATAATTATGTCGCATTTTTTTTAGATATTTTCAGTTATACGCCAATACATTTCCTGCTAGTAATAAAAACGATGAAACGTAAACAATACAATATAATGTCATTAGACCGATATATTGCAAATAACGGACGTGGTTGAGGTTTGTAAACAGACAAACGCACAAATTTCAACTGTATTGTGCAATCGGCAGTGTGTCGTCCAGTATATCAGTAGGCAGGCGGCTCTGCAGCGTGGTTCTAGAATGAATGTGTTTCAGAGCCATCTCTTTTCGTTTTTCAAAAGCGAACACAATTTTTGGAAGGACGCGTAGATGTGCAGAACAAGAAAGCAAAACTCCACTGTTGGATTTAGGAAGCGAAGAGTGGACGCTCCTTGAGCTGCATTGGGGCAGCAAATGCTGCGTCGTCGCTGCGATACGAGGTGCGATAGTCAGACGAGCGAATTGCGTGCGCGAAGTCGCGTGCCCTGTAGGCCCCGTCGCCACGCCGCGCCGCACTGGCAGGTTAGGAGCGAGGATGAGGGGTAGCAGTGATGGGCAGTTAGGTGAGATGGGGGTTGTGGGGGGGTGTGTTTGGGGGTGGGGGTTGTGGGGGTGTGTGTTTGGGGGTGGGGGTTGTGGGGGTGTGTGTTTGGGGGTGGGGGTTGTGGGGGGTGTTTGGGGGTGGGGGTTGTGGGGGTGTGTGTTTGGGGGTGGGGGTTGTGGGGGTGTGTGTTTGGGGGTGGGGGTTGTGGGGGTATGTGTTGTGGGTGTGTGTGTTGTGGGGGTGTGTGTTGTGGGGGTGGGGGTTCGCTTGTCACGCGATGCGTCGCAACTCCAGAAACTACCTCTCCATCCGCTCAGACTTGCTTCACCCACACTTCCGCGATTAAGCGTCATCGTCACTGCCAGTCAACAGCGGTTCTCTTCGCTCATGCCTTCACACATTCCCACATATCCCTTACACTCACACTTAGCTGTTTCAAATTGGTTCTAAGAGTAGGCATTAAGTGCTCGTGAATCACTCATGCGTTTTCAAAAAATAATTGCGGTCATTTTTAAGAAAATGGCGTTTCTGAATTGCGGAAATTTGAGCTCTTTTCACAGGAAACTTTTTGAGTTTCCGAGAAACTTTGTGTGACATTATTCAAAGCACACGCATTCATCAATAAAATGTGAACAAATTGTTGCAAATGTAAATATTAAAGACGCGAGATAAGTAAAAAAATACATTTTGGTAATTGTTGAAAAAAACAGAAAATTGAGAAAGTTTGTCTTTTTGTGAGTACATTTAGTACTATTCATACCAAAAGTTTAAAGAAAGAAATTGGAGCTGTTTCGAGAAAATATTGTTTTTGTCATTTTTAAATTTGATCGTATTGCACGCAATATTGTGCAAAAATTATTAAAATTTTCAAAATATATACACGACCTTAATAAAAGAACTGTATTGGAAGAAAAAAATACTGAAAAAAACTCAATCTTCGATTTTGCCGCCAGAAAAAATACAAACTTTCGAAATTTTCAAAAGTTTCGAGTTAACAGTGAACAAAATACCAATGCCATCTTTATAAGTGTATTTTACTCTTTCTTTAAAGATTTGAAAGAATAATTTGTAGCCATTGTTGAGAAAATTGTAGAAATGTCTCTCGGGTTTTATGTAAAGTACCCCAAAATTTTAAAGAATGTTTTTAAAGAATGAAAATCTCAGCGCTTATAGTCCACCCAGGTGGACCGGGGAATAACTATTTTGACGGACGGACAAAAACACATTTTCGCTATCAGGGACCTCTAAAAGTGAATTTCCGTTTGTCTCGAAATCTATTTGCTCCAGCATTTCATACGTTTCTCTAAAATTCGTATATTATTCGTATTATTAGAGTATATTATTCGTATTATTAGAGTATATTATTCGTATTATTAGAGTATATTATTCGTATTATTAGAGTATATTATTCGTATTATTAGAGTATATTATTCGTATTATTAGAGTATATTATTCGTATTATTAGAGTATATTATTCGTATATTAGTAAAAAAGAAGAGAACAACTTTCGGGAATTTATGCTTCTGATGAGACAAACCGAATTATTTTTTGTTAATATTATAATAAACACGCTAGTGTTGTTTTTTTATGAAATTACTTACTTTTGTATTAAATGTTCCGCATTTCTGGGATCTAGAAAATTTTTGATGTGGGCGCGGCACCAACATCGACGTCACATTCGAGAGCGTGTGTGCGTAGTGGGGTTGTGGGAGAACTGACGTCATCGAGGGCGCATGCGGGCCCAGCAGGGCGGAGCGAGAGGTAGCTGCGAGTGGGCGTCGGGCGATGGACAGTGGGCGGTGACTTCGTGCGACCGGAGCACCGCCCGCACGGAAGTTTTGTTTGCTTTGTCGAGAGCGGACGGACCGTCAGCGTGAAACCATTACAAACTTGCTCGTTGGGGGTTCCTCTCGGGAAATGCGCAAGCACTAATTGGACCTAGATTCTTCGATTTATATTGTTCTACCCGGCTAAAGAGGAATCTTTTTGAAGGCCACTAGCGATAGAACTGTGTTTATCGGGGCCTCACAAACCGAAATCAACAAGCTGTCAACATTGACGCTGTGATTTATATCAGGGCTTCTGATTGGTGGCACGTGTCTGAGTCAAGAATTCATGAAGAAAGTATAGATAGTTATTTGCAATATCACCGACGTAAATAACGAAATTTGCGACGTTTATCCTTAAGAAAATCAAATACATAGAAGTGCGGCATTTTCGCGATTACTCTTCACGTAAACACCACGGAAAGGTGACTCAGAAGAAGCCAACAGATTGCTTTAGTAAGTTCTTGACGTTTAAACGGTGTACTGAATCTAATGTTAAGGATGTGCCTTGGTTTCACTGCTAGTGAGTGGTATACCAATCTATTCAGTAGAATTAAATTTTATTTCGTTGTCGTTATTCTAAGAATATCCAGATTTTAAAAAGTCCGGATTACTTTGGGTTCCAGTTGGCCAGAATAAATTTTGTTTTTCTACCCTTAAATTGGTGGCATTTGGTATTCGAATTTGAAGTCGAATTCGTTCAGAAGCATATTCCTTACGCAAAGTAAGTATTTGTGAAAATACTTTTTATTAAGTACAGTACTAAGTTATAAGACTTTTGTGTTATCGCCCTTTGATTGTAAATGGAAGGCTGTAGCTGAAAAGATGAAATTCCAAAATAAAAACAAACAAACAAAAAAAAAAAACGAAGCTTTCACTTCGGTGACATCTGTGCCTTTTAGTTCTATTTTGTTCGACGGCTTTGAGTCGAGGAGCTAGAGAGCGCACTGTGAGGGCACTGACAAATGAGACGAGTCAAGGAAAGTTTTCAGAAAAATTTATTTCTACCGCATACCTTCAGGGATCGCGTCTGGCAGCGGCAGTGCGGCGGTAGCTGTAGCAGCGGTGCATGCCCTCCAGCAATGCACAGCGCTGACAGCCTTTGTGTAAACAGTTATTGTTCAGGCTACCTTCTGTACGTGCACTTTACAGTTTGTCTCTTAATCCTTGACCATTTAGGTGAATATGGCGTATCCTTTGCTTGCATCTTTCTGTCTAGAGCTCGTACCACGCTCTGTGCATCCCTTGCTCTGCCAACCTTTGCCTCCCAGCACGCCCCCCCCCCCTCTGCCAGCCACGGCTTCACATCACCCGCCGCCCTCGTTTCCCCATTTCTCTTTAGCACGAGCACATGATTTGCACGGAGCACAATGCCCTTGGGGAGCTCCGTATTTCGCTCGTGCCGCGCACAGCCGTGCCGCCGGGCCCGTCCCCCTCCGCCCCGCTCGCTCGCTTCGCCCACTCGCCACGCTCACTTCGCCAACTCGCCCCACTGGCCGCGCCCAATCCGCTTGCTCGCCCTTCCCGCTCGCCCACGGGGCGAGGGCAGGGCAGAGCAGAGCGGGGAAAGGGCGGGGGCGGGGGCTGTTGCGGCCTGCCGTTGAACTCCGACCACGCCGCCCCCGGCTGTTTGAACTTGCGGCTAAGCGCCTCGAAATAACATCAGTGGAGCAGACACCACACGCAGGGCGCGCTCGGCCGTGAAATGGTTCTGAGGACGCAATGCGTCAGACCTTGTCATCAGGTGTATTTGGATGAACACGCTGTCGAAAACTGCTTATGCCTGCCAGTTTTATTTTTAATGTGAACGCATTTTCTTTTAGGTTTATATTTTTGTATGATATTGGGAATATTTCTTATGAATCATATTGTGAACGAATTAAATCATCTAAATATTCCCATACATATCTGAAGTGATTTGTATTTTTCGTGTTTTATCAGATTTTAGTCTAATCAATTTAGTGCAACTGATACTTTTCATCTAGATAATTGTGCATTGTCTAAATTCGATTCATTAACGCATTGTCTAAATCAGATTATATTCGATACAAGATAAGTCTTTTCGTAAGCGTCAGTGTCGGATGTACAAACGTTTCATACAAGGAACAAAGGCGTAGGCAGACAGAGAAATCTTCACCCAATTTTGATATGCGCCTGATTGTTGCTCGGGTAGGCAACTCTTCGTACCGCGACGTGCGTCGGGCAGCGAGCGTCTGCGCGGGCAGGCGCCTGTCGGTCTCCTGGAACAGCGCCAGGTCAAGCACCGCTGCGGCGCCGGTACCGCTGTGGTCGTTTCTTTTTGGTGTGTGGCTGGAGAACGGCGGAGCAGAGAGCGTTGACCGAATCCGTCACTTCTCGCCCTGGATCGCTGCCCCGGGATGGTCTCGGGAGTTGTTTTGACATCGAGCGAACCTTTTGGTGGCATCGCGGAGTTCCACGTACGCGGAAGGACTTTGTTTTCGTTTCGAACTGCCGGAAGAGAATTTTATGTTTTCAAACAACCATCGATATTTTCCCCTTGAGAGAGCAAGAGACAGTATTTTTATAACGGTATTCATTTTTCAACTTTTTGTGAAAGAAAATCTGTAGCTGTTTTTTCTTCGCCCATCGTTTGATACGTGCGCTCTACTGTTTAAAAAACGTTGGATAAGTTTTTTTCTCCAGGGCTTTTTCCAAATGCAAGCTTCAGAACATACATTCAATATACTGTTATATCAAGGCAAAACAAGGGATAATCAAACAATAACTACAAATTAAATATTCTAAGCAAATCATTGATGTATACATGACCACTTCGCAGATTTGTTGTGGTTGAATCACGGTCACATTTGGTATTCCATACATAGTTACATTCTTACTGACAGGACGAAATATAAGATGTTATCGTTTTCAAAAAATTTCTAGTCTTGTCAGTTAGACAAATTTTAGTATTTCGAGTCTTTTATGGTGGCCCAGATAATAACAAGGTTTCGACGTTTCTCCTGGCGGCCAATCCAGGATAATAATACAACCGCTCCATGTCTACACGATAAATGAGTATAGAGCGCGATGCGGCGTAATTTGTGGGCGGCCGACAGCCCTTGCTTGGAGGGCTGCACGCGACGGGGCTGCCACCAGGCACGGGGCGCGGGGGCGCGGGGCGGGGCTGGCCGGTGCGTGGGCGTGACGCTGACGCTGGGGCTGCGTAGCGGCGCGCGCCGGCGGCTCTTCGCCCGGCGACCGCGACGCCAGCGCGCCGCGCGGCCGAGCCCAGGTGTCGGCCGCTCCCGAGGCACGCGCCGGCAGGCAGGCCTTTCGTCGCCCGCCACACGCTATCTGCCGCCAATGCCACCCACCGCCACCCGCCCCCCACCGCCACCCGCCCCCCACCGCCACCCGCCGCCACCCACCGCCACCCGCCGCCACCCACCGCCACCCGCCGCCACCCACCGCCACCCACCGCCACCCGCCGCCACCCGCCGCCACCCGCCGCCACCCACCGCCACCCACCGCCACCCACCGCCACCCACCGCCACCCGCCGCGAAGGGAGCGTCGGCCTGCCCGCACGGCGGGGCGCCAGCTCCGTTGCGCGCAGTGGGCGGTTCGCAGTGAGCGTAGGGCGGTGGGCAGAAGGCGAGGTTAAATTCTCCCGGCTCGTGAAAAGCAGCCTAATGAATAACATAGCAGGCTCGTGTGCAAGTTTCATCGCATTACCACGGTGAATAATTCATTATCTCCTCATGGACCGAGCTTTGGAGGCTAGAGGCTCTGCCTGCGAGCACGTGATAAGGCGAAGAGGTGGAAGGGAGGTGTGAGTGAGTTTCCGAAGATTTGGGCTGGTGAGAGTTCGGTCGTTGCGTTTTTTACCGCTTTGAAAAATTGATTCGCGTAGATCAGCTCTTGAGAGGAAAGTGGGATGGATCAACAAGAAGCAATGAGAGACGCTGCACATTATGAGAAAGAAAAGCAGCTCGAAATACTTTAAGTCAGAAATATTAAAAACAACATACTGTGAGAGAACTATCGTTTCTATTCTCCCAACCAGCTAATCAGTCTCATCATTAGAGTGTGGAAGTTAAAATGTTCATTTATATATTGACATATTGTTTAAAATATAAACAAAAACTTGCTCCTGTTATCATTCTTTTATCAAGTCTTGTACTAGCATGTATCACGATGTGAAACGTCTATGCACAATGTCACTTTTGAAGACAATCTCCTGACTTAATGGTAACGGTTCACTCCTTTGCGCATATTTCTGCGTGTTGTAGTACTATTCATTATTGTATTTCGACGGTTTAATATGTTAATATCTACGACGTTGTCTTCGCTATTTAATCAAACAGGTCATGAAAAAAGTGAATCAGTTTCCTTGAAAGAACTTTATCGTTAATATAGCACTATGTTTCTAGAGAGCAGCATTTATTAAGCGATTGTAAGCTCAGCACTGGAAAGTACTGTGATGATGAAGTGGGACCGTTCAAGTAAAAGTATACAACCTGTTGAGTGTCTGGAAAAATGATTTTATGCATTTTACTCATCTTCGGAGTTCCTTTGGTCGTTGTGAAACGAGTCAAAGTGTGTCTTATTGTTTGGTTACGAGTTATTTTAATACTGGCGTTATGAAATGGATGCCGGACAAAACTGTTAGAGAGATTCACTGATGTTTGCACTATTGATGTTAGGAAGCTGCTCAATCCCGAAAACTTAATCTCGGAAGGCAGCGGAGTGCGGAAGACGTTAGGATTTCTGCATTGTGTGATAGGCGAATGTCACGGTATTTCAGAATAGAATGGAGGTAATCTCGCCCATGAACTGTCTTCTTGGACCATCTCGAAACATTTATGGGGAAGAATTTCTTGCCTGTGATGGTCTTGAATTGTATTTGTTAAAAATTGTGAATAAAATTTGGATTTCTAGCGAAGCTTCAGGATGACCTTTTATAATTTTCGTAACGTAGTTCCTAGAAAATCATCATTCACAGACTTCATTTATTTTTCTATAAGGTCCAATATCCACCTAAGTAATGTTTTTCTCATGTAATTTCTTGTTCCTCTGCAGGAGGATGTCTTCAAATACCACGGCCGAAAGATGGGCCAGCTGGAGCCGCACGTGTTCGCCCTGGCCGAGGCGGCTTACAAGTCGCTGCAGGCCACCGACGAAAATCAGTCTTGCGTCATCTCGGGCGAGAGCGGCGCAGGCAAGACCGAGACCACCAAGTTTATTCTGCAGTACCTCTGCTCTGTGACGAGCAACGTGAGCACCTGGGTGGAGCAGCAGATCCTGGAGGCTAACACCATCTTGGAAGCCTTTGGTAAGGAAGAACACGCAGGAACTCGAAGCACTGTCGAATTCAAACCGTGAGAGGTGGCTTAGTGCATCAACCAGGTTCGAGTTCCGACGGTGGCACGATTTTCGACTCTAGCTAGACAGCTAGGTCGAATTCAGGCGCTGTCTGGAGGAGAATTCTTGAGGCCAGCTGCTCTGATCGGTAGTTTTCGGTGGTTTCTCGGATCAATACCAGGCAAATGCCGGAGCAGTACCTTAAGAAACGGGCCACGGACCGCGCGTGATCTTTTCTTCCTCCTCTCCCCTTACACACACCTACACTAATATTCACTACACTACCACACACACCGGGAGACCATTCGGGAGCTTAGAGCTTGCCCTGACTAGGGCGGTGGGAGATAACTGATTGGGAGAAACCCCGCTTGCTGACGGTCACTAACAACCAACCAACTATCAACGTCGTGGAAAGTATCAGTTAAGCCATTAATATGATAAAGGTGATAAGAATTCTGATGATAAAAAGTCTTTACTACATACTAATCTTAACTACATTCGTATATATTGACATGTTCCTACTAACAAAGTTCATGAAAAAAATATTAATAAAATTAATTATGTTATTTACATTATTAAGATTACTTGTGAATTATTTAAAATATTAGTTCTCAAATCAAGTACGGAACATTAATATTCTTTTCTACAAGTATTAATGAAGTCTTCGTAGAAAATTCGATTTTTTAAATGATAAAAATATTTTGACCATGATCGCTGTATTTATGGGTTAAGTCTTCGTACAACCATGCGTTAAGATCAACACGAGAATGTTGTAAAAAATATTCTGTTTTGTCAGTTATTCGATTGTTCAGTCGTGCCATGCAGTCTACATTGTTATTCTGGAGATTAGTCAGATCAGCGGAAACTACTTTACATACACACAACAGATATGATTCTTCCAAATGCACTGCATGGCTTTAAGTGAAAGTGTTTGATTCATTTTATATTATTTTCCAATATTCTGTTACCTCTTAGATTATTCTTGTTCCCAACCATAATGTATTGAATTCATGTAATGACCACATTTCTAAACAAAATCTTAGGAACACGTTGAAATTCTTTCTATCATCTTCAGTACGTAGAAACTTTTCGCTTCCTTAACTAAGAATATTATGAGAATACTTTGAATGCTGTAAACCGAGGCCGATAATTTCAAAAATCCCAAGGGACAATGAATATGTCTTTATTTTCATCAAGAAGAGATTCAATTGATACTCGTATTGTGTTTGGGAATGGAAATTCTTATCGGTGCGGTTAATATTCAAGCAAAACTTCTCTCGCTTGAAGAACCTTAAGTAACATTGGTTTCAGAATAAACTCAAGATAGGCAAGCAATGAAAATAATCTTTACCGTGAATAAACGTTTACGTCTTTTAAATCATTGTCTGTTACTGTTCTGTACCGAGAAAGGGGCAGTAGCATATTGGGGCAATGTAACAGAAGGTGACAATTATATTCTGACACTTTTTATTTCAGCTGAAAAAGTAATTAGGGCAGCCAGTGACTTTCCGTTTGTAGACTCACTAAAATAGGATAAAATATTTTCTCATCCTTTTCATAATAAAAATATGAAACAACTTGTATCTCACCATTATCTCCGTACAATCTAAAATAATCCGTACAATCACCATTCTGTCCGTACAAATAAATTCTCATTCAAAAAGCAAATACATCACAGCTCCCGTTTTCTGTCATTTTATAGGAAATGCGAAGACTGTTCGGAATGACAACTCTAGCAGGTTCGGCAAATTCATGCAGGTGTGCTTCGATCAAAAGTGGATGATCAAGGGTTGCATCATCCAAGATTACCTTCTTGAGCAGTCTCGGATTACCTTCCAGAGCCCTGGAGAACGCAATTATCACGTCTTCTACCAACTAGTAGCTGCCGCAAAGGTAATTAGTACTTAACATTTTATCGTATTCTTCTGCGTTGTAATTGTTCTCTTAGTGTAACATTTTCTCACTGCATTGAAATTGTCAATAATTTCTGCTAGTATTATCTGAATATTTCCTCCCAGTTCGACATCTCTGCTAACAAATGATTAAAATTTACTAAAAGGAGGACATCTAAAATACAAAGGAGGACGAGAGGACAACTTTCGTCAATGGGGGACTGTCCTTCCAGATGGGGGACTGTCCTTCCGACTGGAGTCTTTGAGTCTTTCGCTTGAATTGGTGCATGGCTTTCGCAGAACAATCCCGACCTGGCGGAGCAGCTGAAGCTGCGGCCCGCCGAGTTCTACCAGTACCTCAACCAGTCGGGCTGCGTGCGGCTGGAGGGCGTGTGCGACGCGCGCAAGTTCGACGCCCTGCGCCTGGCCTTCAACGTGCTGCACATCCCGCAGGACATGTGCGACGGCATCTTCTCTGTGCTCTCCGCCATCCTCTGGCTGGGCAATGTCTCCTTCGAGGTAGCGACCGGCGCTCGATCACTTCGTCTCTCAGCGCTTTTCCGTTGTTTTTTTTTCCTTTTCCGCTTTCCTTCTTTTTCTTTCTTCGTTTCTCTTTCTTTTCTTTTCCTTTCTATTATTTTTCTTTCTTTCCCTTTCCTCTTACCGTTTTTCTGTCTTTCTTTTTCTTTTTAAAAAATTTAATTGTGTGGCCATGTATAATTTCTGGGTCTTCAATAGAATATTCTTATTACTAAGGGGTGGATTTTGATGACCTATAACATAGCCATAAATTGTCAACAAAATGCTCTTAAATGATTTTTAAAACTCCTTAAAAGCAAAAAAAAAAAAATGACCTAAATAATTTGATTAAAACCCGATCAGATAAACAACTCAAGTCGTTGATATATTACTGATGTAATCGAGGCTTCTTCCTTTCGTTAAAGTCAACTTAGCGTGCAGACGTAAATTTGGACTGTTCTTTACCAGGAAATAAGTGTCTTTAATTATCCTGAAATCGGCAAAGGCGCTAACAGGAATCTTAGATGACATACATCCGGCTGACATTACAAATTCTGAGCGAAGAAATTGAGTAGGCTACTAAGGAATTCTGTGGAGATCATTTGTTGCATCTCATAAATAAAATTTAAAGCAAATACCATTAAAATATAAAAATCAATGAAATCAGCAAAAAAATGCATTAAAAATGACTGGAAAGGGTAAAATATGACTTATTAGTCGAAAATTACGATAGATGTAAAAAAATACATAAAAATGGCTCATTTCCTTCGGTCATAAACATAGAATTAATTTATGTACATTTTTCTAAAGTGAAAAGAAAAAATTCATGAAAATTCGCCCCCTTCTTACTACTAACATTTTTGTGCATTTTTTGTTTTTCGAGCTCTATTTGTTGGCTTTGTCTCACAAATTAGTTAATTTACAAAATATGTGAGTTAACTTTTAGTATTTAATGGATATAATTATTATTTGACTTCACTTTACCAATTACTTTTTAATTTATCTTTTGGAAAAATTGAACTGATTCGACAGGGATGTTCGAAATTACATCCTAGATTGATTTTTGTTAAATGAAAAGTATTGAGTGAAGTATAAAAACTGTATGAAATAGCGGAGATAATGAAGTCGTTGTTCGTCATTAATATGAGAATGGGGCCAAATCCAGGACTCTCTGCGTATTTCTCTCAAAAATTTGTTTCGTACAACCTGTAGTTTTACTATTGATTCGTTTTCTGTTGATGAAGCTCTGATCTTCGTGCGAAGATTGAACTGCTGGTTCAGTTCTTTTATTTAAGGTAACATATCGATCATGGTCTGCATTTTCAATTATTTTTATTGTCTGATTTTAGTTTCATTATTACAAAGAGTATTAAATTATTGAAAATAATAAAAAAAATAGATGTTTCCTCCTTTCGAGTTGGCATTTTGTGAAACGTGAAGAATTAAAGTACATGTGTGTTAACAACGTAACCGAATGGACACTTTTGTTTTTAATGCTTTCGTCAATCTCATTATCACAAGACTCATTTATTCCCGTAAATATAATGTATGTATCGCTGGATTTGTTTAGATATTAAAATATTTGAAGGATATAAAATTAATTTAGTGGCACGAAATTCAAGTGTAAATCATCCCTCTCCTGTAACGGTGTGCAATGAAATAATTGCAGGTCTCAAACAGATGCTATTAGTTATTTATTAAATACATCGCGGTGGTTAAACTATTGATAACGTACATTTTGAACGTAGTACGAAGCAAACATGAAACTGCGACCAATTTGGTCATCTCTAATTTTTGCCGTTAATCATGGAAATAAATTTAGATTAAACATTTAGTTCCAAATTAAAATACTGGCAGCGTGATAAATTAGTCCGGGGTTGTAAATAAAACGTAATTATGAATGTAGGGTCACACCAAATACACGTTTTAATTTTATGGAATTGATTTTCGTTGCTCTCGGTCCTTGAGTTTGCTGCGTTCGTTTCCACTCATTTCCTCAAATTCAGAGATGAAATTGGAATTGAAGGTGAAATGTTAGGAGTAATATTGGACTCGGCAAATATTGCGGCTTATGCCACTATTACTTCCTTTACAAATATTCCACAGGATTACCCTTACCTACAAATGACAGTTCGTACACCTCTTGAAAAGTATCAAAACTAAACATAAGCCTGCATATTATTTTGTATTTTTTATTTTATTTTAAGAGAGAGTCATTTGAAAGACGCCACCAGTGTTAATCGCAAATTGAAGCGTCTAGTCGTTATCCTGTGGAAAAGCAATGGTAGATACGAGGGTTGTGAAGGAAAGGCTTGTGGATGGATGGCGCGAGAAGAGTGGGTTGGTGCGGTTGTCGCAGGACATCGACGGCGAGCGCTGCCAGCTGACGGGCAAGGACAAGGAGGCCCTGGCGGCCGTGGCGGCGCTGCTGGGGCTGCAGGAGGCCGACCTCATCCAGGTGGCGCTGCTGCGCCAGATCAACGTGCGCGGCAACATCACGGAGATCCCGCTCAAGCTGCAGGAGGTCGGTTCAAGAGCTTGTCATTTTAATTTTTTGCTAGACCACGATGAGAAATTCGTCGTTTCGTTTAATTAAGAACGCGCAACCGATGTAAATGGAATCGAGCTATTTTTTGCACGCATGAATAGTTTGATTAAAATTGTTATTATCAGATAACATAGCTTTAATATCTCCGAATGTCATAAAATGAAATAAATTTGTTACTAATTTTTAAAGTTTGAGGGTAATTTTAAGCGTTTATTATTCTACATGTAGTTTAAATGAACAATTTTTAAAACATTACTTTTAACACAGTATTTTATATTCTTTACAAGTGTTATACATATTTTTTGCAGAAAAATGAAAAAAAAGTCTTTATAGTAGTCTTTGTAAATTGTGTACATATCCACGTCATTTGGTATGGTGATAAATTATACTACAAATTTCTCAGGGTAGTTTAATGGCTTTTAGATTCTGCGAGGAGTTAAAATAATTTATATATTTTTATTTAAATATTATATCGTTTGTGCTCATTTATTTAATTTAAAGTTCCGAGATGAATCAAAAATATTGTTTTCATGTTTTGTCTTTGTTAATCACAAAATGCAGGACCAAAAAGCAAGTAACCTACGTTGCAGTTGTGAATGGAAGTAATACGGTTTTCTATTTTGTATGCGTATAAAACATTATAAAACGATTGATCGGTATAATGGATATAGCGTTGGTAAACTATTGGACCAAAAGGTCGTTCAGCGTACCAACGCTGAGCTAGGCTTCAGGATTTTGTGAAGGAAATAATGTTCAAGACAACGTTAATATTTTGTAAAGAAAACAACCGATATTTTGTATTAGCTCTCCTGACATTTATCAAGGAAATTATAAGAATGATGTTAATACGAATCTCGCTTGCAATAAAAATGAGATTATCCAGACTACTTACTTCCGATTTGCAACGTATGGGTGCATTTACACTAGGTGAGTGGGGGCTCCATTGTGTTTCAGGCCAAGGAGAATCGCCACGCCATGGCGAAAGCGCTGTATTCCCGCACATTCGCGTGGCTCGTCAACCACATCAACACGTGCACGAACCCCGGCCAAGACGCTTCCCGCTTCCTCGGCGTGCTCGACATCTTCGGCTTCGAGAACTTCGCCGTCAACTCCTTCGAGCAACTCTGTATCAACTACACGAACGAGAAGCTCCACAAATTCTTCAACCACTACGTCTTTGCCCTGGAACAAGAAATTGTAAGTAGAATTTTTACCGCGAACTCTTTTCTTCTTTAAAAGCTGAAGTGTACTCTGGTTTCTACATGCAAGTGTAAGGCGTCAACAGTTGTAGTACAAACATATGGGGATTTACACTATGTTCGTTTATTAAATACGAGTATGTATTTTTTTCTCAGCACACCTTTTCACGGACTGCCTCAACAAGTCGCGTAATACGTTTCAATAATTGAGCAAGCATTTCCGAATTGACAGAGCTCATTCTATTACGTCTTATTTTGAAGCAATTATTTATAGGTTAGCAAATATTATACTGTTGAGAGAGTAAATTACAAATAAATAGGTTTTTTAAAATGTAATCCACACAGTGTTACTAAAACTTAAGGTCGAGTATACTCGTATGTGCATTAATAGATTTATTGGTTGTAGTATTCACTTCCCTTCTGCCATAAATATTTGGCAATCCTCATTTCACTAAATGAAAATTACTTAAGAAATGATACAATAAGTTCTTGTGTATCCTGTATGTCTGCAGTCCGTGATATATTTAACATAATGGAATCACTATTTGAATGTTAATTCACTAATTTCATTATAATAAATAATTTATTATTATTATTATTATTATTATTATTATTATTACTAATTATTCATTTGAAAATTTGCTAAAGAAAGATTTGTAATAAAAATACCATTTTCGCTAGCTCAAATCAATTAAAGATAATAAAAATGTTTGTTGAATAATCTTAGTTTAAATTTACAATATATTGGCCTATATTTTTATAAACACTTTTATTTTATTTTCAGATAGGATACATAATGACAAAACAATATAAATTAAAAAGCTGTAACAAAGTGTCGTCAAAATTATGAAACTTAGATCTAGACGCTTAGTTATGAAAGTTTATACGTCTCAAGAATTTTCATTATGTTAACTCTTTTTCTTTGAAACCCTTCCTTGACTCGCCGAGACGTTCATTTAAGAGCGTTCCTTTGCGATGTCATCCATTTTTATCTTCCGCTACCCCTTTCCCTTCTTTTTTTATCTCCGTCAACTAAATTGATCGGAGTTTCACAAAGTTTAAAAATCTGCGATGAAATATGAAGTACGCGACCTTGCGCAGCGTCTAGAGTTTTCGTAGCTAATATTAAATTTCCTTGCGCAGTATCGCCAGGAGGAGATAGAATTCTCCCACATTCAGTTTACCGACAACACCAGCTGCCTGGAACTCATTGAAAAGCCTCCTCGTTGCATTCTGAAGCTGTTGACGGAACAGTGCCATATGCCTAAGGTAAGATTGTTAATTAATGCGATAAAAGAAAACATAAGAACGTCCACTTAGTGTCGTTCTTTATGTCAGGTAATAATACTTCTATTTATCATTTAATAAACGCGGTAATATTTTTCTTCTATATTTATCATAATGAAATTTAATTAGGACGTTTACGTAAATTGTAGTTGTGAAAATAAAATATTTTACTTGATATTTAAACTTAAGAGTTATGATTTGTTGTTTAAAAATCAATCGTTACGTAAAAGATGAATTATTGGTTAAAATATTATTGGTATTGAGGTTTCTTATTTTATACGTAAAATTAATTAATTCCTCCTTAAGAATGAGTAACTATAATCCTTACCGCAAAATATGAAAAACGTCATCTCGTAAACACGAAATGTTTAATCTTTATTTTCTCATCGGAAGAACGTTTCTTGAATATTTCCAAATCATTAATTTACTACATCCGACATATTTAATTATAATATTGTTTGTTTTCAAGGGCTCCGATCTGGCGTACCTGACGAATCTTCACGGAGAGTTCGATTCGCATCCCAACTACGTCAAGGGAGACGACCGGCGGAAGTGGGAGAAAGAGTTTGGAATCATCCATTACGCCGGCACCGTCACGTACTGCGTGCAAGGCTTCGTCGACAAGAACCGCGACGTGCAGCAAGACGTCTTCTTCGACTTCATGAGCAGGTCCACCAACGACTTCGTGCAGGAGCTGACCATTTATCAGGTGCGTTTCCAGAAGTGTTAAGATGTAATGAGGAACTACGGCGTGAATTTACTTTCCTATACTCGGCAGGTCGTCGGAAACAATTATTGACTTTTATAGTTCAGAGGCTTTACAAATTACATCTGAATGTCAGGCAAATACAATTATTGTTGAAGTAGTGCCAATATCACTTAAGGTGTTAACTGTATTTTTATACAATCTTACGCCTCGCCACACTATCAGAAATTTTGTAGTTTCTTTCGACCCCTTTACACTGTACAGTTTTCGTGCCGATTGGACGTTCAGGAAGTGTGCAGTCCAGACTGCATGATTTTTGTATGTTCTTTGTTAAAATGAATTTTGAACCTTGACTACGTAGAACATTAATTATAAAATTAAGATGACTGTCAAATTTAAGGTATAATGTCCTTTAAACTATTATTGACTTATTATGTATCACATTCGACATTTTACTTAGAAATGTTTCATCGAATTCAAAACATCGATATTTTAATCATCGATATTTTAATCATCGATATTTTAATCATCGATATTTTAATCATCGATAGTTTAATCATCGATAGTTTAATCATCGATATTTTAATCATCGATAGTTTAATCATCGATAGTTTAATCATCGATAGTTTAATCATCGATAGTTTAATCATCGATAGTTTAATCATCGATAGTTTAATCATCGATAGTTTAATCATCGATAGTTTAATCATCGATAGTTTAATCATCGATAGTTTAATCATCGATAGTTTAATCATCGATAGTTTAATCATCGATAGTTTAATCATCGATAGTTTAATCATCGATAGTTTAATCATCGATAGTTTAATCATCGATAGTTTAATCATCGATAGTTTAATCATCGATAGTTTAATCATCGATAGTTTAATCATCGATAGTTTAATCATCGATAGTTTAATCATCGATAGTTTAATCATCGATAGTTTAATCATCGATAGTTTAATCATCGATAGTTTAATCATCGATAGTTTAATCATCGATAGTTTAATCATCGATAGTTTAATCATCGATAGTTTAATCATCGATAGTTTAATCATCGATAGTTTAATCATCGATAGTTTAATCATCGATAGTTTAATCATCGATAGTTTAATCGATAGTTTAATCGATAGTTTAATCGATAGTTTAATCGATAGTTTAATCGATAGTTTAATCGATAGTTTAATCGATAGTTTAATCGATAGTTTAATCGATATTTTTATCGATATTTTTATCGATATTTTAATCGATATTTTAATCGATATTTTTATCGATATTTTTATCGATATTTTTATCGATATTTTTATCGATATTTTTATCGATATTTTTATCGATATTTTTATCGATATTTTTATCGATATTTTTATCGATATTTTTATCGATATTTTTATCGATATTTTTATCGATATTTTTATCGATATTTTTATCGATATTTTTATCGATATTTTTATCGATATTTTTATCGATATTTTTATCGATATTTTTATCGATATTTTTATCGATATTTTTATCGATATTTTTATCGATATTTTTATCGATATTTTTATCGATATTTTTATCGATATTTTAATCGATATTTTAATCGATATTTTTATCGATATTTTTATCGATATTTTAATCGATATTTTTATCGATATTTTAATCGATATTTTAATCGATATTTTTATCGATATTTTTATCGATATTTTAATCGATATTTTAATCGATATTTTTATCGATATTTTAATCGATATTTTAATCGATATTTTAATCGATATTTTAATCGATATTTTAATCGATATTTTAATCGATATTTTAATCGATATTTTAATCGATATTTTAATCATCGATATTTCTCGTCGAGGTCGTCGTCGAGGTCCTCGTCGACATCGAAAAGTGTTTCGTGATGTATCGATATTTCGCTCAAATATTCCATCACTAGGCGTGTGTGTCTGCCTGTTTGCCTAGGACCTCCTGGGGTGCACGGCGACGCGCGTGGGCGCGTGCGGAGGGGCGACCATGTCGCGCGGAACCAGCAAAGGCAAGCCCACCGTCAGCGACTCGTTCCGCCACCAGCTGCAGGCGCTCGTCGACGTCCTGCAGGCCACCAACCCCTGGTGAGTCGCATCTTACAAGTAGTGTGATGCGACATCAACTAAACATAATGTTGCCTAACATCGATGTTCAAAATCAAAAAAATTCATGTTAATAATCTAACGACGAAACACCATCGATGTTTTTAAACATCCATGTTTTTTACAGGTGGTTTAGTAACATCTACACATTAATTACGTGCTCAACAAAATGTAATTTGAGTGTCCATGCATATTAATTTATAATCAAAATTTAACCGAAAACACAGTTAAAACCCCTCTCCATATGCGAAGTACAAGGAAACACGAAGGAAATACCAGTGCGTCTGGATCATCAGAAGCGAGGGATAGTAGTCTGCTCCACGAAGGTAGTTACAAACCGCATTCGTTTCTTTAGAACCCACAAATAGTCAGTAGTACCATTAGTTATTATTTCATGTTTTAATTTTCACAAAATTGTTTATGGACCTCTTTCACCCACGAACAAAACATTAAAACTGTAAAAAATACGAATTTTTAAAAAACATCCGTTTCAGTTAATCGATTTTTAAAACATCGCTTCATCGATGTCTAAAACATCGGCATCGATGTCGCATCCCTCCTCCCAAGACGTGGACAGAAGGGGTGAATTTCATCTTTAAAGCAGTCATTGAATGATTCGGGTTGAGAACCGAGAAATCTCTTTTTAAATAAATTGTACATTCAACATGAGTTTAGCAATTCATTGTGCGCAATCCGAGCTACGATTAAAGCCGTGATCAAAGGTTGAGAAATTATTTCACGAAAATAATCAGACAAATGTTTTGGCAATCGAAAGAGAAGCGTTTTATTTGAATTTATTAACTCAAAATATCAATTGCAACACTCATAGTTTTTACTTATTTTCATACGCACATGAAAGTAAGATTTTAATACTTCTTTTCCTTCTGCAGCAAATGTTGTGAACGTAAAAAGCCTAAATTTCGTATCGTAGATACCGATGTAGAATATGTGAAAGTGTGTGTGGGAAAAATATTTTTCTCCCCAGAAATGTGTAAAAATAATGCAACTCATTAATAGGCTAAGCATTTCTCAAATTGATAAAATTCTTCAAAGTTTTAGTTTTCGTAATTTGAACCACCTTTTTTAGAAATCGTTGGTACTCATTTCTCGTTTATATTCAATTGTCGTGACCTTTGTTCGATGGTTTATTAGTTAATCAACCCTGGGTCAGTGTTTGCTCTCGCTTGTGGAAATGAAATGTTCCGTTCGTCAGTTCATTTGTCAGCGAGAGTTCGCTTAATCACTCCATTGATCATTTAATTCTTGATGCGGTTATCGACTGGCGCACGCAGAGTTAATTACTTGCGCCGCGGGGTTTTCTCGTTGGAAGGTTACGCGTTTGAGAAGGGGATCATTGATTATTACGGTTCCGTGAAATAATAAAATAGGTTTATTGCGCCTTCCTGTTACGGCATGACTGAACTCTTCTCGGAGGAGGACGGTGGGAGTGGGGTGATTTACCAACGTGCAATTTAAAATGTTGGTCTCTAGGTCTTTCTAATGGAACTACAGAAGGGCCTGCAATAAAACCATGCACATTGCATTTCGAAGTAGGACTTACGAATAAAGAAATCATTGGGAGGTCAGATGGGAAACGGGCATTGAATAATGAATGAGTGGCAGAATAGATAGGAGCTCGTTTTGAAGTACGTGTTCTGCATCGAATTATAGGTAAGGCATTTCAATTCTTAAAGTTCATGGCCGTGATGGAGTTACTAACAATAAATTTAATTTAATACGAAGGGGATAAACTTCATGGTGTCTACACCTAAAACTGAAATATCCATGCAAAATGTTGCTTTTCGTATTATAACTTGGTAAAGACAACGGTTCAACTTTGTCCATAAGCTCCTGAATATAATTATTACTGAAATTCGAGTGTACTTAGTATACCTACTTCTAAAGATTTCTATTGTAACCTATTTTAGGCTAATGGTATCCTCGGTAGAATACGATGAGACGAATTGAATCGAAAAAAAATTAAAATAAAAAATGTTATGATATTGATACTGATATGCTGATGATTACGATAACAACTTCTTCGTCACGCATCTTCTGGTGTTCGAGTCAAAACGTATATTTCTCAGCGCCGCTACAGCATAAAACGATTGCATAAAAAAGGTGAGCTTCGCTTATCACGTTGCTTTCGCAGGTACGTGCGTTGCATCAAGCCCAACATGCAAAAGATCCCGAACAACTACAACGAGAAGCTGGTGCTGGACCAGCTGAAGTACCTGGGCATGCTGGAGATCATCCGCATCCGCAAGGAGGGCTACCCGGTGCACATGCCCTTCGGCGAGTTCCTGCGCCGCTACCGCTGCCTGGCCAAGCGCCGCCCCACGGGCGACGAGCGGGACGCCGTGCGCGCGCTCATGGCCGCGCTCAGCGTGCAGCGCACCGAGTGGCAGTGCGGCCGCACCAAGGTGAGGCCACGCCACAGACAGAGGTAGGGGTGACGGGGGGAGAGAGAGGTAGGGGTGACGGGGGGAGAGAGAGGTAGGGGTGACGGGGGGAGAGAGAGGTAGGGGTGACGGGGGGAGAGAGAGGTAGGGGTGACGGGGGGAGAGAGAGGTAGGGGTGACGGGGGGAGAGAGAGGTAGGGGTGACGGGGGGAGAGAGAGGTAGGGGTGACGGGGGGAGAGAGAGGTAGGGGTGACGGGGGGAGAGAGAGAGGTAGGGGTGACGGAGAGAGAGGGGTAGGAGTGACGGGGAGAGAGAGAGGTAGGGGTGACGGGGAGAGAGAGAGGTAGGGGTGACGGGGAGAGAGAGAGGTAGGGGTGACGGAGGGAGAGGGAGAGAGAGGTAGGGGGCGAAGGAGGGAGAGGGAGAGAGAGGTAGGGGCGACGGAGGGAGAGGGAGAGAGAGGTAGGGGCGACGGAGGGAGAGGGAGAGAGAGGTAGGGGCGACGGAGGGAGAGGGAGAGAGAGGTAGGGGCGACGGAGGGAGAGGGAGAGAGAGGTAGGGGCGACGGAGGGAGAGGGGGAGGTAGGGGTGACGGGAGAAAATTACTTTTGGGAAGAAGGCATTGTTAATCCTAAAATATTTACTGTTCTAGTTTGGATGCGTTGTTTCAAAATTGTCACGAGACAGAGTTTGTAACAAATTATTAGCATTGAGATGTAAATGAACGCGTATTCAAAAACTCGTGTCGGCAGATAAAATTATTTTCTTTCTTATAAAATAATCGCGTCTGGGTTTTTTATGATTTCTCGCACCTTATTCAGATTCAGTACAAAATTACTAATTTAATTTGTTTATTGCAATTATGCAAGCTTGCGAACGTTTCCGTAACGTGACTTCTTTGCTAAACAATTACATCACTTATGGGTAAATAGAACATCAGTTGTGGGCTGTGTGTTCCTAGCCAAATTGTCAGAAAGCCCTCTGTTCTTTAACCGCCATAGTATATTTTACATGTGATCCCTGCAGATATTACTCCAGAAAGATATGAATGGGGAATTACTTTTAAATCGGATTATATCCATATCACTTAGAAGAGTTTGGTTTGCTTACATTCGAGAGGATGAAACTAAAATCGATAGAATGGTCGAAGATTACTTCTTTCAAGATTAAATCGCAAACGAGACTCGCATTCATAATCCACGAGCTTTTCTATCCGTATTAACTGACATTATACGAATGTTATAATTTTAACATTTTGAAAATTAGTGAAACAACTAAATTTAGTTTTAAGGCATCGAAATAGTCATCAGCATTTTGAGAGAGCAGTAAAGATGAAATTGGGAATATCGATTGGCAGTCTTCTACAGCAACCAGTTATACTAGTTCCTGAAATATAACAAATATGTTGTCAGCACATGCTGTATATAGTTGTATACTCGTATATAGTTATATATAGTTAAATGTAGTTTTATATATTTGCATTTGTGATGTGTTGCGCCTTGGCCTGCCGCAGGTGTTCCTGCGAGGCTGCGCGCATGAGCCGCTGGAGGACGGTCGCAGCCAGGTGGTGAATTCCATGGCCACCCGCATCCAGGCCTTCTGGCGCGGCCGACGCAAGCGTAGAGGTAAGTCGCACGGCCCACGCCAGCTGTCAACCCACTGAAGGCGATAGGCCACACACGGCAAAAACTCCAGGATTTTGATGACAGAATAAATTAATTGCAAATATCAACAATTACTTTTTGACGTCATGGATAATTCTTTAACAAGGGTAATTATGTTAATGAAGTAGTGGTAGATTAAGTATTAAGCGTTCTAGTAAGAGTATTAAGTCAATAGAAATCCTTGACTATATTTCTTCGTTCGGTTGCAATAATTGGGAACTATGCCCGCATTTCGCATGAAGAACGTGAGAAGATTTTTTTCTTTCATTCCAAAATGTAATATAAAAACACTGTGTATTCTTATAGTTAACACTTACTGTTATCCTTACTCTTATTCCGTATATTCGTTTTTAGATCCTAAATAGTTATTTGCTCGCAGATTTTATACTCTCAAGAAATGTTTCGACTTAGGGCCAAAACGTTCTTTATTATTATTATTTACGGGTAAGAGATTTTGAATGTGACTTTTAAGACTATTTGAGAAGATGTGTTGTAAGAGTATGTACACATATCACTCGAGTATGTGCACTCGTCGCATCAGTCCGTTTGAACAATATCTGGAACAAATGCTGACATTACAGAAGTTTCCTAATGATGCCACGCCACCTTTGTCGCGTGGTATGTATTATCTATATATAAGTAAAGGGAAGGTGCAGAGACCTGTCAGATATAGTCGCAAAAATTACTCGACTGTTTTGGCTGAAATTTTAAAACTTTTTTCTTATTACGATTGGGAGTATTTAAAGACAGGTTTGAATTAAATCGGACATGTAAGGGCGTTGTTGACGACTCGCGTTTAAAGTAGTGCTAAAAAATCCGCATATCCTGAAGAAAACGGACATTGTGTTTTGCTAATTAATCTGCTGTCAAAAATGTTAAACAAATATTCGTATAAATTAGTAATCATATATTTTATGGAATTCTATAATGTATCTGATATCATTACCTCCATTACTTGCTCAATATTTACAAATCAAGTGCGGTATTTCAGGATTATATTGCAGACTGTGTGAAAGGTGATGCGTGTTTTCCCACTAATGTACAATTCGCTTAGTTTACTGACAAAAACCGCTAGGCAACCCGCCGCACCGTCAAGTATTAAGCACGATTGTAGCTGCAGATTCTGCTCCTGGAATAGTGAAATACCGCACGGAATTTGAACACTCGATATTACTTGAACGTTCCATAGCATAAACCGTAACGTAAAAAGTGATGAACAGTCACGTGAGTAGCGTGTCACGTGTAATACTCTAGAATAGCGAAGCAATGCTGGAACCACTACTAGCTAAGTTAACAATATTATAAGACAGCGAGAAAATGTTAACAAAATAAGTTACGCATTCAGCCACATGATTATTGGATGGTACTTACCAAGTGCTTCCATTCAAATGTTTATAATTGATTGACAACGTGATACTGACGAAGTACTACATTAAAATTTAACACGAGGAATTTTCATAATTGATTCAAGGCTACTTATAAAGTACGTTCACTAATGGCCAAGAATCACTGCCAAGAACAAAATTCAGAAAATTGTAAAGAGTACCCTTAAAAAAATAAACTTTAGTCGTCCGAGTGTTTAAATTCGATACCTAAGTGGCCTTGTTAAGCATTTAATTTTATACTAGGCTGATTGTTCCATTGTTCTTCCATTGTTGGTTGTAGATTCAACTTTTGGTAGATCCAGTATTTGGTTTGATAGTCGTTCTCGTACATTCTATTCTTAGAGTAGTACGCAGCATTTCTGAGAGGCAGCGTCAGAGGGTGGAGGGAAGTACACCAAGTTAGATGAGAAGGTAATTAGGACTGTGCCGTGGGAGGAGAAAGAGCATAACTTAATTATTTGCTCATTTCTGTGTAGAGAAAACTCTCCGAAAATATTGAAGCGTCCAACTTTTAATTACAGCAATGGAGGCCAGCCTAGATAAAAACCTTGCTGCTACCCTTAAAGCCGCATAAAATCCTTTTCATGTACCTTATGCTTTGTTAATGAGCAATTATAGTACATTTTGAGGCAAATTACTTCGCGTTTCTGGCCTCGGCACACTTTACTTTGCTGGTGCTTTCACATTTAAGAAGACCCTCGTGTAAAAATACATGTTCAATGTTTGTTGGGTTTTTGTAAAGTATTCTCATTTTATTCACAAAATAGAAAAACGTAAGGGTGAAGGAGAATGAAAGTTTAGCATTCCCCAAAATATTCTGCGGTTGAGGATTTTATTATGGATATTATTGAATTCTTTACAAAATCGCTGCATGTAGATGCTTATAGATTATTAACACTGCCTAGAGAGTTGCATTAAGCACGTATAAAGAAGTGTATATATCTGTATTAACGAAGTATGATTTTACCCATTCGATTATTAAGACTATAGGTGGCGTTATAGTGTTACTCAATTTGTGGAACTGCCTTTACTTTTACGGTACTCGCACCCGCGCAACCCATAGTTGCTTGCTTGGATTGCTCGTAAAGCACGCAGTTTCTTTGATTTTAAATGGTTAAAGTGTATAGTAGTAAAGTACATTAATAACCAGTTTGAAGAGAATATGGATTTAGATTGGGCACAATTATTCTTAAATTTGTTCCAATCTTGAGAGAAAGACTAGTTGGATCCATGCAAATATTTGGCACTTTGTATATTTTGTTTTATCAGTGAAAATGGTTTAGTACTGAACTCCAAAGAGTAGGCCTTAATCTATGCATTATACCATAGACTCAATACTATCTGTGGTATAAACATTTTAATTTTGCTAAGGATTTATTGATAGTACTGGGTTTCTTTGTTAACATGTTGACTTACATTCTGGCGCCGCCGACCACAGAGGCGACTCTGGAATCCTGTCTTTCCCATGGCCCGTGGCGGTGATCGGTAGTTTTGTGTGAAGGCCCCGGTACTCCCTCCAGTGGCGATGCCGAGTGGTACTGTGTGAAGAGAGCCTTAGTATATTGAATATAGAACGAAATGACTGTCGCCATAGATATAGAATTACGATACAGGTATTATATATATAGAATTACGGTATTGATAAAGAAGTGAGTGTATTCTGTCAATGGTTTTTAAATTCACAGGAATTCCATTTTATAGAGGTTTTCTTATGAATGCATGGAAAACTGACCCGTTTCAGTGTTGGACAGGTTTCGTTTCATGATGTTTAAAATTCCCGGACCGGAGACATTTTCCGGTTAAGATTGTTTTCCGGCTTGTTCAGGTTCCGGTTTAGACATTTTACTGTATATGTTTAAGAGCTGGTACTGTAATTTGAAGCTCGTCAGTGTGTGTGTGTGTGTGTGTGTGTGTGTGTCTGTTGGCTAACGTTGGCCGTCGCGTGTCCCGCAGAGTACCTGCGCGTGCGCGGCGCGGCGCTGCGCGTGCAGCATGCGTACCGCGGCTGGAAGCAGCGGCTGCGCTTCCTGCAGCAGCGGCGCGCGGCCGTCGTGATCCAGGCGCACCTGCGCGGCGCGTTCGCGCGCGAGGTGGCGGCGGCGCTGCGCGAGATGCGGCGCGTCGAGGAGGAGATGCGCAAGCGCGAGAAGCTCGAGGAGGAGCGCCGCCAGCGCGAGGCCGAGCAGGACCAGCAGCGCGCCGAGCAGGACCGCAAGGCGCTCGAGGAGAGCGAGAGGTACGTACGTACTTCGTCCTCGTGGCCTCGCGCGCCCCCTAGCACTCGCCCGGGGGGAAGGGAGAGGGTTCGGCCGATGGGGGAGTGGTCTCTCTTCAACTGACGGTCGGGAGGTTCTAGGTTGCATTCTGAGAAACACAGCCCACCTCAACGCAGGGTGATACAAGCGAGCGCTCGGAGTAAGACCGGAAAGGCACTTGCCCTACCTGAATCTATTATGAATCCGGAATCCACCGGTTGAGTCGGTCGCCGTCGGTCGCCGTCGGTCGCCGTCGGTCGCCGTCGGTCGCAACAAATTTTCCAGAATATGCTCTTTAATAAACTTTCTCAAGAAACACAATCCCAACATATCAATATCAGAATTTGCAACAACAAAGAACAACCGAAGGCTAGGAAAAATTTGGCTCTGATCGGTCTCCACCGCGAGATCAGAAGCATCAGGTCGCAAAGTTAGCGATGCGGAGCGAACCACGGGGAGGACGGATGTTTTTCTCAGAATGTAGAGCTCAGAATCCAAGTCCGATTTTGGGTGAAGGTACGTATCCGCTACACAAATAATGCAAAGGCTCTGATGGATTAGTATTGAGACCTGAGCTGTGTGAGGGAGAAATATAGTTTTGAGAACACCATAATAGAAACCAGACAAAACTGATAGATTTACAGTGTTGATTTGGAATGTAAAATTAACAAATGCTGTAATGATTAAAAACGAAGTATCTTTGTGTTTATAGTACAGAAACAGTAAGTATGTATTCGTGATAGTGATGAGCGGTTAAACATTTTTGCTGAAGATTTACTTACTCTTAAAAAACAAAATATTACAATACTCGTAATATCCTCATATCAAGACAGAAAACAATGGTTTTTGTTGCAGTAATTAAAATAATAGCTTTGGGTAAGAATGGTGAACATCGGCCGAACTCTTCCAATGAAGTGGTATTAGCTGTTGCGGGCCCGCGCATTGCCAAGCTCCTTGGTCACTTGCTGTGTATTGCTTGAGAGTTTGGATCCCTATTACTCTGATATGCAGCCACTGTTGTCGATAGTATTTCGATTGTCACTGTTGCAGTTGAAAACTAATTTATTTTTTTAATTCTTGGACGTCATAGATTGTTTGACCTACGATTTTCTTGGTGTGTTCTGTAAAACTTCTCTCTATTCAGTATATGTATTTTATAAACCAAAGGAAATCACTGATTCGTTATAAAACCAATACCTATCTGTATAGAAGTAAATACTTAAATAAGGAATTACTTCTATTTTGGAGTTAATGAGTTTAAAAAAGCTGATGTATTAAATATTAAATACGATATTTGCTTTTTGACTTTTTTATAAGCATAACATTTTGATTAATTTTTTCCAGTGCGTTTCTTAAAATATGTGCAAAATTAGGTGTTGCAAGAATTTTGAATAATTACTGATAAAATTTTGTGGTTTTTCGTTTAACGGAAATAATATTAATAAATTAAATATATTAATTAAATGCTGATAATGCAAAAACCCAATAGTGCGTACTCTCTCGATGACTTTTTTGTGTTTTCTCAAAATCAACGTATCAATTTTTACGTCATATTTTCTATTAAGCATTCATTGACTACTAGGAGGCTTAAAGGCATAATTTCACTTTTACAAGTTCCAAACATTTCTACTCACAACAGCACCGACTCGGTAGCTGCATATCTTTTCGCACTCGCTCCTTCATGCGTTTGCTAGAGTTCTGAAAAACAAAATATGTAATATCAACTGCAAATTCGTGAGAAACTGCACGTTTGTGAACTAAAGATCCATGTCAAAAATTAAATTTCAAAAAAAAAAAGAATTTAATTGAAACCATTTAGCGCCTCATGTTTCCTTTTTTATTTGTTCAGGTTCTTAAATTCCGAAGTGTCGGACGACAATAAATTTGATGGTTTTGTGTTATACTAATTTTGCTTCGTGTTTTGAGCGCACTCTTTAATACTATGAATGAGCGATGTAATCGTTCCTTAATGCATTCATTTGCTGATTGGTGGTATGGGTAATGTTAAAACGAAGTTTGAAAATGCTTTTTGTGCATCGTTTCTCCTTTCACCAAATAAGTTCCTCTTTCACATTAAATTGTGTGCTGTACAGGGCTGTACAAAAGCTATTTTCAATAGCATTGTTAAGTTCACAACGTAGAAGCGTATCATTTAAGATTATAGAATAGTTATTAGACTTTCCAGAACCTTAATTGTTAAGATCATGCCAACATTCTACCTATAATTTAAAAAACCCGAAGGATTGAATATCTATGTGAAAGCAAATTACAGCTTTTGTAATTTCTTTACAAGGAGTTTGAGTGAAAGACACTCCTAAAATAAATCTTTCTAAAATTAGAATTGAAGCGTCCGGTCGTCCTTAATAGCGCTCGGTGCTTTTAATTACTTTTGCCAAGGGAGACGCACGATGTTCGCTTATTTAACTTGATTAAGATTTCTAAAGTTATGTTCAACTAAGAGATTAAAAAACTTATTGAAAAGATTATTTTATAAGAGAAAATTCGCATTTGAATGGAGTTTCGTTACCCTCGAGTATTACCGAGAATAATTTACTGTAATAATTGCACTATTCATATGAAAGTTTTAAATAGATGATGAAAGACGCGGCTTTTAGTTGAAACGGTTTTTAATATCAATGTAGACTTTCTAGAACTTTATTCATATTCTAAGGATATATTTACACAATAGTTTTTAAACTGCGAATTGAATTACTGTACCTTTCCTGAAGAACAAAAACAACCTACTTGTTTCTCTCATAAATATCACAAATTGTCTTCTCAGCAACTTAGGACTCTATTTTTATTTCATTGTGATAATTTTAATTGACTCGTTCGGAAATACTCGTCTCGACCGGACGCCCTTCAATGCCGCCAGCAGTGTTACGACTGAAAATGAAATGTCCGAGAATCAATACCGGGAACGGGAAATGCTCATTGACATAATTGCTATATGAAGTAGGAGTAGTAACGAAATTTGATTGTAAAAGCTCTGTTTTAACGATGTAATGTGTTCAATCATGCAAAAATAGGTTAGATTGAATAGGAATGTGACAGCAAATTGCAGTAACTCAATGGTCATCATCTAAATAACAATGCGTGAGAATGCACTGTAGAGAAATTTCGGTTCATGTTGTAAATGGATAGACACAAACATATCTGAATTGCTGCAAGAAACGTGCAACCTCCCTCTTTACTTACCGTACATGACCGCAAGCACAATTTGTCAACTGCTAAAGTGTAAAATGCAAATTTCTGCGACAAATTCGCCGGTGACGATGAAGGTCCGCGCACGCCCTGTTATATCTGTTCATCAAGATTGGTCATTTTCACAAACGTTTTCTCCGTTTGGATATAACTTATTCTTGAATTTCTGCAAGAAACATACATCCTCCTCTTTACTTGCCGTACATGACCGCAAGCACAATTTGTCAACTGCTAAAGTGTAAAATGCAAATTTCTGCGAAAAATTCGCCGGTGACGATGAAGGTCGCCCTGTTATATCTGTTCATTAAGATTGGTCATTTTCACAAACGTTTTCTCCGTTTGGATATAACTTGTTCTTGATGTCAGAGAAATTCCCGGCATCTGTTGCGAGATGAGGTGCCTTGCCGTTGACGGGTGGCGAGTGCAAGGGAATGACTGGCATGGTCTTAACGTCTGGCTGGCGCTGCGCCCCCGTGGCATGGCTTCCCCCAGCCCAGCCCGGCCGGTCGTAGTGCGGGAGAGCGTTGTGTAACAAAATGTTTCTGGTTCCCAGCATGCAGTATCACGGCTTAGTGGGAATGGACCGAGGGTAAGGACTGTTTGTGTGTGGTTTAGCATGCGGTGTGTGACGCATGCTCTGTTGTCTGGTTATTAAACCTCTCTGTGGAAGCTTCTCTCTCCCACTCTCTCTCGAGAATGAAATACGTGGAGGGGGTGTAAACAATAACTTAGTGGCTTGTTTGGAGGTGTCATACGATCTTTATGCCACTAGAGCAGCGGCTGGTGTGAGGAATATTAGTCTTTATGAAGAAGGAAATATGCACATTCCAGTTTAAATGCAAGCCCGAAATTAAAAAGCTCCTCGTACTCTGTTTGCATCACTCTGTAATATCGACCGCGTAGGTTCAATTTTCACCGCAGAATGGGGAGTGCTAAACTCGGAAATGGAGCTTTTGTGAGGATGTTATCGTTTACAACCACCCCCACTCAGACAAACTATTCAAAGGTAATGTTATGTATGTATGAATGTAAACATACGAGTTTTTGACGCCCTTCGGCGTGTTTTCTCCTTGCTGTCTGTTTTTTGTGCATGTCTTTCTCCAGGTTGAGTTGCAACTCAATCAGCTTATTGCTTCTGTGTGTTACTGTGATTGTGAGCTATGTGAATATGTATTTCGAGCTTTACTACCTCCCCTACTCGGAGCACTGCATTTCTTTTGACTATGCATTCTCACTGGGCATTTAACATGAAATGGAGCAATACTGTTTTACTACTGTACTTCATCAAAAAATCTTCATTGACAGCAGGAGAAATTCTTCCGAACTTTTCCGACTTCCGATATGAAACGGAAAGTTTAGTGTCTCAAATCATGAGGATAATTGAAGAAGGGGCAAAGTGTCACTTAAACTTTCCAGAAAGCATGATCATATCGTCATTCTGTATCATCAACTCACCATTTCTGAATGGACTCACCTAACATCATAGGCGTGCGCTCTTGACAAGAGGGGAAACTTCATTTCTGCTCCCCTCTGATCCCCCTTTTCCATTAAACTTTTAATTTATATTAAATATTTTTTTACAAGGAAAAAATACTACAGTTAGAATGGCTTTATGACTTTACAGATACAATTAATAAATATAATTGACCTAATGTTCAATCACTTGCAGATTTGCTAGATGGTTTTGGAGAGCTTTTTTTCCAAATGTCGTGTATCAATTCCCCAAACAATTAGCTTAAAACAGGAGAAAATAGAAATAGATTATTTTTACGAAAATGAAATGTTTCATTGGGGAGGGTTATTGGGTCCCTTTCGAATTTTCCGGGGGGGTCACCAACCCAGTGCGCACGCCTATGGCTAATATTGATGGTAATCTCAGAGCTCCGACCCCTCCGTGATTGGCTCAAACGGAATCCGAAACCCACACAACATTTTTGTTTCGTACTAATGGACCTATCACAGATGCATACCTACAGACTTTGGACTGTTAATACCATGCGAAACGTTTATTAATTCGTATTCTTACGAATACATTTTGAATCCAAAATACATCGAAAGACCAATGACAGCTTAGCTTATCAACTAGATCGAATTCAGCCGCTGTCGGGAGAAGAATACTAGCGGCCGGCCGCTCTGATCAGTAGTTTTGCTTGGGTTTCTCCGATGAACACAAGGTGAATGGTGGACCAGTACCCTAACAGGATTGATCCACACGCGATCTTTCCTTCGTCTTTCTTGTCCTTTCATCTCCCCTTACACACACACACACAATAAGACCAAACATGCCGGGAGATCAGTCGGAAGCTTAGAGGTTGTTCCAAATGGATGGGTGCCTCGGTGATGGGAGATACCTGGTTGCAGAAGACGGGCGTTAGCCGACGTGTAGGTCGGCACCGGATCTCGCCATTCAGTGAGGGAGGAAGATCACCAGCGTCTTCCGAGGAAAGCGCAAGCCCTAAACTTACGCGGCTTTAACGACGCGAATGTCCTTAAGAAAGTGTAAGCCCTACACGACGCGAATGACCTTAGCAGTTGACGCATCCAAAATCACTAATCAATCACTCGATCAAAACAAGAGCCAATCGCGTGGGCGGGGCGGGGCGGGGCGGCGGGACGCGTGCGTTGGCTGACGTCGCGCGTGCGTTGCGGCAGGGCGGCGCAGCAGGAGATCGCGGCGCTGTCCCAAATGGCCGAGCAGATCAACCCGCGCCTCGCCACCACGGAGCCCTCGGGCGACGCCGTCGACCTCGACAACCTCTTCGCCTTCCTGTCGGAGGTGCAGCCCTCGCGCAACCAGGTCATCGACGAGATCGGCGAGCGCATGGACGAGCTGGTGGAGGACCTCGACGTGGAGGTGAGTGCGGCCTTCGCCTTGGAAAGGTGTCCGGTTTTTAGCTAGAGTATGACGAAGGGATGCGACGTCGATGTGGAGGTTTTCAAAGCATCGATGTGGAGGTTTTCAAAGCATCGATGTGGAGGTTTTCAAAGCATCGATGTGGAGGTTTTCAAAGCATCGATGTGGAGGTTTTCAAAGCATCGATGTGGAGGTTTTCAAAGCATCGATGTGGAGGTTTTCAAAGCATCGATGTGGAGGTTTTCAAAGCATCGATGTGGAGGTTTTCAAAGCATCGATGTGGAGGTTTTCAAAGCATCGATGTGGAGGTTTTCAAAGCATCGATGTGGAGGTTTTCAAAGCATCGATGTGGAGGTTTTCAAAGCATCGATGTGGAGGTTTTCAAAGCATCGATGTGGAGGTTTTCAAAGCATCGATGTGGAGGTTTTCAAAGCATCGATGTGGAGGTTTTCAAAGCATCGATGTGGAGGTTTTGAAAGCATCGATGTGGAGGTTTTCAAAGCATCGATGTTTCTATAAAAAATCAATGTTTTAAACATCGATGTATTGAAACCGATGCTTTTTTAACAGCGATGTTTTGGGTTCAATGTGTTTACGTTTTCGATGTCTTACGTTTTGAATGTTTTGTTCGTGGGTGAAAGATACCCATAATTACAAGTTTGTAAAAGTTAAAATAAGAAGCAATAAATAATGGTACTGTTTGTATTCGATCGAAAGGAACGCGTCTTGTTCGATCTTCATCGAGCAGACTACCATCCCTTGCACGAGATAATTCTGATTGACAGATATTTCCTTCGTCTTTCCTGTATTTTGCACATGGATAGACGTATACCTCTGTTTTCATTTAAATTTTAATTATAAATTAATAAACACGGTCATTGTCAAATTAAATTTTGTTGCGCATGAATTTAATGTTAGGTTACTAAATAAACTTTAAAACATCGATGTTTAAAAACATCTATGGTTTCGGATCGATGCATTTTTAACATCGTCGTTTTGATTTTGAACATTATATTTAGTAACACGTATGTTTTCTTGTCAATGTTGTATCACTAGTATGAAGACAATAATAGTAGTTTATGCTATTGGCTAATAACGTTAAACTTTATCGTATGAGTATATGTTTTGAAAATAAGCGACGTTAGGAGTGAGTTTTCAAATTTGTACGAATGCAATAAAGCAACTATAAAAATAAGTTGCATACGCTATTGTTTTGTATAACAGCATTATAAATCTGTAAGAGAATCGAATTTAATTTTGCAAAATAACTTTGTTATTACGTTACGGGTATTTGACATCTGTGTAAGAAAACGATGGTCGGCTGTTCTGTTTACCTCTGAACCGCGATTCTCTTGCTGCAATTGACTGAATGTGTGATGCAATTATTCATACCGTAAAATGCTAATACGACATAATTTCTGTCGTGCTATGCCCGAATTTTGAACGATTTCTTGCGACAGAAATGGTCATTTTAAAATGCTGGTGTATAGAAAAATATTTTATCAGCTATTAATATAGTTAAATGCAATGTATGCCCACTTCAATTAGATACTTGATTTTAAAGTAAACAAAAGTTGTTTACTTTTTATGGGAACCTTTTTTTAAAATTTGGGTGTTACGACATTGCCACTTTAATAGTATCGCTGCAACACGTTGCTTCTACAGGTGCATCGTGTACACTTTACTTTACCAGAATCGATGCATTCAAAGGGGAGCTGCTATTATTACATTACGGGAAAATGTGATTTTGTGGGTAGGTAAACTCTTGCCTCAAACTTGCTGAGGATGGTAAATAATTACGTGTGATGGTTTCAAAGCGTTAATAGTTCGGCCACAATCTATTTTGGATGCAAATGAAGTTAATTTTCCATTTTAATTATAAGGTAAGGTATAAATTAATTCATACACTCAATGCCAATTTAAAAGTAAGTAACTTGTAATTGTTAAATAACGATGCTGCGAATCATAACGCGATAAAGAAGTGTAATGAAAAATGATTTAGTAGAATCTGGTATCAACACGGACAACATGGTATCGTGTCTAATAGTTAATTTAATTGTATCATAATGAACACATTCTTCATGCGAGTTAAAAACGTGTTTGGTACATGCCATAACGCTTGTAAAATTTTGTAAATCATTTTTTTCAGGAATGCCTGAATAACTCAGGAAATGAGAAATAAATGTGCAGATGAAAGTGTAGGTGATTATGTGGGATCCTGAACTCTCTTTGTGATTTAAATTATTCAATTTTATGTTACATTTTTTACACCGATAGTACAAATGTTCTGACGCGGGTAGACGGGAAATACTGGGGGAAGGAGAAGTCTGAAGTGTATTCTAATGAAACCTTTTAAGAATGAATAAAAAAATTGTACATTTTAATTAGTTCTAAAAAGTGTTACATCTAAACAATATGGTCAACCGTTATTCATAGCTGCAATATTGACTCAGAGGTTACTTTTGTAGTCTAGGGAATGAAATGATAAAGTTGAGTCCGAAGAGAAATGACAATGTCAAAGGAATACCTTGTAATAAAATTTTAATAAAATGAAAAGCAAATAGCTTTAAAGGTGTAAGAGATTTTTGAACGAAATATATCAATCTGTGAAGCAGTAATGAATGATTAAGAATTAGAATTGACTGTGTTTATTGCAAGTGATATGCATGCGCTGACGCGCGGTCGCCGTTGTGTGCCGCAGCTGGAGACGGTCATCAAGGAGGAGGCGGCGGGGGCGGGGGCCCTGGTGCCGCCGCCGGCGCCGCCCTGCGTGCTGGAGCTGCAGCCGGCGCCGGTGCGCAGCCTGGGGATGCCGTCGCTGCCGGAGCCGACGGAGCCGCCGCCGCCGCCGCCGCCCCCGGGCGGGGGCGCGCCGCCGCCTCCGCCGCCGCCGCCCGCGGCGGGCCCGCCCAGCCCCGGGGCGCTGTCGCCGGGCGCCTCCGAGCCCATCTACGAGTCGGTGCTGCCGCGCGACGACTCGTCCAGCGCCGACCTGTGCGAGCAGGCCGGCGGGGCGGCGCCCCCGCCGCCCCCGCTGGCGCCTCCCGGCCAGCACAAGCTGCGCCCCAAGAGCCCCGGCGTGGAGCGCGTGCAGCGCGCGGGCAGCGGCGCGAGCGGCGGCGCGGGCGGAGCCGGGGGCGGCGGAGGCGGCGGCGAGCGCGGGCCCAGCCCCCGCCCGCGGCCCGTCTCGCCCCTCGGCCCGTCCTCCCCGCGGCAGAGCCGGCCCAGCTCGCGCAGCTCCAACGTCTCCGGGGTGAGTCACCTCCTGAGCCCCTTGCATTTTAATCGACACAATTCACCAGCTGAGATGACTTGGTGCCTAGTGTAACGGTCAGATCGGTAGTTTTCCGTGGTTTCTTCAATCAACACGAGGCGTATGCCGGAGCAGTATACTAACAAACGGGCCACGGACCGCGCGCGATCTTTCCTACCTCTTCATTGTTTTATCTTCATCCCTTAGTTACACACACATACACCACATGGATTACTTTACAATGCATACCGGGAGACCAGTCGGGAGCTTGTTCCGTTTGGGCGGTGTTCCGCTGGTGAAATACCTGGTTAGGGAAAATCCCGCTTGCGGACGGTATGTCGCCGTTGGATCTCGCCATCCAGCGAGGAAATACCACCGCCACCTTGCGAGCAAAATCATGCACTACATTTACGGGAATAATGACCCTAGTAGTTGACCTTCCCGAAATCTCAATCAATCCAACGGGGATGAACAGCGCCACATCACGGTACACGTACTACACTCACTACACTTACGGGTGATCACTACCATCAAACCCTCTTCCGGCTGACTACGCAAATTTCGGTACGCTCCTTTCACCATCAAGCTCTAGCAGAGAAAAAAAAGTATCGCTCAGTATCGGACACATGTGCAACACTCAAGGGAATAAAGGGCTGTAGTAGTTGATGCGTCTTGAAACACGAAACATTTCTCTCTTTCACGCGACTAATTTCTGTAAGCATTCGCGTTTGTGTTGATTGAAGTTAACGATGGGGAAAATTTTCTATATTGCCATACAGCTCATGCTCTGAACTTGCAGTCAAACTTCATTTTACCTTGGTATGATTTATCTGCAGAAATTACATATACCATCTGTAGAGACTATTCAACCATTTGTTTTTTAATTGAAGGTCAGCTTGTGCTGCATTATCATTACGCGTTATCCAAAAATAATACAAATCACTGAGAGCGTAAATTGTTATGTTTTGATTAGCTGAATGTCCAAATTAGGTGCGTTTTTAATTTGGGAATAACCCTTCTGCCATTCCATGAAGATTATATTTATTTCCGTTACTTGAATTTTTAATGTGTCTCCTAATAACCTTTCATTTCCTGGTAAATGTTTAATGATTCTTAATTGCAAATCTAAATTTTATTATTTTATAATGCCAACCCGAACGAATATATTCATATAAATATTCAACTCGCTCATTACCACGTAAACAATTTTTATCGAAAACAAACGCGCTGCATTTATTTTCATAATTTCTATTCACCTCATCTGTTTTATATAGCATGGGAACTCCTAATTCTATTTTGTTTTAAATTTTTTACAAGTATATTTTGTTGGGAAAACAACGAGATGTTGGCTTCAGTTTTCCCCTTCTTTGAATTGTAATTCTTATCTATGAATGATGGTTGGCCGGAGCGATTGTAATATTTCTGGAAACTGAGGTTCGGCCCATGTACTTTTGCATTGCCGTGATTAATTGCACCAGCAGATTTACCCTTACAGCTACGCAAAGCGCACATCTAACCTACACTATTTTAATGCAATTGACACAAACATTTGAAATATATTCTAAATCATTTATCTTTTCAATTGGAAGTATATTTTATGATGCACTTTTGCACATTTCGTTTCAAAGTTCTTTTTCACGTTAGACGCTTTCTCCATTGTGTTGGTACTAACCGGAATGTAATATTTGATAGCACTATTGTCTTGGGTGGGGTCTCATTGCTCAGTTCTACACAGAAACGCCGTATCTCTAATACGAAAGTAAAATACTGTTCAGCAAAATCAGTTCAGCCAACTGAAACCCTACTAGTGCAGCCGTATCAACGGTAACAAGTCCTAGTAAACTACCTGAGAGTTAAAGCAGCGTGAGTGTCGCAGCACCGGCAATCGCGCGCACCGCGTGTGGCCATCGCCGGCGACCGCAGCGCGGCCTCAGGAGCTCACATTAACCCGCGCTTCAAGTAATAGAGCGAGTAGCGCAAGTTGCAGGAGCGCTCTCGACGGCCGGCGCTGCAGGGCAGTGGGGATTAATTGCAGGCGGCCGAGCAGCACCCGCCGAACCGAGGGGCTGCTACACCGGCTCCGCTCCACCCCGCCCCACCCTCTGCCCGCACACCCTCTGCCCGCACACCCTCTGCCCGCACACCCTCTGCCCGCACACCCTCTGCCCGCACACCCTCTGCCCGCACACCCTCTGCCCGCACACCCTCTGCCCGCACACCCTCTGCCCGCACACCCTCTGCCCGCACACCCTCTGCCCGCACACCCTCTGCCCGCACACCCTCTGCCCGCACACCCTCTGCCCGCACACCCTCTGCCCGCACACCCTCTGCCCGCACACCCTCTGCCCGCACACCCTCTGCCCGCACACCCTCTGCCCGCACACCCTCTGCCCGCACACCCTCTGCCCGCACACCCTCTGCCCGCACACCCTCTGCCCGCACACCCTCTGCCCGCACACCCTCTCCCCGCCCCACCCTCTTCCCGCCCCACCCTCTTCCCGCCCCACCCTCTCCCCGCCCCACCCTCTCCCCGCCCCACCCTCTCCCCGCCCCACCCTCTCCCCGCCCCATCCCTCCCCGCCCCACCCTCTCCCCGACCCATCCCGCCCCGCCCCACCCTCTCCCCGTCCCACACCACCCACCCAGCTCCTCCCCACCCCACCCCACCTCGCTCCTCCCCACCCCACCCCGCTCCTCCCCACCCCACCCCGCTCCTCCCCACCCCACCCCGCTCCTCCCCACCCCACCCTGCTCCTCCCCACCCCACCCCACCCCACCCCGCCCCACCCGCTCCTCCCCACCCCACCCCACCCCGCCCCACCCCACCCGCTCCTCCCCACCCAACCCGGCCCACCCCACCCCCTCCTCCCCACCCCACCCCGCTCCTCCCCACCCCGACCCATCCCGCTCCTCCCCACCCCGACCCGCCCCACCCCGCTCCGCTCCTCCCCGCCCCACTCCGCTCCTCCCCGCCCCACTCCGCTCCTCCCCGCCCCACCCCGCTCCTCCGCGCCCCACCCCCTCCTCGCTCTGCCCCACCCATCAACCTCTCCCATCCTTGCCCCACCTACCGCATCCACCCACCTCATGCACTGCCCTCTTTCCTTGCCCCACTCTCCCCCCGCCCCCTCTTCTCGGCCACGCCTCGCTCCACCCTGCCTCTTCTCCATCCCGCGCGGCGATATGGAAATTGCGAAGAGACGTCGAGAATTGCATTAAATGCTACCTCGGCTGGCCGCAGAGGCGGGGGAAGCGAAATTGGAACAAAACTCGAGAACTCTCGAAGGAACGGCAATTTACGGCGGAATTGGTGTAGTTTATTTGGGCGCGCTACGTTCCAGGAATTCGTGGGCATCAGATTTTCGCTCGCTGCCGCATTCGTTTCAAGTAGGCGTAGATACTAATAGAGGAGAAGAGCTTGGGGAAAATATTTTCTCGTTTACATATTGTGGAATTTATGCACTGGGAGGAATTCAGAGAATTCTTATTAGGGAAATTAATACTGATCATAATTAAAATGCAGAACAAGCTGCGTAACGATGGGCCGGCACACACAAATCCGAATAAGATGATTTTCGGCCAGGCTTGAGTAGATTTGATGGATACGGAAATGAAGCTCATATGATAGTCTCCGCATCTCTGCACGACTGCTCGTAATAACGGATCTTGAAGGAAAGGTCGCATTAAATTTTAAATAATGTTGAATTTTCGATAACGGTTAATAACACAGTTCATTGTTCGAGGATTTGAAATTTCTAAACCCAAAGAATGAAAGCTCCAATATTACACTTGTCGTAACCTACAACACGTCAAACAAGAGCCACAGATTACAGTGGAACCGGCTATTTTGACAAATTTATTCCAAATTTCTTCCCCATGCATGTCTCAGTTCTGAAGGCGAATTACACGTATGTGTAGCAAGCGCAGAGGCACTACCTATTTCCGAAACATTGCAACCCGGGCGCTCCTTCTCTAGTCTTCTTTAATGGGGTGGAGCCACCCACCCACTGTCCTCGTTCATAATTTTTACTCTCCAGCTAGCATTCGAACATTCGAACGTGCACGATCTTCTCTTCTTCCTTGTTCTCATCCCCTCCGTACACCCACGCTTACAAGCACTACACTACCATATGTTCATGTCGAGAGCTTAGCTTGTTCAGACTGGTGGGAGGTACTTGGTTGGGGAAAATTCCGCTAGCCGAAGTGTAGGTTGGCGCCAGGTATGGCCACCTCCCCGATAAAGACATTCAACACATTTACGGGTACAATGTTCAGCGTAACAGGTAACGTAACGAAACGTTGTACTCAAGTTTGCGGGTTCAAACTCGATTGAAACCGTGGATTTTTAAGTGCGAAAAATCCTTAGGGGGGCGATGTGATGCCTGCTGTCCCTTCTAGCATACTTACCGCATGTAAAAGATCCTAAAGCTTAAAAGAAGCCTCTGAGCTAGGTTCAAATCGCCTGATTTGTCGCCCGAGTTAATAACTCGTTTTTCTACGAGTTGGTGAAAGGAGCATAGCGAAATATGTGCGTGGTCAAACGGAAGAGCAGACCTCATGCAGGCGCGGATCTAGGGGGGGGAAGAGAGAAATCCCCCCCTAAAATTTTTCAGTAATTAATTTTAACTCGTCACGAAACTTTCAAGCGAAATATTTTCGGATTATCTTTAACACGAATAAAATCGTATCGCTGAGTGTAGCCGCGACGTTTTACAAAATCTGTAATATACATATTTGACGAAAAGTTTGAATTTCCCGTCCCAAAATTCGACCCTGAATCGGCGTTAGTCGCACCGGCCCTAGTCGGCCTCATGGTATTAGTCTCGCCACGTAAAATAAGGCATTAGCTACCTAATCAGCCATGCGGTTAGGTAGTTAATGCCTTATTTATTTGTACCATCCCCGATTGGTTTTAGAATAAGTTGTCTTGTTTTGTAATAAGATGTCTTACGATCCGTGAATAACTTGAAAGAGTGCTGAAGCATTTCAGCGACGCGGTGGGGTGGGCGGTGGCTGAGGGCTGGTGTGTGCGTGGCGTTGCAGCACGCGCAGTGGCGCCACAACGGGCGCGAGGAGGACCCCGAGCGCGAGCAGCGGCGGCGCGTGCGCGTGGAGCGCAAGCTGCAGGAGCTGGAGGAGGACCGCGGCGAGCTGGCGGACGACGCCTACCACGACATCGTCGAGTTCGCGCACAACTACTTCAACAGCCACGAGCGCTCGCCCGAAGGTACGAACAAAAAATAAATAAAAAATGAATAAATAAAAAATGAATAAATAAAAAATGAATAAATAAAAAATGAATAAATAAAAAACGAATAAATAAAAAACGAATAAATAAAAAATGAATAAATAAAAAATGAATAAATAAAAAATGAATAAATAAAAAATGAATAAATAAACAAGAGAAACAAATTGTATTGACGAGTTATTCGAGCATAAATGCTCTCCAAATAATCCATGACCTGCTGTTAATTACTATTAACATCGTCACCTTGCGCACAACGCACTGTCAAATTTAAACAGAAAATGTAGTAAAACGCCATTTTTATATGAGATCGTATACAAATCGTAAAAATAAAATAAAATAAAATTAGATCGTATCTTTCACAATACCCGATTGGTTATACAGTCTTGTTTTGTAATAAGATTCTCACGATCCTTAGGTCGTGGATAACTTTAAGGAATGTTGAAGCATTTCTTTCGAGAAAGTAGAATCAGATCCCGTCTGATGTAGCAGAGGACTGTCATAGCCAGGAAGGGCCGAGTTGATTAGATTGAGGGGGGGGGGATCAAGATCCACCCTGAACTTGAGAGCTTGAGATCTCTGTAAGTTGTTGGAGGGTGTTTAATGTTGCTCGTGCGCAAGGTAATCTAGGAATCTCAATCACAATCCAATAAATACAACTAGTTTCGGATGGTGCGTTTTATGTTCTCATTTAGAAGTAATTACTTGAGGCAAAATGTAAATAATTCCTTGAACTTTTTCCTTAATATTTTCGTGACAATTCAATGATTAAATTGTAAAGAAGTCTAAGCGAATCCCGTTTATCGATAAAATCTGTTTATTTTGATAACTATTGAGTATCCAGACTGTTGCGCAGTCACAAAGAAACTTAAGATTCTTGATATTTTTTTTTAAATATGTGGTTTTCCGCAGGTACGATAATGGCAACCTTGACGCGCAAGAATAAACCAACTGAACTGGTGCCCAAGTACGAGATGGTGACGTACTATCGCGGATCCAGCATCCCCAACTCTCACATCCACATGTACGACCCCGACAACGTGAACGTGGCCGTCACCATCTTCCGGGTAAGTGTGTGTGCGTGCGTGCGTGCGTGCGTGCTGCGTGGGTAGTGTGCGAATTGCGCGGGCCACGCAGCGTCGAATGCGTCGTCGAGAGCGCACCCGGGGTTGGAAAGCGACCTCGTTAATCCCGCTTAGGAGCCTTAAGTGGACAAACGCGAAGATGAATCACCAGAGAGGCGAGCTAATTTGGTGTTGGCGCCACTCTGAGAGTGAGAACATCGTCCTCATCGTGCCTTTAAATGTGCTAATAACCATCATTCTTGAGTATGTATGTGTGTAAATGTGTGTGTGTGTGTGTGACGATGGGGTGTACTTATACTGAATGTACGTTACGCTGTGCATTTTAATTGCAGATTTTTTGAGACCGTATCGTCCAAAAAGAGAAAAATCCCTCCGGAGTACATTTTAGTGAAACATGTTACGGAACATAATGCATTATCTGCAATTACGTTACTTCAACAAAATCTTTCACTAATGAAATAATTCTACCGTAAGAAGGGTTTTGCGAAAACCCAATCTCATTCAAGGTTTTACTGTTTCGGTGATATTGATTGTTGGCATCATACCTCGTTCACGAAGTGTTATGTGCCTAAAGTCTTAAGACTCGCACGGTCCAGTACAGTGGCTGAATTGTCGAACTCGGGAAATGCAAAGAAAATGAAGTTTTGAGCCGTGATACCTAATAAAGGTTGACTGCCATACTCTGTGCTGAGTATGTTAATATAATGTGTATATAAAGTTCTAACAAAGGATTATAAACTAGTTGGGATTTTTGCACCTCCTTTTTTAGAATACTGTTGAAATATTCCGTCTAAATCCCTGCGGATCGCAGTTTCAGCTTGTAACTACAAAGGAGTGTGATAGAAAGATGATGCCTTGAGAACGAATAGCTAATAGACCAGCAATATTGAACACATGCCAATCAAGAACATGCATTCTAAATTCACTGATCCAAAAGTTAAACTAAACTATCAGGATCAAATATTACCTGAACATTTGAGATGATAATGTAAGTGTTAATACACAAGTCATGGCCGAACCAGTGTTACTCACAAGTCATGACTATGATCTATCCTGACAAACATCTCTGTATTCCAATGTAAATGTAGAGTCCCTTCAAGTTCACGAGCTGGAAGGAGATTTCATGCAATCGGGAGCTTCAATACCAAAATTGTAAATCCCAACGAAACTCCCGATTGAATGACAGTGCACTCCTCTCATTGCAGCTCGTGATCTTGAAAGAATACATTTAAATCTGAGTGTGTGTTAAAATATTAATACATTTGAAGTTAACCCCGTATCACGACCTTGCACGTTTTCAAAAATCATTGCCGACGCTACCGAAGTCGGTAGTTAGTTACTACGAAAAAAAAGTTTCCCATACGGCAACCCCCGGATGTTGCGGCTAAGCGAGTAGACGCGCGGGCTAGCGAGATAACGAGCGAGTGAGTGGTGTGGTGTGGCGTGGTGTGGCGCAGGACCTGTGTAAGTACATCCGCGGGGAGCTGAAGGCGGACGCGGAGCTGCAGACGATCCAGGCGATCGTGGGCTACGGTATCGAGCGCGAGGAGCTGCGCGACGAGATCCTGGTGCAGTGCGTGCGCCAGGCCACCAACAACCCCAACCCGGAGAGCACGGAGCGCGTGTGGCTGCTGCTCTGCCTCTGCATCGTCGCCTTCCAGCCCAGCAAGCTGCTCTATAAGGTACGTGCCGACGTTCCCGCCGACGTTCCCGCCGACGTTCCCGCCGACGTTCCCGCCGACGTTCCCGCCGACGGTTCCCGCCGACGGTTCCCGCCGACGGTTCCCGCCGACGGTTCCCGCCGACGGTTCCCGCCGACGTTCCCGCCGACGTTCCCGCCGACGTTCCCGCCGACGTTCCCGCCGACGTTCCCGCCGACGTTCCCGCCGACGTTCCCGCCGACGGTTCCCGCCGACGGTTCCCGCCGACGGTTCCCGCCGACGGTTCCCGCCGACGGTTCCCGCCGACGGTTCCCGCCGACGGTTCCCGCCGACGGTTCCCGCCGACGGTTTCCGCCGACGGTTCCCGCCGACGGTTCCCGCCGACGGTTCCCGCCGACGGTTCCCGCCGGAATCCTCCCGATTTACCTACTATAGAACAAAAACAAAGTTTTAGTTGGCCGGCCCGGATGGCCGAGATTGTTAAGGCAGTAATGCCGGAGCGATCCCGGACTGAAGAACCGTGGGTTCGAGTCCCGCCTCGGGCATGGTTGTATTTGTGTTGTCCTTTCACCCCCTACCATCACCATATCATGTCATCTTCATAGTTACCATAACGTTAAATCCAATAGTGGTCGCTAATGACCTGTGATGCGACCTTAAAAAAAATAGTTAGCTGGCCTGAAAAGTCGAGAGCGTTAGGCCGAAGGGCCGTAGCTGCCTCGTTCTATTTTTTTAAATATTTTTTATTTTTTCCGGGTTGCGGGATCCTCTAAGCTATTGTAGGTAAATCTAGCCGTTCATGTGCACTGCTCTCTCCAAAAGCTTTTACATTGGAATTTGGCGTACAGATGCTTTACCCGATTTGCCCCTCTTATTTTTGATTTCATTTATTTCATTTATTTCACAATGGTCACTGTTACTGACTTCTAACAATAAATATTGGGATCCAGTAATAAAGCGAAGAAAAAAATTAATTTTCATAAAAAAATATACATATTTTTTCACAAAAACGATTTCAAAAACAGAAACGCTATTAAATGGTTTCTGTAATTCAGCTACTCTTAAATCCGTGTAGCTCTGTAACAGATGACGTCCTATTTAATTCTTGTAATAGGCATTCTTTATCGAGATAGGTTGTGTAGACATACGTTGCGGGTAGTATACGTTGTTGAAATGATGGGGAAATTCTGCATTATATGATTTCACCGTAGGCGGATTCCGAAGGTGCGGATATGAGATAAGGAATGAGAATAGATGAGTAAACAAGGGGCCTACAAGGTGCCCGTAGTAATAACTGCCAGCAGATCCTGGGAGGCGCGAGTGTAAAGACGAGGGTGCGGAGGGTCCGTCTTTCTGAGAGGCCTGAGGAGCCTGAGCTCTGAGAGGCCTGAGGAGCCTGAGCTCCTGTGGATCGGATAACGCCCGCCTCGCGGAGGGGAGAGAGACTTTTCTGCGTAGAGGTGCAGGTTGTATGCGAATCGGATCGTACACGAGGGGAGGGAGGGTTCCTGCTTACAAAACCGCCCATCTGATTGCGTGTTGATGTTCTTTGCAGTATTTCATGTGCTTCCTGAAAAAGAACCTGCAGTTGGAGGGCAAACTTCGCCAGTACGTGCAGTGGTGTTTGGAAAACTGCAAGAACACCAAAGTCTCCTGTCGTCAGTATCCTCCTTCCACCGTCGAAATTGCGGTAAGTATTGCATTTTAGCTCATTGCATGCTTCAGAATTCAAAGCGATCGAATAGCCAAACTGGAAACAACATAAAAAGGATACTGTGACTATAGAATATAAGGATAACTTTCGTTACAGAGGTAAAGAAATTTTACTACGAGTATATGCACTAGGAGGTTGTGGGTGAATCTGAAAAGCATTATGCAATGCACTTTTAAATTTATTTATAAATATTAATGAGATAATACCTTGCCTACTTTCTGAACATTTAAATGTAACTGGATTACTTTTCATAAATTCAGACTAGTTCTGTGTTTCGACGTTCAATAAATTAAAAACAAAATTAATTGCCCTTTTGTAAAGAATAAGATAAAATTTTGTGTAGAAATAGTTGTTTTGCATATTATGATTGTTTAATTGACTTAACGCACACTGAAGGTGTACATAACTCATTATAAATGTAAATAACGAATTACGAAAACATATTCTAGCGGAGAAATGTTGTTATCTATTGGTCGAAAATAGTAAATTAGGATATTAAATAAAAATATTGCTTCAAAATAATATCATAGCGAATTTGCTTTTAGAGCAAAGGTAAAACGAAAAGTAATCCTGTAATAACATGTCACAACTTCATTGTTAAAATTTACTTTGCAAATGGAATTATTTGAATTTGGTTTAAATCTGTGTGTGCTTATCGTAATTTTCGAAAGAATGAACGTTAAATCTCATGGGAAATGTTTCGTGATTCGTCTGTGCCCTTTAAATACGTGTTAATATTTTAATCCATTCTACTCACCAGTTATTAAATCCATTGTTATCTCGTACTCCCTCTCTCAAACATATTTTCATGATCACTCTTGCATCCAGAACCCGACACCCAACTTTTAATACACATGGCGTACGTAGCATACACGGAACACATCCCATTGATGGCCCCCTATGTTTATACAACGAATTTTCGTATTAATCCTGTCGCGAATTCTGTATTTCTGTCAATCATCTGTCTAATTTCTCATACTTCTAAATTTTCCCATTTTTTTCCGTTGATCACCTTTAACTTCAGAACTCGCTTCTCTTAATAATTATCCCACACACACACACACACACACACACACACAATCGTCCATCTTTATCCATCCCTCGCCTAGCTCCTTCCAATCTTATATCTTAGCGTTCCCCACCAAGACCTATCGATTCACGGGTAGAACTGTGGATAGATCTGCAGGTGCAAGGATAGGAGAGCTGGAATATTCCCGTGCTCCATTGCGTCACATTTGCAAACTTTTCACGATACAAATTTCACGCATTTGTAGGAAGTAGCAAAAAAAAACGCGGAAATCTGTTACTTCTAATGATATGAAATACTTAACGAAATAGCAGAGGCTGTGCAAAGCACAAGTAACCGCGCGGTCTTTCCCTTTGGGCACGCCAACCCGTGACCCAACAGCGCATTCTGGCCTACGCGCCAAAGGCTTAGATGATTCAGTGCATCAGTTGACGTCACTGCAGTACATCTGATCGGGAGGTTATAGAGATGAAGTCCCTTCGGTGCCAGATATTCATTGACAGGGAACTCGAAAGGTCACGCGTCATTCATTTTGATTAGATTCCATTTCTGTGAATTCTTAACGCGACATTTTTTTACGCAAAAGTTGGGTACATTAAAAGATGGTTCATACTAGAGGCGATTAAGAACAATATGTTCCGTGATTTTTGAAGTTTTTGAAGCTTGCATAGCGCGAAAGAACAGCAGAGAAGTTTCTCTATAGAAACCTATGCGCTGTTCATGACGCGGTCGGATCGCTGCAATTGACAGTGTATAACTTTCATTTCACCTTTTTCCCTCTCGAAAGGTCACACGTCATGGATTATGTTTCTATTCTATTTGTTGGAAATGTCAGACTTGTAATATTGTTCACATTGCATTAATTGACATTGGTACAAAAAAACAAAAAAACAAAAAAAAACAAAAAAAAAAACAATTCTGGGTATATTTTTCTAGAGAAAAATTTTCTCGTGAAAAGTTCAGCGAAAATAGGAATTCGCCATTGGCTAGCCAGCTAGGTCGAATTCACTCGCTGTCTGAAGATGAATTCAAGCGGCCGGCTGCTCTGATCGGTAGTTTTCCGTGATTTCTCCGATCGACACCAGGAGAATGTCGGAGCAGTACCCTAACAAACGGGCCGCGCACCATCTTTCCTTCCTCTTCCGTATTCTATTGTTACCTCTTACTTACATACACTTACCCTTACATGCAATACACTATCGCTCATGCCGGGAGACCGGGAGCATATCGGGAGCTTAGAGCATATCGTCCCGGCTGCAGCAGTGCTCCACTAGTGGGAGATACCTGGTTGGGGAGAAAGCGCGCATGCTGACAGGTAGGACGGCGCCGATTCTCGCCATCCAGCAACGGAAGGTCCCTGCCACCGCCCACAATAAAAAATGCACTATACTTTCGGGAATAATGATATTAGCAGTTGCCGCGCCGGGATCATCAATCAATCAAACAATTTTTCAATCCTAAGCGCCTCGCAATGGTGGCAGCTGTTTGCCCTACACGTTCTACAAGAGTAGAGCACACTACTGTATACTTGGATTTACACAGAGGGTCAATTGACATTAATCAGTTGGTTCGGTGTCATCCGAGTGGAAGGTTGACGTCACCGTTGTGACGTGTAAGCTCTCCATTGGATGACACCGCAACAGTTGATCTGTCAAATGAAGCTCTAACTAAATCCATATGATAAGCTTCGCGACCAGTTCAATTGAGAGTGGAAAGGGCCTCGTGGTCCTGAGTGCACGCGGTCGCTTTTGCAGGCGATGAAGCGGCTGGGCACGATCGTGTGCCGCTTCTTCTTCCTGGACGGGCGCACCAAGGCGATCGACGTGCACCCCACCGACACGGCGAGCGACGCCGCCGCCAAGCTGGCCGAGAAGCTGGGCCTGCGCCACCTCGAGGGCTGGGCCATCTACCAGAGCCGGCCCGACGGCGAGGAGCACGTGCGCGCGCACGACTACCTCTACGACGTCATCGCCGCCTGGGAGATGTGAGTGCTGCCTTCGGCGCGCGCTGCGAATGCCAAACATCCCTTCCGCCATACTCCTCCGACTTAAAAGATAGTGGCCCTTCAAGGACACGAGTTGGACGGAGGGTCTGTCATCTAATTGGGAGCTTCGTTAAAACTTAAATGTTTTGGTATGGGGGCTCGTATTTTTGGTTTGGAGTAAATGCCCGCCTGCTCGATTGGATAACAATGCCCCCCCCCCCGCCTCCTTGCAGCTCGTGACCTTGAAGTGCCAGTGTATTTAAAACTCATTGTAGTAGATTTTGGCAGTTATAAATTTATTAAAAAATACTCTTAAGCAATGATTATAGTGTCTGGACCTGATTTGTTATGATTGTACGAGAAAATTGCGCTGGACAAGAGGTCGTAAGAGACTGATATAAAATGTAAAAAAGAGTCAATAGACGTTATTAAATATGAAGCTTAATCATTAAAAAATCATATGCATTTGTGCCCCAAGAAATTCAAACGACACCCTCCGTACTAAGCCAACTGCCCACTTTTGTAAATTGTTTAAAAATTGTTTTATGGAGAATTTTACTCTAGAAATGATCAGTGTTAAGGATTGTTGAGATTGGAGTTCATTCATTTTTTGAGTACTGAATTCAATTAACCCGCGAAAGCAACTCCTTGAAGTTACGTTGCTCTTGCCCATGGCGGATGCCCCTTAGAAGGGAGCTTGCAAGGCCTAAAGAAAGAAAAAAATAAAATTGGAACAGTGCAGAAAAATAAAAAAAATAAAATGCACAAGAAAAATTAGAAACGTTTATAACGATAATATTGTATGGTAGCATTACATTACAACAAATATAGTATAACATATGTTTATTATTTAACAAATATCTAAAAAAACGCGCCCCACCCCCTTTGTTTGACTAGATCCGCACCTGCCTCTCGCGACCTCCAATGCTATTTTGGAGGTCGGAGACCGGTGGAAATGTCGTTGCGAGGAGTTCATTCTAGACTTGAATGTGTGTCTGTTGGCGCAGAAAGCAGTGCAAGTTGGGGTCGAGCACGTCGTCCTTCCCGACGCTGAGCCGGCGCGGCAACAACTCGACGCTGGGCTCCGGGGAGAACCGCTTCGTGTTCAAGCGGCGCCTCTTCCGGCACACGCGCGAGCTGTCGCAAGACCCCGTGGAGGTCAACATGCTCTACGCGCAGGCCGTGCACAGCGTCGTCAAGGTAGGTCCAAGACATCAACAAAACACCGATGTGGCCAAAGACCGATGTGGCCAAAGACCGATGTGGCCAAAGACCGATGTGGCCAAAGACCGATGTGGCCAAAGACCGATGTGGCCAAAGACCGATGTGGCCAAAGACCGATGTGGCCAAAGACCGATGTGGCCAAAGACCGATGTGGCCAAAGACCGATGTGGCCAAAGACCGATGTGGCCAAAGACCGATGTGGCCAAAGACCGATGTGGCCAAAGACCGATGTGGCCAAAGACCGATGTGGCCAAAGACCAACCAAAATTAATCGATATTTTTAAACCTCTAACATTAAATTTGGGCGCAACATAACTCAATTTGACAGCGACCGTATATATTAATTCATAATGAAAATTTAACTGAAAAAAATATATAACACCTTTTCATGTTCTGAATACGGGGCGAGACAATGGAATTACGTGGAATTACGTTTTTTTTATCATATCAGGCGAGGGATGGTCAGTTCGATGAAGGTAGCACTACGTGACCGTTTGGTTCGAACACGTAGACAGTGGTACAATCAGTTGGCATTTCATATTTTAGCTTTTATAAGATAGTGATGAAGAGAATTTTTCCTGCATGAACAAAACATTGATAACGTAAAAATATCGAGTGAAAAACACCTTGTTTAAAAACACTAATTCAATACGTCGACGTTTTAATAGAATCATCGGTGTCGCATCCATACTACGTAGTTTTCACTACTTATTCTTAATCTCAAACCAGCGCAATTCCAATACTCTGTGAACACCAATGAGGGAAGACGATCAACGCTGGACCGTCGAATAAATTACAATAAAAATGAACATATATATTTTGAAATAATGTTACATGTATTTAGCAATATCTTACACTCATTTTGTGCGAGTTTGTGTTAAAGTATTTTTGATTTTGAAAGTGTGGCAAGGTCATAAATATTTAGAACATTTCAGTTACTTACGGTTCTTTCCTTAAGAGAACAAATATCCCAGAGTGTTTTTTAAAGAATTAGTTCAAGATTCACTCAATTGAACCGAATCCACAATTGTTCTGTACATCGACAAATCCTAGAATAAGATTACAAGAGGTATGCCTGACCACTATAGAACTTTGGAGTATCCACATAGAAATTAGGCAATTCTATCTACATATATATTTGTAAACATCCAATAAGCGTTGAAAGACAAAACGATCACAAAGACTTCTGAAAGATTCTAATAATAAAAGTCCTAAACGATGAAACACAAACTCTTAACTTGAAGAAATAGGAAACACTATGGCTTCCATCTTCAGCTCCCTTGTATTTCCATGCCTTTTTTAATGAAATTTAATCTCTCATTTGCCTCTCCTTCCATAATTCGTGCCGCTAGCCCCTCTTTTCAATTTGCATTGTATTTTTCTCCATGCATGCGTTTGTTTGAGTGGAAAAAAAAGAAGACGAGAAAAAGTTTTGAATTAGGCTAAGGGATTGCATCAACTTCAAGGTTTCGAGTATTTTTTCAAAATAAACATCCAGTAGCCAATATTTGAGATAGTTGACGATTTTGGGAAGTAAGAGGCGCATTATTGTTTCTACCTTGTACCCTTTGATAGCAGATACACCAATGAGTTACAGTACTTTCCATGAACTGGAACAAGTTTGTCATTCGCAAACTATACAGGATATTTGCCCAATCGTTTGGACAAACGATTTCGAACAAAATACGTAGGAGTAGAGGTAAGGGCGAGTTACTACTTTGTTAGCAATGCAGAAAATAAAATCTGCAGTTCGATTACCGTTGCAAATAAGTTTTCTATAACTCAGGAACAAAAATGTCTAGTTTTTAAAAAATGTTGCTAATCTGGCGCTTTTTTTAATTTAATTTTTATTTATTTATCTTTAACTTTTACTCATATGTTACGCACAATATTGAATAGGAATTAACCACCGATTCTTCTTGTGGATACGCTGAAGAAAAAATAACAAAAGACAAAGGCGCGCGTGCTTCCGTGAATCCAACTTGTGTGAGTATCTGTGCCTGGGTATATTTGCACTCGGATTGACAATGACGTTGAGGAGTTGACATTTAGACGTTACGGCCATTGCAACATACGTGCGTGACCGGTGCGCTTAACAATGCAGAAGTTTAGACGGTTTAGGAGGAGTCATTCTAGATTGAGAAATATTAATGCCACTGATAGAGGCCGTGTTAGTGGTAAATGACGTATGATGATAGCTTTGTTAGTAGAAAATCAGTATTTTTTGTGGCACGCTTTCAGTTCATTGACAGGGAATTCGAAAGGTCACACGTCATGAATTTGGATTAGATTCAATTTCTGTGAATTCTTAACGCGACAATTTTTTACGCAAAAGTCATACTAGAGGCAATTAAGAACAATATGTTCCGTTATACAAGTTTTTAAGCTTACATAGCGCGGAATAACAGCAGAGAAGTTTCTCGATAGAAGAATATGCGGTATTCTTGACACGGTCGGATCGCTGCAAGTGACAGTGTATAACTTTCATTTCACATTTTTCCCTCTCAAAAGGTCACACGTCATGGATTATATTTCTATTCTATTTGTTGGAAATGTCAGACTTGTAATTTTGTTCATATTGTATCAATTGACATTGGTACAAAAAAACTCTGGGTATATTTTTCAAGAGAAAAATATTCCCGTGAAAAGTTCAGCGGAAATAGGAATTCTTGTGCAGCGCAGCATCTGTTTTAGAAAAGTCTCAATTCTAAGCAAACGAATGTTTCATTTTGAAGTTATTTTAACGAGTTTCTCGAGCTGCGTTTCCGGAAATTCAAAATTTCTGGCAAACTTTTTCTCTTGAATATGTAAAGATGAAGGAGAAAGTGCAAAGGAAACTAATTCATTTTTAATTCATATCCGCAAGAAGAAAGTATATCTTGGGGCTGGAGTTAATAAAACCAGATTTCGAACTATTCAAATTTGTTTCACGCAAGTGCGATAAAATTTTAGGCATAAGCAAATAATTCATATAAAAAATTAAGTGTTTGTTTTCAAAGTAGCTCGTTTTAATTCGCTTGGGAAAGGCGCTTATCGTAAATGTCTCTCGATTGTTTCTGTAAAGATGTTTGTATAATATTTCACTTGTATGTACGTTGGAAGCGAGACAATTATTTATTACGTATATGTTCAGCCTTTAACAAATTTGTAGTACTTTTGTCCGTATTTTTATTTAGTGGTAGTATGTGTTAACACTATTCGTCTTGTTCATGTTGAAATGGTTTCAGACCTCAGATATGTTTATATTTCGTTCAGTTGCTTATTTAATTAATATTTCTGCGTTCCGCATCATTCCTGACCATTGACAGTTACGTTTCCTTATATTTCATTGAGACTCTATTGATATTTTATCTTAAAAACATATTTTCTTGTATTTCTTCGTCCTTTGTGCTTGTCTATGACGAAATCCAGCATCAATAAATCTCTGGTTCCTTATATCCTGCTGGTCCTGCCCCGGAGGATGCACCCTCTGGTGTTAAGCTATCCACCGAAAGCCTTTCGATACCGTCGCAAACCACCCCCCTTTCCGGCGCGCGTGTGCACAGCGCAGGGGTCATGACGTCCAGCTCGCCCCCCCACCCCCTTTGGGATGAAGAGCGTGTGACTGGCTCTCCCCCCTTCCCACCCTCACTCCCCGAAAGTGGCGGTGACCGTCGACCGTGGAGGTCACGGTTGTTGCTGGACGATTGTAAACGGTCATCCGGTCCCCGAGTTTCACGTCGGCACTCATGACGTTAGCTTAAAGGTGGAGACAGTGAGTAGGTGGCTTGCCACCGACCTTTGGGCGGGATTGGGGGTGAGGTTCGTTAGACGGAATCCTGCAAAGCCGGGCAGTGGATCTAAAACCTACGTATAGACGTCCCGACAGGGAACATAAATTTCCCTTTCAGCTTGTCTAGGTGCCGACAGTACTCACGTCGATAGCTTCAAGGTGAAGGCAGGGAGGAAATGGATTGGGCCCCGAGTCCTCTGGATTTCGGCGTGGTGGCGTGGTGGCGTTAGGCATTTGGCTTCGCCAATGACCTGATACTCCAGGCATACCTCTACCGAGGCACTTGTCCTGACGCATAGTGAGTGGCGCATTGATTAGACTCCAGTACTGGTCTGGAAAACTAGAAGCTCTGGGCTGACAGGGCGGCCCGATCCAGGCATTAAATGGGAAGGTTCCCAAGAGGCGTAACTGCGTTCTGGGGGGATCCAGATACCAGGCGTTCTTCCACTGCATGGGGGTGCGGATAAAGGCCAAGAGCCTAGGTGCCCACCCCGGGGAGTAATCCTACCGGTAAGCAAGGAAAGTGTGGAGTAGTTGGCCACGGGGGTTACATACTGCCCACCCTCGCTAGGCCATTCAGCTGGACTCCCCTCGCGCCACCGCTACTGGCCTTCTCCGCGCGCCCTGCTGTCGCTGATTCATCACTCGCGCTCTTTCCACATTCACGTATCACACGCTAAGCATTTCTTTGCAATGCAGTACCAGTCACAGCGCCACTCCAGCTTGACTCATCCTTTTCGCTGGATTAGAAACCGCAATATTGATTTCGCATAGTCTGTTGTCGTAATCCTCAAATAATTAACGACCTCGCTGCATTTATCCTATTGATCAATCCACCAGTCACCTACTCGCTTCCTCATCAACAATCGTCGGTCTTTAATTTAACAGAGCTCATTATTGCTAATGCCTTCTTTGTCCTTCGATATCTAAGTCGCTCTTGTTTTCTTCCGTGCTCTCACCTTTCTCTTTCTCCTCTTCCGTTTCTCTTTGGATTTATTCCACCCTTTCTCTCTCGCCCCCCCCTTTCTTACAGTGTGCACTCCTAATCTCTCTCTGTACCGGCAAAAGTGGCTCAGGGCATCAACTGATGGCAGTACTTCTGACCGGAAGGTCCTTGGGATCCGATCCCGACGTTGCACAGATTGCTAAATGGCATATCTAGATGGAACTAGCAACAAATGTATTGATTTAAATGATTTAGAACTATGTGTGGTGGCAGGATTTTCGACTCTGGCTAGACCGTGGGTCGAGTTTAACCGCTGTCTGGAGGAGAATTCGGGCGGCCGGCTGCTCTGATGGGTAGGTTTCTTCGATCAACACCAGGCGAATGTTGGAGCAGTACCTAAACAAACGGGCCATGGATCGCGTGCAATCTTTCCTTTCTCTTCCTTCTCACGCTTTATTTACACACACATACACATATATTAGCATGCACTACACTACTTCACATCTCGGTAGACCAGAGCTTGTCTTGACTGGACGGTCCCGCTGGTGGGAGATACTTGGTTGGGGAAAATCCCGCAAGACAACGTAGCAGGTAGTCTTCCAGCGTAGAAAAATCACCTCCATCTCCAGTGAGAAAAATATGCGGTACATGACAAATGACCTTAGCAGTTGACGCACCCGGAATTACTAATCAATCAATCAATCATCTCCAGCCAGTGATACCTTTGTTGGCTTCCTCTCTCCCGTCTGCTCCCCGTTCTCTCCTCTTCCAACGGCTCGCCCTGGTTACGCGGTGTGTGTGGCGCCCCCTGTGTTGACGCCCCCGTGCGCCGGTCCTCCGCGCGCTTCCGCCGCCCCGGCCCGCTTCCGCCGCCCCGCTTCCGTCTCGCCGGACGTCGCCCCCGGCCGAGTAATCTCCGCCGGCGATCTCCTTTTCGCCGCGTTCAATTTCACGGGGCGGCGCCACTCATCGCGGCGCCGTGTTAATCAATTAGCGCGTCGGCGTTGGCCATGCGCCTGCGCGCTCGCAGCCTTCCCCGCCCCCACCCCCACCCACACCCATACCGCCGCTCCCCGATCTTTTCATGCCGTCTGTGCGGAATTTTATCCCTTCATCTCCGAATTCCGTCCCTGTCCCCGGGCTCGCAGCTTTGAAACCACTGCTTATCGACCGTGGCGCCCCAACACATGAGCAGCTGTGGGACGGTTTCGAACTTTTTTTTCCACGACTCGCGATGAACAGACTAAAGAGACGAAATAAAGAGGGGTCAACTCAATAATGCATTAGTTGTCAATAACTGGTCGTGACGAGAAAGTTGTATGACCTTCGTTGATTTTAAAACCGCCTCTTTTTCAGTATTTGTGTAGACTAATGCAGAATGTCTTTTTCCTGATCTTTCTCGGTTAATAATTCATTCTATTTTGTACTCGTTGCCCACTGTTTATGAAAAATGCAAACGTAGACGACGACAGATCATTAAAATTTTGAACCATTACTGAATTTTTTGTTCATGCCAAACCTTGTACAGAATATTAAATTAGTGTTTTTTGGTGATGTGTTGCTAGTATTCTAAAGTGAGAATAAAATGTGTTCTCGTCAAAATATTTGGCTATATTGAGATGATGTATAGTCAGCTCACCGTGGATATAAGAAAAGATTTATAAATTAGATAAAAACTCGATGTCTTTATGGTAATGGCAATGTTGATTTTTTGTGGAATTTTAATGTTAAACCCGCAAGGTTCACTGGAATGTGATGGGAGTTTCGAGAAGGTTAGATATTTGAAACTTCATTTTTTAAAGTTAATATTAGAAATTATCTTCCTAATTCGACTGTGGACGACAAGATGCATCTGGACCGTGGATGGAATGCTTGAATGTGACGAAGATGTACCAATGAATGACCGGGAGGTATTCATTGATCAAATGCGCAGCAAACAGCAAATAGTACAAATTTCAAAGACTGAATTATAAATCCCAGATTTGATTAATTTTGATAAAAAGTGACACAACCAATAATGGCTCTTTTAAAAACCAGTCAATTAACACTTGCGCTGGAGACGCATAAATGGTTATGGTTGTTATTATAAAATGGTGTGAATGTGATTTATAATATTAAAATTGTTATTGTTTATACTGCGAATTCTTTTCAAGGTTCAATAGCATTAGAATTTTAAGCAGATGCCAAGTTTACAAGGCAACGCAGCAAAGTATTGTTGCGGGTTGTTACTTCGGAATAATGTTTCTTCTATAGTAAGAATAATAGTTTCCAATTTCCCACTATTGAAGTTGTCAGCCGAAGTCTTGTTGGGAGTTGAATGTTCAAGCCCACACGATAGGAACAAACCTCAAGTAGAATTGATCCAAAAACATAATAGAGCTAGCTACAATAACGACCGGGCAATTAATAAAAGGTTACGAGTTCGATTCCCGGTCGAAGCGAAAGCATAGTTGTAACTTTCTCTTAAAATCCCAACCCCTCAAGGATGGAAATTAAGTGAACCCAGTCTTGGGAACACCGTTAGCTAGCCGACAAAGTGGAACATTTGACCCGAAATGAAAACAAACAACATGCATTTAATAAAATAAAATAATAGAGGGAGGCTGGCATTGAGATATCACATTATATTATTAGCAGTTTTAATTAGCTTAACCTCATTAGATATCTGCTGTTTAGTAGCTCGACTTAAGACAGCAAATCTTCAAAGCTACTAATACTGTAACAAATAAAACTGTTGGCAATGATGCCGCCCTTTAGTGTCATATGACTCATTTTCATTGTTTCTTATCAGTGAAGATTTAAATTGCAACTGGCAAATTTTAATTTATTCAAAACAAAAACCTACAATGGCCAAAAAGACTGCAAATCATTCTATTGATATGTAATGTTCAAATGCGCCAATAATGTTAAGGAATTTACCATATCTTTGCATTGATTCTTTTGGTTATCTTCTTTTGATATTTGTATTGGAATTCTCCTACCAATCATTAAAAAAAATCAATGCTTCTGGAAAAACTTCCTGAATTTTATTTCCTATGAAATCATTTACCAACTGTATTTATCTTTTGTGCTTTGAATTTGCAGGCTAAAAATCGAAAAAAAACATTTTCTTTCTTTAACTGCTTATAAATTTTCTCATCTCGCTTGTTTTCAATTTCGTTTTTTTCTCGTCAGTCTTCGAAATTTTTGTTGTGTAGTTGCTAATAAAGACCCACTGTGAATGTGCGTAGTGCGATGACTTCCCGGTGAGCGAGAAGGTGGCACTGCAGCTGGCGGGGCTGCAGGCGCAGGTGGCGTTAGGGGACCCAAAGGACAACAACCGCCTCGACTTCTACACCGACGTCGACAGCTACTTGCCGGCGCGCATCAGCCGCACGCGCCTGGACGAGCAGTGGGTGAGTACAACACTTAGAGCAAAACACGTAGCCACTCAACAGCGCTTCTGGGTAGCGCTGCTGATGGTAAAGCATTGGTTTAAATGAATGTTTTCTCACGAACAGCGCATTAGAGGTGTTATGGTAGATAGCGACGCTGCTACGGCAGTTAGTTGCGCTGCTGTGGTAGTGGCGGTGCTATGGCAGTGGCTCACTCATGCATCCAACAAGTAGACACTCTTACGTGCCGCGCTACACTGCCAGCCTTCACACTAGACCACTCGGACGCGCCACACAGCTTATGTTGACGGCCAAGCGCCCGCCGGCAACCACAGCAGTTACCCACAAATTCACTATCACGCCATGGCGCTTGTTGGCGGTTGTATGTGAAACGGCCTGGCGCTAACGTCGCTTTTCTCATGAAATGGATAGTGAAGAAAACTTTCCTTTTAAGGTGAAAAATCACAATAAATGAGCGGACGTTGCAAATAAAAGATTTATTGAAATTTGAAACTGTCGTGAAATTTACATTTTGATACTTTTATTTTATACTTCAATTATCGTTGAAAAACATTTGTAAGTAGCAACAAGGTCAATTCCTGTACAGGGGAATATACTTTCTCGTGTGGTCCATTGTAAAAACAGTTTATCACAAATTAATGTTACGAGTCACTCAGTGAATATATCTGAAAAATATAAATCTTATAAATTAGTAAATAAGTAAGATTCAAAGCTAATTATAGACTTGATAGTGTCAAATTAAGAGGAATCTATACATTAGATAAATCAGGCTATTGTAATCTGCAGATGTATGAAAAATAGTTTTCCTCGAGAAAAATATTATTATTATTGTAATGGTAAATGTGTAGAACTAGCGGACATCTAATTTGGAATTAGCTCGACATGATTTTTTAATATTTTCCATTGGCGTGAACACTGTAATATTATTTTATACGAATAGCCAATGTGTCAGAGCTGACAAGCTGCCAAGCTGCCATTATCGTTCTGAAAAACACGTGTTGCAAATCAAGTTATCTTTTTAAAATTTTAATTAGTTTTAAAGACAATCATAAAACCCTTTTTGAGCAAACTTCTTTTGCTTCCAAACCAATTCATTGACACTATAGTGTTTTTTTTATTGAATGAGGCAAATGACTGGTGGTCCGCAGGTGCCCATCATCTCGCAAGCGCATCGCCAGTACGGCGCCAGCCGCAGCGAATTGGCGGCCAAGGTGCTCTACCTCTCCTGCGTGATGCAGTACCCGCTCTACGGCACCACCATGTTCCACGTGACCTACCGCGGCTACTGGTCGTACGGTAAGCGTCGCCATACATGCTATTCACGTATATTTCGCATTCTTCGGGCGTTTGAGTGAAAGTCATGTCAACAAAACCAAGAGGTAAGAACAGGAGTTATAGTATGTCATGTTCAAGACTGTTTGCCCGGAGAAGTAATGTGACATCACCTCTTAAGCTTTTATAATAATATTTTGCGATTATACTATTTGAATATTTGTAATGTATCCTAGTTTTTGTATTTATTTTTAAGTAATAACTAATAACATCATTCTTGTATTGTCATAAAATTTGTCATGAACTATTGTGCCATCTCTCTGAATATTCGGGCCAAACGATTAAATAACACAGACACATACAAGAAAAGTTGTCAGACCCAAAGACTTGACACATGTTTATCTATATATTTCAACGCGCAATTTCTGAAGCCGGAATTGCGCCATTACCCTCCAATTTTTTAAATCGTGACATTGTATTTTTTTTTTTTGTTTTCGATGATTGTTGTCAGACCTGAAGACGTGACACACGTTTCTCAATGTATGTCAATGCGGTGAATCCGAAATATAAGCCAGATTTTCGCCACCACCCACTAGTTTTTTTTAATCGGAAAAAACCCTCAACTTTACAAGCTACAATTTCACGGTGATTTTTCGCGATTTAAACAAAATTGAAAGTGGCCGTACAATTCTGGCTTCAGATTCAGATTTAGCGATACATAGAGAAACATGTGTCAAGTCGTTTGGTCAAATAACTTTTGTGTGTGTGTGTGTGTGTGTGTGTGTGCTTGTTTAATTATAAGATTCAAGAACTGATTCATTTGAAATGATTTATAGAATGTTTATTGATGAACTTGTATTGCTTGTTGTTTCATAGTCAATATTGAGCATTAAGAAATAAATTATAGGGTCCAAGCTTGTGCCTATTTCTGATGCCTTAAAATAATATATCCGATCCCTAAAGCATTTTTTTCTTTTCAGGTAACAGCCTCATTTTGGGCGTCAACTGCGACGGACTGATGCTAATCAAGCCTGACGACAAGTTCGTGTTATACGAATACAGATACCAGGACGTGGAGTCGATTTTCTTGGATCCCAGCGACTCGTTCATCACGGTGAACCTGATGCGCCAGCAGCCGGACAACAGCCACAAGTGCTTCGTTTTCGAGACGCCGCAAAAGAACGAGATCGGGTCGCTGATCGTCAGCTACTGCCCAGCGCTGGCCGGCTGGATCACGGAGAGCGAGGCGCCCGTGCGAAAGGTAGCGGCTTTCTACTCCTGGACACCGCCCCCCTCTCTCCCCCCTCACGCTCCTTTTACACACTGTTGCAGTTAATAGTTACACTAGTGAACAAAAGTATTCGAACACATGGCTAAAAACCAGTTCGTGGTACCTTCCATCGGTAATGCTGGAAATCAATAGTGTGAGAGAGTAGGCTTCCGCGGCCGTAGTCAGTACCTACTTGGCTATCAGGGAGACCCCGCGTCCAGGGCACAGGTGCCAACGTTTCGGTCGCCATATATATTCAATGGTATCATATTATTCAATATGGTGTTCGCCCATCCTTAGCCTTGACAACAGCTTCCACTCTCGCAGGCATAGTTTGTCAGGAGCTAGAAGGTTTCTTTAGGAATGGCAGCCCATTCTTCACTAAGTGCTGCACAGAGGACAGGTATCGATGAAGGTCGGCGAGGCCTGGCACGAAGTCGGCGTTCCAAAACATCCCAAAGGTGTCCAATAGAATTCAAGTCAGGACTATGTGCAGGCCAGTTCATGACAAGGATGTTCTTGTCGTGTAACCACTCGGCCACAGGCCGTGCAGTGTGAACAGGGACTCGATCCTGTTGAAAGATGCAATCGCTATCCCTGAATTGCTCTTCAACAGTGGGAAGCTAGAAGGTGTTTAAAACACCAACCACGAACGTAGGCCTGTGCCGTGATAGTGTCACACAAAACAACAAGGGGTGCAAGCCCCCTCCATGGAAAGCACGACCACGCCATAACACCACTTTCATTTTGGACGTGTTAGGATACTTTTGATCACATTGTGTATTTATGATGCGAATGGTAAAATTGACGTTTTATTTTGCGAGAAGGAAACGTTTCGACACGATGTAGGTAGGTCGAGTGACGGAATCCTACGAGCAAAATTAAATCACTTTTATCACGTGTCATGCACTATTTATTAGACACCCTTACTGACTTTCATTTTTTAAATTCAAGTGCACAATCACTTAACGATACATTAAGATCGAAAGTAGTTGTTGCAGACAGACGAAGGTGTTTTTTTTGTTGTATTCAGATTTTTCTTAACACTTCAACGTCTCCTCACTTTTTGCACTAATGCTTCAAATTGAACTATCAGGGCTATGAATCCCCTGAAAGAAACGCTGTTGCTAGTGACGAAGTGGAAAACGAGTGAAGTGGATAAAGGCATAAGTACTCGATCATAGATTTTTAAGCCTTTGCAGGAATAGAGAAGACACGAAGTTTGTGTGGCAGGCTAATGAAAATGCCTTTTCAAATTATTTATTGTTTTTATTGTCATTCTAAAATTGAATTCTATCAAAATATTCTTTCAAGTTGAATATGTTGATTTGATTCTTCTCAATAAGTAATTTTGATGGGTTAATCTTACCTAATGTTTTTTACAGAGTTCAACGTAAATCATTAAAATGTGCTACACCTTGTGATACCACAATCATATTTATTACTAACCAAATATTAGAAATTCTCAAAGAACAATGTTTTTGCATTGATAAATAAATGTGCAGTTGTCTATTTGATTGAAAGCGAGCAAATGAATGAGAGCGGCTATCTATGGAGGCGTGGTTGCCCGCAGGTGAAGGCGATCACAAACGAGGACCGCATCAGGCTGTACTCGAACCTCATAAACTGCCGGCGCTCGCTGGTGGACAGCGACCTGCTGCGCAAGCCTCAAGACACAGGCGGCGGCTTTCTGCGCAACACGCTGCGCAGGTGAGCCATCCACGCGATTCCATATGCGCGATTCAGACTGGCCTTTTCGGAATGGCCTTTTCGGAATGGCCTTTTCGGAATGGCCTTTTCGGAATGGCCTTTTCGGAATGGCCTTTTCGGAATGGCCTTTTCGGAATGGCCTTTTCGGAATGGCCTTTTCGGAATGGCCTTTTCGGAATGGCCTTTTCGGAATGGCCTTTTCGGAATGGCCTTTTCGGAATGGCCTTTTCGGAATGGCCTTTTCGGAATGGCCTTTTCGGAATGGACTTTTCGGAATGGCCTTTTCGGAATGGCCTTTTCGGAATGGCCTTTTCGGAATGGCCGTTTCGGAATGGCCGTTTCGGAATGGCCGTTTCGGAATGGCCGTTTCGGAATGGCCGTTTCGGAATGGCCGTTTCGGAATGGCCGTTTCGGAATGGCCGTTTCGGAATGGCCGTTTCGGAATGGCCTTTTCGGAATGGCCGTTTCGGAATGGCCGTTTCGGAATGGCCGTTTCGGAATGGCCGTTTCGGAATGGCCGTTTCGGAATGGCCGTTTCGGAATGGCCTTTTCGGAATGGCCTTTTCGGAATGGCCGTTTCGGAATGGCCGTTTCGGAATGGCCGTTTCGGAATGGCCGTTTCGGAATGGCCGTTTCGGAATGGCCGTTTCGGAATGGCCGTTTCGGAATGGCCGTTTCGGAATGGCCGTTTCGGAATGGCCGTTTCGGAATGGCCGTTTCGGAATGGCCGTTTCGGAATGGCCGTTTCGGAATGGCCTTTTCGGAATGGCCGTTTCGGAATGGCCTTTTCGGAATGGCCTTTTCGGAATGGCCTTTTCGGAATGGCCTTTTCGGAATGGCCTTGACCGATTAAAAAGAATATCAACATTTCTGTAGTCACTGCGTAAAAGTTCTTAAATCAAAAATCTTAGTTGGGAGAAAACAAGGGTTAGAGTATCGAGTCGCCTATATTTTCCAACTCCGAGCTATAATTCCCAACGCTTTTTTGTCGTTAACGATGCAACATTTGAATTCGGTCGTGTTACTAAAACAAAATGTAGATACTTAGTTTGTAGTTTCAGTACTTAACCCGATTTCGCCAAAAATTGACGTAGAACTTTTACCCAGTAACCACAGATTTTTGGTAACCTTGCGTCGACGAAGCTATTGTGCATTCGATGTGTTAGATACCTTTAATTACCTACGATGTTCTTTTAGAACTCGCAATCATTAACAAGAAGTGACCCTTGTAGTTGTGAAGCAGTTGCTCCTCGTGTTTGCTGGTATTAGAAGAATTTTATTCCAGAACGCGCCCTTCACCTACCCTTTATTCATGATGGATATTTTCACATACAATAAATTACAAATGAATAATTTACAGCTTATGATGTTTTGGATTGTTTTGGATACATGATGCGCTGAATTATGTAACAATATTTCAAAGCACTGGAGCCATCATCTCATCAAATACTTGTAAGAGTCGTATCAACTTCATTCAAACGTCAGTTTAAAGCGAAAATTATGGAGCTTTATGAAAAATAAAATACCAAAAACCTATTTTACTTACTGTAATATAGTTCGTTATTCCCTTATAGTAAATTCTAATTTTGTTTTCATATAAGGATATATTTATTTTTCAACAAAACAGTTTCGATTAATTGAGTTCATTTCTTTCTTTTGTCTTCAAAAAATATTTCCGGTTTCTCGTAATTGCGGATACAATTTTTAAGTCTTCGCTTTCCTTTTTTAAATCCCCTCCACGAGAGCGAGTTGCGTGTCGAGAGAGGATGCGAGGGGAGCGGCGGCGGTGCGCAGGTTGAGCAAGCACCGGCTGGAGAAGCTGCGCCAGGAGCACGGGGCGTCGCCCGAGCACGGCGAGACCTACAAGGGCTTCCCGTACGCCTTCTGGGCCTTCAGCCGCCAGCCCGTGCCGCAGAGCCTCAGCCGCCTGCCCGAGCCCGAGGAGCAGACGGCGCTGCAGGTGTTCCAGCTCATCCTCACCTACGCCGGCCTCGGCCAGAACGGTGAGCGACACCCCCTCCCAATCACTTGGATTGGCATCTTACTAGAATACTAGCGAAATACCCGCCGTTTTCCGGGCTTTCTTCCTTCATATCCGATCCTTGTGAAAGAGGAAAAGGATAAATTTTATGCAAACCACGATGTTTAAGACGATTATTTTTAATGTAATTGTCAAAAAATGCGAATTTCAATAAAATGCTATAATTTTCTTTCTTTTTGTTTAACAATAAATTGCTATTCGATTTAAAATGTTAATGTGACGCACTGCTACTGGCCTATAGCGAATTATTACGTACTAGTTCTGCTGCAACGGGTGAAATATTTTAGGAACCAGACTGCTCTTAGATACAGGCGAAAAATAATGATGGTGGTGCATCTACCAATATATTACATAAATTATTTATTATCCGCATTTGTGTTGTCTTAAACTTTACCAAATTTTGCCAGGAAGTTATGACATTCCTTGAAAAATGCCTGTAAAAATGTCGCATATATTCATACATTTCTTTTTGTGGTATCCATGTCGGTTACTTGTCGTTGCATTCACTTTTATTTGTAAAGATTTGTCTTAACTGATCGTCTCTATATACGAGTGTTTGGAGTGAATAAAATGCCTCCTAATTATATCCAATACAATTAAATTTTGTGCATTAGATAAAATGATTTTTTTATTATAACCAATATAGCAAAGTGTGCTGCCGAAGTCCGTATAATATCATATAGGTAAACAGAAAATGTCTAAATGTTAAAAAGGCGATCGAGTAAGACAAAAGTCGTTCACTTGGCTAAACAATCATTTTGTGCTCGTTAGTAGTTACACATTTGCGCCGCCGCGCTCATGAAGTCAACAAACCTGCACATAATCTCTTTTAGCCTCTTGCATGATAAATAACTATTATTCAGCAAACATTTTCTTCTGTAGTTTTGTGATCATTATAAGCGTAATTATTGGCGCGTACATATTGACGGAACTCTATTATTTTAGCCTTCTACGTCGCTGAATTCGATCGGATGTTCATTGTTGATGAACTTGGTCATACGACAATCTTGGTCATATAGAAGATAATTGGGTCAAGACTTGAAAATAAATGATCAATAAACAGTCGTCGAAAACTAACAATGAAGATCAATAATAGTACTTCGTAACAATTTTTTGATGAAGAGCAGAAGCCCACGAAAATATAGTGTAAAGTTCTGCTTCTGAAAGAAAAAGCTATATTCTTAGCTGATAGCGATGTTTCCATGAGTGCATACATGTGTTGGCGAAAAAAAATTGATCTCCCGCAATTTTCTGAAACCGGCTAAGCAATGAATACGTAACACATCAAGAGCGATCGACTGAATTTTGGCTTAATAAGAAAATAAGTAGAAAAACGCCACATCAAATTTTGCCGGAGACGTAGAGCAAAAGCACTTCCGATCACATTGCACCCACTTCACAAATCCGATCACATTTTATCCACTGAATAATCTTGGACAAACTGTGAAAATGCCCCGTTATTTCATTTAAACTAACAACTAAGAAGGTTTCAGTAAGAAGTGAGTGAGAATTTACAAATAACGCAAAAACCTTAAGTACGTATTTAATATTGGACAAAATACGTTCATTCATGAATTCTTTTTCATAAATGTGAACAAGCATGTCGAGCGCAGAAAAAATAACTCGGTCAATAGGCGTTGCTTACACGAGTTCCCTTGTTTCAGTAGGTACCAAACTAGTCCAACAAAAAAAAAAAAAAAATCGCCCAGAAATCTCAGTTTTGCTTAAGATGATGATTGTCTCGTTTTTCCTTCACCCTCTATTGCATACATATTCGCGACTTACTGTTTATTCCTCTTACTTGTGGTGACTTTTACTATATAAAACTCAATTACTGTACTTATTTTCTTTAATACTCTAACTCAATTTTTTAGGTAATGCTAATAAAATATGAAACTCTGTTTCACAAAATATGGAAATCGGTCTGTTTTCGTTATCCTTTTCGTCATAATGTTCTAAAACTGAGTAGTTAATTTTCAAAAAGTCTCTCTTTGTGGGGCCCAAATTATATTTTAGAAAATGTATGAAGTATTGGTTTTATTTTGGTGTGATTGGTAGTCGTTAATTTTATATTATTTTATAAAAAAAATTGTAATTTGATGAGACTCGAGAAAGTTTTCTGGAAGGCGGGGCCATAATTACAAGAAATCCTGTGATTCGTAAGTTCTTAAAAACTTAAATTATATAGAATCTCTCATACAATTTCTTGCAAATCCAAAATCTTTTTAATCGTTAAATGTTGTGGAGGTCTCAAAGTGTTACAATTCATGAATTTTAATGATCAGTTAAGAAATAACTTGTACATACACGTTTAAGGTACACAAGTGTATACGAAACTTTGATCTAACATGATTGGTATTGGAGACGCTTTGATCGGTTTTAGAGAGTTTGAAGAAACATCAAGAGCATGTTCGGGATGCCTATTAAAATGTAGTGAGAGGGCTCCATGTGGATAGAAATAGTATTTTAACCTTCATGAAGTAATGGAAGCGGGAAAAAGGATAAAAAAATGCTGTGTTCCGGATGTAACCATCCACAAATAATTGTACATAATTGTGCGGTCAATTAACTTTCCTCGATAATTAAAGGTTTTTTAGAAGGGATAATACATTTTCGATGTTTAAAAATCAGTACGGTTCATTTTGTAAATTTTGATATGACCACATGAAACAAAATTACAATTGGGCGATTAAAAATTTCGTTTTCAGGGAACTATATCCCGATCGCACTCCTCCCAGTTTGATTTTGCGGAATACGTTCGCTCCGTGATTAATTACAGCCCACCGCCTAAACTGTATTGCATTCCTGAATGCTTTGCGTAGTCAAATATGAAAGAAAGCAATTTTATTATTCACTTTAATAATTACGTTGAGCTTGTGCATTACTTAATATTTAAAGGTTTCTTGCCAAATATCTGATTTAGTGCATGTGCATTTTTATTTTGCGGCATCCCGTGAAACTGTTTCCTCGGTCTCACTCATTTGTTGAACTTCTGACAGCCTTATGAGACAGATACGTTAAATAAATTACAACATCATGATATCGAAGCATGGATAAAATGAGAGGGGTTATAAGTTGATGAAACACTGTAGGCATTGACGGCCGGCGTCAATAATGAAATTGTTTTTCATTATTCATTTTCATAGATTGTGGTCCACTTGAAGTCCTGCTTTCGTACATTTCGTCTGCAACTGCGGCAGACATAAGCGGCGGCGGCGGCGGCGGTGGTGCTTATGATTCGTGGCACAGTTGCAGACCGGCTTAAATGGCTCAGGGCATTAGTTGGTGTCCTCGCAGTGCCTCTGATAGGGAGATCCTAAGTTTCGAGCCTCGTCGACGGCAGGATTTTCGAAACGAGTTATAGCTAGGTTGAGTTCAGGAGGAGGAGAATTCTAGCGGCCGGTGGCTCTGATCGTATATTTTTTTGGTTTCTCCGCCAACCCCAACCGAATGCCGGAGCAGCACCCTAAAAAAGAGCCATAATCCGCATGCTCTCTTCCTCTGCTCATCTTCCTCTTCCTTTCCCTATTCTCACCTGTTACTTCATACACTATCAACTCGCATTTACGTGCACTACACTGCTACACGTTTTGGGAGCTTAGAGCTTGTCCCGGATGGCGCGGTACCCCGCAGGAGAAAAATACAAGGTAGGAAAAATCCCGCTAGTCGACGAATAGGTCAGCACAAGTCTCGCCATACAGCATAGGAAGATCACCGCCACCTCCCGCGATAAAACATACACTTACACTTCCGGAACTAAAGACTTCGGTGTTGACGCGTTCGGAAATAATAAGACCACCAAAAGCAGACGAATCCGTCCGGAAAACAATTGGATAAATTAATTTTTTTCTGGCCACTCGGTGTGTGAGCGGAGCGAGCGGCAGCCCGCTAAGGACTGACCCTGAGCATCTGGCTCTGGGGCCAAAAGTTGAGCTGGGGAGCTGGAGCTATGCAGGTGGGACTGGGGAGCTGGAGCTGTGCAGGTGGGCCTGGGGCTGGGGCTGGGGCTGGGGCTGGGCCTGGGCCTGGGCCTGGGCCTGGGGCTGGGCCTGGGGCTGGGCAGCTTGGCTGAGGCTGGGGAGCTGGAGCAGTGCGGGTTTGGCTGAGGATCTTGGGCCGGTGCGTTGTGGCTGTGTCTGATCTCTGCCGTGCGTTGCAGGCGACGCGGTGCGCAGCGTGGAGGACGAGCACGTGCGCCAGATGCAGGTGGTGATGGAGCGCTGCATGCGCAAGGAGGCGCTGCTCAATGAGCTCTACCTGCAGCTGGTGAAGCAGACGACGGACCACCCGGACCCCAACTCGCGGGTCAACCTGCGCCACTGGGCGCTGCTGTCGCTCGCCTGCTCCGTCATCCTGCCGCCCAACAAGCTGGTGCGCAAGTACCTCGTGGCGCACCTCAAGCGCTGCGCCTCCGACTGCGTCACCGAGGAGGGCAAGTACGCGCGCTTCGCGGAGAAGGTGAGCGGCGTTCAAATAATAAACACACGCGTTCGAAGTAGGGATGCGGCATCGGTGTCGATGTTTTCAAAACATCGATGTATTAACACCAGTGTTTTATTAACAGTGATGTATTGTGATCAATTTTATTTCTTTTACGATGTTTTTTTTTGAATGAAAAATGCCCATGATTACAATGCTGTAAAAGTTAAAATATGAAATAACTGATAGTAACCCTGTTATTCATGTGTAGGGCCAGAGGAATGGTGGTTGCATTACCTACAACGACGAAACTCTATAGCCCGACATGACCTCTATGCAACTGTATTTCCTCTTCATATTCATTTTGCACATTGAGAAATGGCCAACGAGTACGCTGTGGGCGTAGGGTCGGCACCTTATCATACCCTTATTCGGCGAATTCATAAACACTGTTAAATTACATTTTATTGCACACGAATTGAATGTAAGAGAATACTAAGCGCGTCTAAAAAAATCGATGGTTTTTCGTCGATGTATTTTGTACGTCGATGTTTCAGTTTTGAAATAGATGTTCTGTTATCGATGTCGCATCACTAGTTCGAAGATATCATAAAATATAATATTTGCAGTTTTAAAATTAAATTATTAATATCATCTTATGATACGATTTATGAAAGTGACAGTTTTGTATTGCGAGTAGAAGACGTTAGGAGCGAGTTTTGAAATTTATACGAATGTAATGAAGCTACATGATAAACGAGATGCACGCATTTTTTCTTGGTCAACAGCATTATAAATTCGTAAGGGAATCAAAGATAATTTTTGGAAACAAATTTTTGACGGCGCGGGTATTTGACATCTGTGCGGGGGAAAACGTTTGGCTGTTCGGTTTACCGCTCTCTCTCTACGATTATCTCCCTGCGATAGACTGAATGTGCGACGAATTATACGTGCCATAAACTGCAAATACTTTAGAATGTGCCATAAGATGATATTTTATGAACAATTTCTCGTAAAGAAAATTGTCGTGTATAATGTTGGTGTTAATGATGAAATTATGCTAATTTAGGGTGTGTGATGCTAAAACTGAGTTTTTTTAAAAAAAGGGTACACCATTACATTTGTAATGAAGATATGTTATAGTTTTGAAGAAAATACAAGGAATTCGATCGAAGTGCCAAAATATTAAATAAAATTAGTCATGCTAAAACTGTTTTTTTAAGGGTAAACCATTACATCTGTAAAGAAATTAGATTCTCACGTAAGGTTTTGAAAAAGATCCCAAGGACTCGGATCAAAGTGTCAACAAATTAAATAATATAAACTGCTAGCCATGATAAAACGGTTTGCTTTTTAAGTATAACATTGCATTTGCCAGGGGCGGATCCGGAGACACATTTTGGAAGGGGAAATTCACGGTTTCATTCAAGGTTTTGGTCGTAGGTGTCATATTAAATATTTTCCAAAATGTCGCAGGATGGCTATACTCAGCTCAGGCGGCGAAACAATTTTATTCGTTTTAATGATTATCCTAAAAAAATTTTGCATGAAAGTTTCGGGACAAATTGAAATTATTTAATTTAATTTGTTATTAAATTAAATATAATTTATATAATTTAATATATACTGAAAAGTTGCAGAGGAGGAAATTTCCCTTATTTCCCTCCTCGTGGATCCGCGCCTGTCTTTGTAAAAAAACGAGATTCTGTACATCTAGTAGATTCGAAGACGTACAACTGGTAGACATACAACCTGTCTGTTTTGGTGGGCGCGATGCTTGGCGCGGTGTTGACGCGTTGGGCGGTGTTGTCGGCAGTGCTTCCACAAGACGCAAGGCACGCGGCGGCGCCAGTGGCCGCCGTCGCGCGAGGAGATCATGTGCACCATCAACCGGCGGCCCATCTACGCGCGCTTCCACTTCATGGACGGCCAGTACCACGCCGTCGAGTTCCACCCGTCGGCCACGGCGCGCGACGTCATGGAGATCGTCAAGAACAAGATCGGCCTGCGCGAGACGGCGCAAGGTGAGTGCAGCTCGCACGCGGGCACGGGCCCGTCAGAGACGGCTCAGGGCGTAACCTGATGTCCTTGTGTTGCCTTGACCGGGAGGACCGAGAGTTCGAGTCGCAGGATTTCCGACACTAGCTTGACAGCTAGGTCGAATTTGGTCGCTGTCTGTAGGAGAATTCTAGCGGTCGGCTGCTCTAATCGCTAGTTTTCCGTAGTTTCTCCGATCAATACCAGGCGAATGCCGCAGCAATACTCTAACAAAAGGGCCACGGACCGCGCGCAATCTTTCCTTCCTCATCCTTGTATCCTCATCCCTTACTCTTACCTAACATGCACTACACTACCACACATGCTGGGAGATCGGTCGGGAGCTTAGAGCTTGTCGCGGCTGGGGAAAGCCCGCCAGCCCTACAGCGGGGAAAATACCTCATTACACTTATAGGGCTTCAGTAGTTGACGCACTCGGAATCTCTAACAATCAATCAAGCAACCCGCGCGGGATTTTTCCTCCAAGCGAAATAAACGACTGTTTAGGGGCCCCCATCGATGGGGTCCGGGCCTCGAAAGTTGAATATTCAAAACAAATCCAGAAAATATGTTTGAACGTGTAATAATTGTTCATTTCTATAAGAAATATGTTAATTTTCATATTTTTTACTAACAATTTATTTCATTATAATTATTTTTTTGAAACAGAAGGATTTTTCCTCCGAGGGGCCACAATTTGATTTTGTGCTTGAGGGCCTCTCACCACCTCAATCCGACCCTGCTCTCCGTCGTCCATTTGTCTGGCAATGACAACCCGAATTATGAAGTAACCTGTTATTAATAATTTGGAAGCAATACGTAATAGGCAACGTAAATGATCTGTAGCACGCTTTGTAGGTTTCTCAAATGCACATTTAATAAGGTGTGATTTCGAGGGAGTGTTCTCCTTTTAAGGAGTAGATGTTTTGCTTTCTTATATGGGGGTATGAAAAACCATAGTTTTTTTTTTAAATTTCGATGGAAAATGGAAATCAATATTTTCCTACATGTATTGTGTAATGTATAAAATATTTAATGCTATTTTTCATTATCACGATAGCTTCGGATCGCAGAAACAATTACGTAAATTTGTCTTAAATGATTTCTTCAATCGTTGAAGTTCAAAAGGGCTGGATTTAGGCGTTTCCCTTTTCTTTTCTTTTTTTATCCAGGATTAAAAGTTTGGAATACACCCCCAAACATGCACATTTACAAGCACACACCCGTTTAGTAGGTAATTGAACCCGCAAATTCGAGGCTGTATGGAGTGCTCACGTTAACCATATTTCGCTTGAGTCTATAAACTATGTTTAGTATTAATTTTCTTTATTGCATGTTGTTCTTGTCTTAAATATCGAAAAAAACAATGTTTAAATTTGAAAATCCAGTTAGCACAGAAATGTGAGGTAAAGAGGAACCCTTTGTTGACGCGTCTCTGCTTCGCAGGGTATGCCATCTACGAAGTGCTGGGCAACTCGGAGCGCAGCCTGGTGCCCGAAGAGAAGGTGGCGGACGTGATGAGCAAGTGGGAGCGCTACCGCACGGCCAACGCGCAGGCGGCGGCCGCGGCGGCGGCGGTGGGCGGTGGCGGCGGCGGCGGCGGCGGCGCGGGGCCGGCGGGGGCGGCGGGCGGCGCGGGCGCGCCCGCGGGCCCGGGCGGCGTCCCCGGCGGGGCGAGCGCCTCGGCGGCCGCCGCCGCTGCCGCCGCCGCTAGCAAGAACGCAGCGCGGCGCCAGCACCACCTCTTCCTCTTCAAGAAGCACCTGTTCCTGGACGAGTACATGGACCTGGACGACCCAGTGGAGAAGGAGCTGCTCTACCACCAAGTGCTGCACAGCCTGCGCGCCGACAGGTTCCCCATCACGGAGAAGGAGGCGGTGAGTGGACGGCGTTGTCATCCCCCTTCCCTTCCCATCCCCCTTCTCTTCCCATCCCCCTTCTCTTCCCATCCCCCTTCTCTTCCCATCCCCCTTCTCTTCCCATCCCCCTTCTCTTCCCATCCCCCTTCTCTTCCCATCCCCTTCTCTTCCCATCCCCCTTCTCTTCCCATCCCCCTTCTCTTCCCATCCCCCTTCTCTTCCCATCCCCCTTCTCTTCCCATCCCCCTTCTCTTCCCATCCCCCTTCTCTTCCCATCCCCCTTCTCTTCCCATCCCCCTTCTCTTCCCATCCCCCTTCTCTTCCCATCGCCCTTCTCTTCCCATCGCCCTTCTCTTCCCATCGCCCTTCTCTTCCCATCGCCCTTCCCTTCCCATCGCCCTTCCCTTCCCATCGCCCTTCCCTGCGTAATCTTTTTTTTATTCACACAACATTTTGCTTCTTCACTGAGAAAAAAGTTGCAGTACAATGTTTCGAACACATTTAGTATGCGATCATATAATAAATGTAATTATTCGTTTTGTAAGATGTACTGAACGTTACGTAGTTTCATTTAGTAAATCGTACAATCCAAAACCGTAAGTTAGTGCACAAAGAGAATTATCTATGGTACTAGATTTGTTTAGTAGATAAAACCATTTGGTCATGTCTAAGTTTTATGTCGTCACACCACTGTTTACTAAGCGCGTTCTCAGAAATAGACCATTTCGAATGATTTTTAGCGCTCGTGTGAACGGTCACAAATAATGTGTATAGTATTGTACGCTGTGTTTAGTATTTTATTCATTTTAAATAACTATAAGTTGTATTCTACACTAATGGCGAAAATAACATTTATTAGTCAGCTCTGCTTGGCTAGGGTCTGTCAGTACCGAGGTTAAGGAAGTACGAAGCCCTTGGGTGGGTAACAGTCCAGGAACCCCAGTTGCTAACTACATGGCTGAAGTGATAGAAATAAAATATTCCCTTCCTCTTTTTTGAATTATTAAGATTTACTTGAGTGTTAAGTAACTATAGTTACATAACGCGTCTCGTATAACGCGTAATTTCCACCACAACTTGCTTAGTAAATATTACTAGATGCATTAGTCAACACAAGTATTTGTTTAGTAATCACCACTAAATGCAGTTGGTCATCGACTACGATCTCATTAGTAAATATGACTACATGTATTAAACTAAACAGGAATTTCATAAACATGATAAAGCATTTTGTTCTTCCAAAGTGACTATGCAGTTCAGTTCAATATACTACGAGATTAATTTGTTTAGACTAAACATTTCCCTTCGTGTTGATAAAAAAACGACCGTTCCTTAGAAGGAAGGTGACTTTTATCACAAATTGACAACTTCAGATTTACCTTTTACAATTTGTGGACACAAAACCCTAGACGTTAGTTTACGAGACGGACATGTGTGTTTTCGAAGTTTTAAATGAGTCAAAAAAGAACTAAAAACCACCCATGCAAAGCTCCTTTAAGAATTTCAGAATCAGCGCTTCACGTATTCACAGTTTCAAAGCCTGTTGAATGTTTTCTACACTTAAGTGCTAGATTACCCTCAACTGATTCGTATATTTACACCACGTTTCACCGTTGCACATTCATTAAAATTTCTCGATTTTATTCCCAAGTTGGTAAGAGATCTTGGCGTGAATAAAACTAAAGGAAAACTTCAAAATGTTCCACTTATTCTTTTGAGATTATTTGAATGGTTGAGATATATTTGTGATTAATTGTGGATGTATTGAAAACATGAAGAAGAATAATGGTCGTAGGTTCTAATACACATTGCAGATACCTAATAAATTTTAGGCACTTTTCCAACAGCATATTTTTCAAAAATATTTTCAGTTTATAAATGGAAATATATAATTTATAAATGAAATTAATTCTGCAAATATTAACTTCAGAGTACGAAAAGGTTTATGAGAATAATTGCTAAATGAACTTACGTTTCCATTGATAAAATGTTTGGATAGATATTTTACATTTAAAATGTTATTAAACATTTAAAATGTGGATTATAATTATGTATCGTAAAAAGGAAATATCATCCTGAAAAATTTAATTTAATGAGCTTGCTGAAATTATTTTCTGATAGTACAACACTTAGCATCACACAGACTCCGCACCCCTACCTCTCAAGGAAAAAGGGAAAAGAAGGGACAAAGTTTCTTGTCAATCATATGTGCCCATGAATAGTAAAGATCTTGAAGTGCCATATTCACCGTCATTTTGTGCTTTCGTTTTCGCAGTTCTTCATTTTCAAGATGAACGTGGGAAAATACTTTACAGAGCTCGACGTACTTGTCCCAGAAGCTTTACCCTCGTTTTATGTGAAGCAAGTAAGATAAAGAATTTTGATTCAAGTAAGGCATTTCCAGTGCACTGTCTTCACCACTGTATAAAAGCAAAAGCACTTCACTAATACATTGTTTTATTCTAATAATTCCTTCGGTGATGGTATTGTATCGATCATACGAAATAAAGTAATTATTTTTGTAAATGTTTACCTGCATATTTGTATGAGAACGTTTTTGCTCTTGAATTATTTTTTTGCGCAATCTGGAAATCAATATTTTGGGGCTCGGATGTTTTAATTACTAATGGTGAATGAAATTATATAATGATGACTATGTTTTCTGTATTTCTCCTGTAAATCATGGGTTGATAAAGTATTTATACTTTTAATTTTCCAATTCCTTTCGAAGAAATAAAATTATTGCTAGTTGTATACACAAATACATATCTCCAAAACATGTGGAAAAATCCTTGTCCCAATTGTACAGTTACATGTAGAGCAAAACGCTCTGCTTAGGTAAATTTGAGAAGAGAACTCTTAGAGGTACTTCAGAAAATGTCGCTTAATCCTGTCCAGTCCATCATATTAATCTGCTAGTTTCATTTCATACCCTTCTTGTTGTGTCAGGAGAATTAAGTCACTTCCACAGAGGTGAATGGCGCTAGCGCATACCATTCACTATCTCTAGTCGTTGATTGACTTGTGGTCCTATTTATATGATATTATTTGTTTTCCCACTAAATTCACTGTACCCCCTCCCCCCCCGTTTTGTGTTCAACTTATGTTAATGTTTCATTTCTCCATTTTGCTAGAGATCCACTGAGGATGGGAAAAGTGTTTCCCCGAAAGTTAACTTTGGAAAATTATTAATAAAATTATTAAAACTTTGTGGAGATTATTTCCTTTACCATACTTAGTCGATATATTATAGGTTTGTGAAAGAGAGATGCGAGTATGAACTGAGTGTATCCTGAAGGCCATAGTTGCTCTTATATTCTTATTCATTGGAGAAATTGCATTCCAATTATTATTGGTTGTCAAATTTCGAAGTTTAAATAATCGTTGTAGCCATAGTTCTTATTGTTAACATTAGTTTTGAGTGGTATTTCTATATCTCTGTTGCACACGGCCAAATTTGTTTAAAATATTTATCAAACATGCATAAAACACGTTGTGATAGAAGTGTTTTGTACAGAAACAAATTGTTCGTGAATTTGTTTGGTCCGACATACGTGGAAAATATATTGTACTACGATGAGAATACGTAATTGGTACGGAAGTACGATGTGAAAATATTGTGGAAAAAAATATGTAAAGAGGCAATTACCGTGGATGAAAGATTTGCACGTATTTAAGTTCTTGTTAATATTATTGGTGCGTCTGGAGTAGGCAAAAAAAACAGCTAAAGATTTTCTTAAAAATAGCGCAATTCTGTCTTTTGAGCTTCGCGGATCTCTCACCGGTTGCTTTGCTCACGTTGGGAATGCTGATTGGTTTCTCGCATAAAATTATTTGACAAAAATAGGACTCATTCGATTTCCTACGTTTGTAAACTGTTCTTTTTCACGTGCAAGCCAGATTTCAGAAAATGTAAGTTTATGAATTGTTTTATAACAAGCATTAGAGAAAATAATTATAAAAATAATTAGACCGATCCGATGGCCGAAATCACTGAGTAGTGCCGTAACCGTCTCGGACCAGAAGATCGAGGGTCCGAGTCCCGCCTCGGGTATTATTGTTTTCTGTGTGTCTATTTCATCATTCATCATCATAATCATCATCATCATCGTCATCATCATACTTTCATCCCATCCCCCAGGACTAACTATCCTGGGGTGTAAAATTGAATTGATTTATAGAAAAAAATGTCTTGCGCTACCCCGATAATCAAGTCTGAGCCCCGGTGCGATGCACGTATCGTGTGGCCCCGTAAAGGCCGATTCGAGAGAAAGAAAAAAAAAAACAAAAATTGAGGGAGTGTTGTGTGCGTGGGTGCAGGTGATGCTGACGGCGCTGCAGGCGCAGCTGGAGCTCGGCGACCGGCGCGACGCGCTGGACGACTACCGCGGGGTGGCCGCGCACTGCCTGCCGCCGCGCTTCGTGCCCAACCTGCCGCACGAGGGCGCGGCGCTGCACCACCAGAGCCTGCGCGGCATGGGCCCCGACGAGGCCAAGAAGGCCTTCCTCAACCTCATCCAGAGCTGGCCGCTGCACCGCGCCACCATATTCGACGTCATGGTGAGCGTCCGTTCTGGTCCTAGGGTTCCGCTCCCGACGGTGACAGGCTTGTCGATGCTAGCTAAATAGCTGGGTCGAATTCAGTGGCTGACTGGACTTGACTCGCTTCTTGCGGCCGGCTGCTATGATCGGTAGTTTTCCGTGGTTTCTCCTGTCAACACCAGGCGAATGCCGGAGTAGTACCCTAACAAACGGGCCACGGACCGCGCGCGATCTTTCCTACCTCTTCATTGTCCCATCCTCATCCCTTACTTACACACACACACACACACACACACACACACACACATACATACACTACACGGACTGCTTTACCGTGCATACCGGAAGACCACTCGGAAACATTGAGCTTGTCCCGGCTGGGCGGTGCCCCGCTAGTAGGAGACACCTGGTTGGGGAAAACCCCGCAAGCCGTCGGTAGGTCGTCGCCGGGTCTCGCCATCCAGCGCGGGAGATTGGAACATCGTCACGACAAAAATCATGCACTACACTTACGTGACTAATGCCTTTACCAGTTGACGCGCCCGGAATCACTACAACCAATCCGACATCTCCATAGGGCGAAGCAGATGGAAAAGGGACGAAACCCGTTGCACATCGTCCCTTATTTGCTGAGTGATAAACACTTATCTAAAACGACTAATTGTAGTGCTCTAAAGTACACGAACGTCGTTTTAAGAAGCCGACATTCCTACTCCTGTCCCTTATATTAATTTGTGTTGTTACACTCTAAAACTCATTTAAATTTGATATCAGACTGAAAAAAAGCGGAACATTTTTCCCAAAACTTGATTGAAATGACCCCTTTTACAACTCCAGAGCAACTTTTTATTTCACATGTCCAAAAATTGCACTCTAACTTAAAAGTGGTATGAGATATCAAAAAATGTGTAAAGATATTTTTTTAAAGAACACATTGTTATCTTTCATTTGAAAAAAAACAACATTGTACCGGAGGTTTCAGAGACTAAGGTGTCAAAATTGATATTTTTTACTATCTTTAATTTTTCCCAGGACAAGCCCGACCTCAACATTTGATAGTACCTTGCAGTTACATATACTAATATAGTCTTATAACTAAGAATCAAAAGGACGACGACGTTCGAAACGTTTTGCACACTCGTGCACCACTACGCATGCTCAAAGCAGTGAAACTGGTGCCATTCGTACAAAAAATTAATATAATTCTTTAATAATATTAGAATTAATATGAATTCTTGTCTTAAATATTTTGTGGCCCCTTTGGAGACACACTCCCGTCGGCCACTAGGTTCGCCTATGTCGCTTTGCATCTAAGCGTCGTAATTCTTCTTCTTTCCTTCTTCCTTTTGCCCACCTCCTGCTCGTTGTCGCTGTCAATATTGATATGGTACGAGTATAAAAAACGCAAGGGAAAGTATGTGACGCATCAACGTCAAGCGGGTTGCCTAATAAAACAATCGAAGGGATCCAGAGTGTTCAGCTAATTCATACTCATATTTTTGTTCAAAAGATCGAACCTGAGGATAGGTTGTGGTGTAACGTTCAATTTCTCACGTGAAGTCGTTATTTTGATTCCCCCTTGCGCAGCAATCCTTCACATCCAACTGGCCGCGCATGCTGTGGCTGGCGGTGGACCAGATGGGGCTCCACTTGCTGGAGCACCGCTCGCGGAACGCGCTCTGCACCTACGAGTACGATAGCATCCTCAGCTACAGCCCCGCGCTCAACTGCCTCATGATCATCACGGGCAGCGAGAAGAAACAAAGCAAAGTGATACTCACCACGTCGCAGGTGCGTGCAAGTTTTCTTCGCCTTTGGAATGCGATGCTTCTTTGTTAGTTCGCTGGTGGGTCTCATCGAATGCATTATGGAACGTGAATATTCTGTTAATGAAAGTTTATTTACTTGATGGGAAATATTTTTAGGTATATTTCTTCTCTTTTCTTAACATAAATGTTCTATTTTTTACTGTATACATATGGATCTGTTGTTATTAGAGCATGTCATTTTGCTATATAAATATAATGCATATGGAGACATAACATATACAAAAACGAAGAACACATGAAAACTGAGGCCAATACAGAAATTCTGAAATTAATCTGGATTGGGAGGCAAATTATCTTCCAGAAACAGTGTGTTTTGTTCTTGTTACAGGAAAAAAGTTTTATTTTGTAGACAAGTGTTATTTAAAGTTAATATGAATTTCTATTTATTTGTAAGCAAAAATGTTTTACTCACAGTATAGTTCTTAAAATCAAATTAAAATAACAGTGATTAATTTTGTTCTTTACCATGAAATCAACATATTTGAACTTTTATAGCAAAGTTATAGCAAGACATACTTGCTTACAAATTTTTTGACGGTGTGATGGAGAAAGAAGTAGGGGCGTGGTGATCTTTTGCAATACTTTATTTTGATAATAATGATCTAATTATTAGGTACATTACCTTAAATACTGAAGAGAGATTATTTTGTGGCATCAATATTGTAACACTCCCGGTCGTCTCGTGAGAGAACGCCCGGTAAGCGGCCCTGAAATAGCTCAGTCGGTGATGGAAGGAATCGTTAACAGATACTGGTAACATGAAAGAAACACTTTGATCACTGGTAAAATCACTTTTATTCCTGGGCAAAATAATTCAAAATGCCCCAGGGAAGTTACACATGTAAATAGGATCAGAAATCTGAAAATTAGGTGGACAGATAAGAAGATGAAAAGTTAGTAGCCAGTGTAAAGCTTAGAAATTAGGAAGACTTATAGTTAGCATCACAATGGTAACAAATATTACAGATCAGTGTGTCTTAGCGCGACACCGCATTACAGGATTTTCGCAGGGATGAATACCCTGAATTATATTGCCTTGGTAAAGTTTCTTTTTGTGGGCCCGAAACGGGCGCGTTGCCGTCGAGGGGAGGCGGCGGCAACCTTCGCAGAGGGCGCGGCCGGGGCGATGTCCTTGTGCCCACCCAGGCACGCACGTCAGCTGATCGGCCGTCTGAAGGCGTCACCCAAAGGGGGGGCGGCGCGGCCAAGGGAAGGCGGCGGCACGGCCGAGGGAGCGGCGTTGTAACGGCGCCTGGCAGTCTGGTTGAGCTCGGGGTCGGCCAGCAGTCACTCTCGATTTCAAGAGCGTAGTAACCAGTCACGGATTCTTCTGATACTCGTGATTATTCACAATTGCAACTTTGGAAAGTCTAGAAATCCTGCAGCGACACATTCGCTTCACTTTGCAACTGATTCCCGCTTCAGAGAATTTTCTCTGCCCACGTTACTCTGCTCTATTACAATAGCCCACACCGACGTTTTTTCTAAGTCCATCAGAGGCGAACTTGCCTCTGGTCGGTGAATAGCTCTCCCTCCCAGAGAAGTTTCTCTCCCGACTGCCCTGCTTTGAAAGCCAATTTTATAAGTCAAATCTTATTAGGTTAACTTTTACCCCCCACTCGTTTTCTCGCATGTTCTGGCTCCTTAAGATAGTTGCGCCGCTATTGGCCGAAAGAAATGGCGCATTACGTTATTTCGACCAATGGTGACAGGGGTAGTGAATGGAGTTCCAACTCTTTGCATAACTGTGAGCGTCCAGAATTTTCTTTGCCCTTCTAGAACATGCTCGCACAAGACGGGCGTTGTCCGTGAAAGAATTTGTCGATTTCGGATTCACTGGATGTCGATTTCAAAAGCGATCTAGAAGGTTCGCGCAGCTGGCCATGCGAACACGTGCTCCACAGTAAATCTGTCGACGACTGATCCTTTAACGACTTTCTTAATGTGCCGGAGGCGGAGACGGCTGTCAGATAAGCAGGGTTGCGCGCGTGAGGCCATGTCGCAATCTGTTCCCAGTCGAACTCATGGTGGCCGAGTCAGTTTGTTTAATTTAATTTTCCTGGCATGAGGAAATCGGTTTCGCTACAATATATAATCTGCAATATTCTTTTCAAATGTAAATTATTGAAGCTTAAGTTTTGTTTGATCCTACAAAAAAATAATACTTTTAAAATTTAATACCAAACTGTTTTCAGTTTAATCACTTTTCTTAATATACAGGATTGAAAATTCACTAATGTTCTCATTCATAATTAAAAGTTGAACTAAAAAGAGAAAAAAATTGAACTCTTAAAATTAGAAACTGTCAAACCTTAAGATAAAAATTTCATGAATGTTCATTAAAAGGTAAATATTTCAGTGCATGTAAATAAACTTTGAACTTGCAACACAAGAGTAATAGTAATAATTTCCCAAAAATTTCATAACCATCAAAAAGTATATAGCGATGGCAGAAAATCAAAATTTTGTTATTATCAACATGCCTATATTCTCTCGTTGTTATGTGTAGCGACTAACGTAGTGAATTTTTGCATTGAGGCCATTCATAAATTACATCACAAAAATTTGGAGTATTTTGATAACCCCCCTTTCCCACCTGTAACACATGATTGAACCCCCTCCCCCTAAATAATTACGAAACACTTGTGACCCCCCTCACTACCATGTACAGTATGAATAAATATATTACATAACAGCAAAAACCATTTGTATTAATTTTATTTGTGTTATATATTAAAATGTATGATAAATTATGTTAGAATTACTTGGTGATGCTGACTGCACCTAACAATAAGATTCGAGTCAATTTTTGAGTGAAGGAAAGATCCCTAGGCGGGACAATTTCTGACTTGCTGTCTACACTTGCTGTCACGGATGATGCGTGGGTGAGAGAGTGTGCGCAAATTTAATTGGATTCTAGAATATTAGCCTACAACAGATCGGTTTTCAATATTTTCTTTGTAATCTAACAGTTCAATCTATACAAGATTGATAAAAATAATTTCCATTTATTGCAACAGTTAATCACAATTTCTTTAATTTGTTTACACTTTCCATTTAATTTTTTAATGCTTTAGTATGGGAGTGAATGAAATGAATTATTTCAGCAAATGTTGAAAACTTTAAAATAATAATATATCAATGTTGTGTAACACCAAGCTAACACCACTACCCCTATGTAACGCAGCATAATGCTGCCTCAAACCCTCTCGCCCTCCCCGTCCCTCTCTTTGGCATCATGTAATTTACAGATGACCCCATGTGCCAGATCCCCATTGTACCAGTAACACTCTGAATACCTAGTCATTACAGACTGGTTGCAGTATATACACACACAGTACCTTTAATTTTCGTTGTTTCTTCTCGCTACTGAACGTGAATGCGAAGTTGACTTATCCATAGATGTTAGTTATTTGAAATATTTACATGATTGCATATTAATGTATAATAACTTGGTCTTTATCAGATGTTAATGTCGATAGGTGAACAGCTGAAGGATTCTTTCTCCTGAGTTTTATCGGCACTAGTGTGAGATTCCTTTTAACACATAGCACAGTGTTGGCGGACGACCCCGTTGTCCAGCGCAGCGCTGACGGTTTGGCGTGTGCCCGCAGGCGTTCCAGATCGCCAACCTGATCCGCGAGTACACCGAGGTGCTGCAGGCGGACGCGGACCCGACACAGTCGCAACCGAAGCGGCGTGAGGGCGGAGGCGGCGGCGGGGGTGGAGGCGGCGGCGGCGGGGGGCCGCCGGGCCCCGGGCAGGGCCAGGGCCGACGCAAGGGCCCGCCCACCACCCCGGGCGCCGAGCACGGCGACCACCGAGCGGTCAGCATCCTGCACAAGCCCGCGCCGGCGCCCGTCATCGACGCCGCCGCCAGCTAAGAGTTACTGGGGGCCGGAGGCGGCGCAGCGGGGTTCGTGGACGAAGACCTCGTGAGGCTGGCGCGAGAGAGGTCACTGACCCCAGTGCTGCCCCCCACCGGGCCCCGGCCGGGCATGGTGTGGCGGGCTTACTATCTGCAACGGTGCAGCTGCCCGCACCACCACGACGCATGAGCGGGGGGCCCAGGTGCCCCCCTCGCCATGGACACGAGCACGACAGATATGTATATTAAAAAAATTAAACAACAAAAAAAAAACTCGTTGGTTTATCGAATCTCAACATGCTCTTGTACCAGTAATGCGCTGAATACCTAGTCATTACAGACTGATTGCAGTATATACATATATCTTTAATTTTCGTTGGGCTTTCTCGCTACTGGACGTGAATGCGAAGTTGACATATCCAAAGATATGTAGTTTGTTATTTGAAATATTTACATATAAGCATATTATTGTATAATAACTTAGTCTTTATCAGATGTTAATGTCGACAGGTGAACAGCTGAAGGATTCTTTCTTCTGAGTTATATTGGCACTAGGGTGTGATTCCTTTAACATAGCGTAGTGTTGTAGCTCAAGACTTGCATTTCAATATTTGCTGGATTCTTTGCTGTTATGGCATGTGTTTCTGAACTTAATTTTTTGATTAAGGTGGGCTGACTGCTGGTGCTGCTTCTGACTGTAGCATTGAGCTTATCTATTCTATCCCCACCTTTGCCTGTATATACTATTGCAGTCCTTATGTACAAATATTTACAGCGCAAGAGATGTTTCTGGCAATCTCATTTTAATGTGACTAATTCTCTGCTGAGAGAATACAGCATTTGCATTTAGAATGTATTTAGAGATATATTTCATTCTCATGTATACATACACTACAAATATTAAATTTACAGTTACATTTGTGAACTGAAAATGTTCCATGCTCTCTCATGTTGTGAACATTGCAGGAAGACTATCAAGAGAACAAATATTATATATAAATATACATTTAATACATTTTAATTTTGTGTTGCTCCTATATAACACTGTTAATTTTCAATCCAAATAATTCTTGTCTTTTACGCTGTGGGCATGAGATACACTTGAATTGACATATGGGTCCAGGTGATCTTCTATAAAGACTGAAATGCATGCTCTGCCCTTGAGTGAGGCACATATAGAGGAGCCTGTGGGTTGTTTGGTGTTGCCTGTTGTGAACTCAGTGTTCTGATTTATTCAACAGTTGGCGTGATGTGAAGTCTCTGAATATATGTTACTGTATACATACTTAGATTACTCATCTACGAGGTTTATTCTTTCTCAAGGAATATCACCAAGGACTGCAGTGTTTTGTTCTAGTGTTGATTGTTACTTCATGAAATTCAGATGTGGTAGTGTTTTCTCTAGCATGCTGGATATAAAAGTTTCAAGCACAGCTTTATGGGGTCTTTGTTTTATACGGAATATACTTCTAATAAAACAAACAATTTAGGTATGATCTCATTTTAACTTTCTTCTAGCAGTTGCCATTGTGAACATTAGCTCTGCTCCTTGAAGCATTACTGCAAATGAAGATAGTTGCTATATGCTGATGAACAAGTATACTTCTAAAATACAAGCATATGTATTAACAAAAAGGAAAAAAAAGTCTGTGTGCGCACAGCTACCATTACAATGTTTCAGATTTTGACCATCAATCACATTAGAAATTCTGTTAGTTTTCTGCATTATGACATGTTATGACTAATCATAGCTACCGAAGAGTTAAGGAATGCCTCTCTTTCGAGACTTTTTCATAAATACAATCAAATACTGAAGAAATCATGTGGAGAGGCATCGCCTTACTGACTGGACCAAATATGAAGTAGGAGATAAACCAGTTTGAAAATTTGATAGTCAGTTTTTCTGCTCTGATTTGTGGATGACATGAGAATGAATTTAATGTTTTGTGAGTATTTATGGATTAATCTAACATTTCAGTTCCAGTGTCTCTTATGTATTCCAGTCATAATATAGGTGCTAATTTTAATTTTAAATATTTCTTTTTGTTTATATTTATAATGCACATCATAAGTACTTGGAAAACAATGATGTGAGTTTTAACGTTAATATTATAAAATTAATCTTCTTAGATAATAATGACAATTTATAAATATGAAAAGTTTTACATGATGGTTTTGCAGTGTCTCAGCTTTGTACATCAGGGTGTGAATGAAGATTAAGATAAGGGTATCCATAAGATACCCTTTTTTATGATTACATTTACAAATATGCTCAGTATATATGAGAAAAGTAATAAATCAAATGTGGTTTTGAATAACATTGTACAGTAATTTGTATTGAGGAAGAGACTTAAGATATTTTAATTTCTCTACTGTTTGAAATAGAAGCACTGGTGTAATTGGTGCTGAAGCAAGAATTTCGCACCCTGTTTGTACTTTGTGCTGCATGTTGGACATTGCATGATGTATGTGTAATGTATGCTCTTGGGTGCCCACAATTCTCATGGGGACAGAAAGCTTGCGTCAACTGTGATTTGTAAAATGTAGAAGGCTGTAGGAATGATAATGTTGATATAAACTCAATTTGTAACATTTACCAGTGGTTTTTACTTCTCCTTCACACATATTGACCAAAAACAAACACTTGATCATATTGAACATGTTCTGTACATTCTCTTTCCTTCCACATTCCCAAACACCTATAAAAGTGTCAATGGATATTTGAAAATGGATACATGCATGTACTAATGAGATCATAATGTAAATTTTTTTATGAATTGCCTCTATGTCATACTTCATATGCTTTCAGCTTCATATGGCAGAATTGTCGAGTCCACAAATGTTTAGTAGGTATATGTTCTTCTTTGTGTAGCCTACTAGATATTCATATATATTTTTTTTCTGTTAAACACAATATGGTTGTGGTTTAAGGTTTAAAGGGAAAAAAAAAAATCAATGAGCAAAATGCATTTTTATTAAAAGAAATAAAAATTAAAAAGAAGGAGCCAGTTTATGAATCGACCACTTGTCCACTAACTTCAAAACATGCCACGACTTGCTTGTTTTGGTCCAGGAAAGAGAACTCAAGGTCAACACGAACCTGAAAATATAAACCCACAATTACTATTTGTATTTATGTTTAACAATTGCAGACAGCGTTAATTTTTCTTAGCCCAGGAGAAGTTTGTATATCAATATAGCAACCAGAAAATTGTTTATGTAGAGTTTCTAATGTTTTATGTTATAGTGAAAGCAAGATAGAAAACACAATTTAATTGAGTGTTTATAATTTGTTTCCAGAATCTAAGATAAATGCCTTTTAGAGACAATATCCCAGAATCCCAAGATCCTTACTCACCTATACAGATGCCAATTGTGTAAGTGATACATTTTGGACTTTAAAAAAAAAACTGAATTATGCTATATTAATGAAATTGCTGCACACAATCATTTCAAATTCTGTTCTTCTTGATAATACAAAATATGATACTTTATTATCACTCTTACAAAATTTCAAAATGTAGAAAATGAAAACAAACATTTTTAAAGGAGATAATTCCTAGTCCTGAATGTATTGTATTTTAAATAGTCCCCAAATATTGTAAGTAGTTTACATTAATCAAATATCAATATACAAATCAAATGAAATATGCTGTCAAATGATATACACTTGTGCATTAATTATGTTAACTTGACATATAGACTGAAGACGGGAGACTTGGCTTGATCTTTGGGCTGGCCCCCAAGAAATGCTTTTGATATTTGATGTACATTGTACTAATTTGAATGATGTATCTAATATGAATGCTTGGATTTTGCATTTCTTGACATGTCTATTTTTGTGCATTATAATGGCTCGATATTAAATTATGTATATATAAATTATAGATCCTTTACATAAAAAGAAGAATTTAAAAACCTGCACTTAAATTCCCCAAAGAATTTGAGATTTTCATGCAATGGAATAGTACAAGGCGACATGGTTTTTTGTGAATACTGTTTTTAGAGTTAAGCATCAGGAAACAATATTCCAAAAATATTTTTGGAAATTTTTTCTGCTAGTCTATTATTGTTTTAAATTTCACGGTGATCTAGAAAGACAGTAAACATTTTTTAAGAAAATTTCCAAAACTATTAAAAAGGGATTCTTTGATAATAAACGCAATGGTTTCTTTTACTTTTTCAAAAACATGAAGTTGTAATGAAAACTGGTTTATTTGTCTTATTTATTAAACACACAAAATTTCTGACATAAAAATAACACCTGTACCTAGAGGGGAAAAAAATGAAATTTTTAATCTGCTCATCCATCAAAGAGTATCAGTATCATATGACTGTACCTTCATAGACTTTACACTTTTGAGTTCAGCTCAAAAGTGCTACATTGTATTACGTAAAATTGGTTAACTGGCATAAGTAAAACAATTCAAAATAAGTGTTTCTAAGTTATCATAGTGTCTAATTCTAAAAACTTAGTTATTGCCAGTAATTAGGTTTCACAAAGACTTCATTATAACATTAAATGAAACTCGTTTTTATTCTAACGGCCAGATAAAATTAGTTATGTTCATTTCTTGTTTTCTTTTTGAAGATGTGTACATACAGTACATATGTTTATCATTTTGAAGCTTGAATAATGGGCAAAAAAACAGCAACAAGTGGACCTTTTAATTTTGTTTAATTTGTTCTTAAAACTTGTTGGTTTTACTTATTGAATGTGCATTTATAATAGAAAGATAATTTGTGGGGACACGGTTCATAATCACATCTCCAAACACTATGTAAATAGACATACCTATTTACAGTGTTTTAATTTTTTTTTTTTGTAACAGTTATCAATGACCAGATCAGATTAAATAAAAAGTGATATAACCAAGAAAATGTTTTTCAAAATACTGCCATTGTGGACAGAAATGACATTTCTGTGGAATATTTAAGGATCATGAATGATGATCCCTTTTCCTTCCATACCAAAAACAAAAAAAACAAAAAAAATATATTATTGCAAGATCTGTTTCAAAGACATATTGCACTCATGACTTCAGGTGTTTGAAAATACCTAATGGAATTTCTAAAGAAACTCTTAAGAAAAGTTCTTAATAAACATACCTTAGGGTAGATGGAAAGAATAGGCATTTCCAGATGGTAGATAACCTCTTCACCAGATTTCAGTGGGCATTCACTGTTTGTAAGACCATTACAGGCATTTGGATCAGGGAGAGGATATTCAATGGTCACCCCAAGGGAAGTAGCCATAACCTTGGTGGCCAGAGTTGACACTGTGTGATCTATAAAATACATTCAAAATATTTATGTAATGTGATTGGACATTAATCACATAGGTTAATCAATTATCGCAAGACAATTTACCAATAACTGAAAACATTACTGAATCTTTAACAAAATTTTAAAATTCCAAATAATTGATAAACTATTTTAAAACTTAAATAAATAAGCTTTGGAAATCAAAAATTTTGGAGTGCTGGCATGTGTTTGATCATATTTTGGGCTTTGAGAAAAATGCTTAAGAAATAAATTGAAGCACCAATACAGAGATTTAATCACTTTACAACAAATTTGCAAAATGGGTAAGTTAGCAGGTATCTCTAATAAAATTTTCCCAGAAATTTAAATGTCTCATTTGCTCTGGAAAGAAAATGGAGAAGTATAAAAAATATCTTAAAAGGAATATGCTTCACATGTTAACTTTTTCTTTGGTATGCAAATTCTGTTGTACTTGTGACAGTGCATCAAAAATTCGTATTGAATCGGAAATTTTTCTGGAGAGGCCTTAGAAAATTCCATCCACCTCTATTTACACCAATGTTTCAAAAGGGAATTAAAGTGAAATCTTTCCACCCACAAATAAATTTTAATATCGAAAATAATTTATTTCATCAAAACAAATTTTAAAAAATCAAAAACTTGGCATTTTCACATCCTTTATTGAAATGATTTTTAGACATTTTAATACATTTTTAGCCTTTTTTTTATATGAAAATGAAAACTTTTATAAGAGTTATTTTAATCCCAATACAAAAATTGTCTCAATTGAAACCTCAATTGACTTTGTTTACAAATATCAGAATTTCAGAAAGTAAGTAATTACTTGGCCCTAGAGAACAATTTTATCCGCTTTTAACTTGCATTATGATATATTATTTAATAATGAAAAAAGGCATGTTAAACTAGCATTTGACCATTGTACTTACCAATCAAGAAGTCAACATCTGCAGCAATGTCACGCCCACGAATGAATTTGCAGGGCAAAGACTCACAACCTGGAATATCCACATAGACAGGAGCCTGACCTGTCTTACCTGTTAATTAAATGAATATTTAGCATAATTATAAATTAATTTTCATGTGATATGGAGATTATGTGATACAAATTTATTACTGGTAGAATAATTGAAAGATGAAAATGAGAATAAAGATTTTGTGCATGGGTACTCAAATGTCTTGATTGATTCATGGGTTGCTTCTATTTTTTTCTTCGTCTTTTTCCAAATGCTATAGAGATAAGTCTCTCATTCAAAACTGAATGGTGAAGCAAACATACATGAATTGATAAGGCTTGATATTACCAAAGTTTTTGGCTTAAAGGGTAAAAATAACATTGAATATCGACATTTGACCACTATGTCCTTTTTGAACAGGAGTAAAACATTATTAGCTACTACGATTCATGTCCAATGCTAGATACTATAAGAAATATTTGAACAAAGCCGTGGTTGACAACTTTTCAACACATGAAAATACTTTTAAAACGGCTCACAGGGTCGGCGACGCCACATAAACTATCTCTACATAGTATTTGAGTAACTGCAAATACGCATGTGTGCGGATCCGTCACTCATGGTTAGACCACTTCCCATGCATCAATCGAGACATATGTGGTGTCATTCAATGTGCCTTGGTCTCCTGGTGGAGATCTGATCATTTGTTTTCGGATCCGGCCAGAAGGTGCTGAGAAATTTCCAAAAAACGTGGTTTCTTGTGACAAACTTATTAAATTTCAAGAACTTCAAGTGAATACGAGGAAAACTAAACAGTGAGTAATGCTACAAAATGAAAGCACAATAAACTTATTATGTTCGGCTTCTCACAGTTACGTACTTAAGCATGCAAATACTGGTTTTCAAATGAATGTGACTAACAACTTATTCTTATTAAACCTAAGATCTTTTTCTCTTAAACATACAAAAAGTCGTCTTTTACTGAATCATATGTAGTTGTAGATTTTTGGACATACTTTTTGGAACTAATTGAAAATTATCTTATTAGAGAAAAACGCTGAAGAACAGCTTACAAGTGACATTTTATGTGCATTTTTGTGTTCATTAGCATAAAAACATACACAATGGGAGCTGTACTAAATTCTGACTATTCGCACCATCCATACCTGCCATGCTCTAAATTGAATGTAATAGTCTGAAAGCTTATTTTATTGTAAAGTACCATAAAGTTTAGAATTATAAGGAACGTACGTTTATTAGGAATAAATAAATTATTTCCATGACAAATTTCCAAACGTTTTAAATATTTCGTATGCCGAAAAGTAAGTGCTGCTCACGAAACGACGAAGTTTCGTGGGTCCGCGATGCGATAAAAATCATGTTTTTTTTTCAGCTCTACTTGTAATCTACGGAAGCGTAGTCGGCAAACTGAAAACTTTAGGTCGTTGTCCACGTAAAACGACTTTCTTTAACGGATCTTCAAAATAAATTAGTCAACGGATTCAAAAAAGTCACGGAGTGACTTAACTTTTCTGTGATGAAGCAGTTCTAACGTGAACACGTGAACAGTGTGTTGGAGACCAAAAACTGCGCGTTTACAATTCTTGAGAAAGTAAAAATATACGATTGACGTTGAGTAAAACTCATTATTATATTATATTTTCTAAGTATGTTGTAATTAATGCATGATATTTGTTTAATGCCAAATGTACACTGGGCAAAAAGCGAAGCTGTTTTCTCCACTGAATATTATTCAGTTTTATTAATTGTTTTAGAGTAATTTTACTTTTTTGTTATTATAAAAGCGAATCTGTTGTTTTAATCATAATGACGGTACTATCATAAAAATGTTTCATTTCTTTTGGACTACAGAACAATTTTCATTACAAATGTATAACAAACATTCAAACAGCCCCGGCGGATAATGTGCGTATAGTGAGTAGCTATACCTACACAAAAAAATACGAGTGGGTAAAATACCCATTCGAATATGGTTGAGAGAAATATTCCATAAACGTCAAATTCCAGAAATTACTGAAGTTTGTCGGTATTACGTCGACTCAAAACGTATATGCGATCTACTACAATATGTTGCTAGATCGGTTCAACAGTATTGCGATTTTACATCTTTATAGCACATAACCGGCCAAATTGTTTTGCAAACATTGTTAAATGAGTTTATATGCAAAGCGCAGCGCTGATTTTGCATTGTAAAAATGAACTGCTGAAGTTACATAAAATAAATGGAATATCAATTTAATGATAAACATGACAATTTGATGAAGAAAAATTATTTGTATTTTTTGTTTCATAAAAATTTTCGGGAGTGATGGAGGGGGGAGGAGAACCCCACCCGGGTTAACAACCCACTCGCATTTAACATCAATCGCCCAAAGAAATGCCCAGAACTGTTGCAGTAATTTTCAGAGTGTATGTGATTTAAAATGGTAAAAATGGTTTTTATTTTTTAACTACAGCTCAGCAATCGAAAAAATCTGGAAAAACTCACGTTTTGTGTTTTAAGAAGAACTTTTGAGATTTTTTCAAGCCCCTCCCCAGGTTCTAAGGCAGTGAAAATTATTTTTTGTTATTAAAAAAACAAAACAAAATCGTGTTGGAATTTGGTGCTGAGTAAATATAAAAAAAAATATTTTTCTGATAGTATACGTTATTTTGTTATTTTTAATACTTTTTCAGTCATATAAAATGGTGTTACGTTGACGTAAGAAATAAAATAAAAACACGTTTCTGGCGGTAGGGGGATGTGGGTGGTGGGTCGGGGGCTAAGAAATCTTATATTAAAATTATCAAAAATATTATATTTATGATAGTATTATAGTGTAACTACTTATATGCCATTTGGTTTAGGGGAATTTTTTACCATCTTATGTGGGGGGGACCCTTTGCCCCTCACCCCCCCCCTATAAAAGATCCGAAATCCCACCTCTGCATATCGCGATGCATATCGATTTTCGTTGCTTCATGCACGATTAGCGTTGCTTCTATACAGCAGTTATTATTATATCTTTGGGCTCCACTATCAGATTATCGTCAAATTATCGTGTGACCAGTGTGTGGTACTCTGCAAATGAGTAATCATTTAAATTGGGGTACATTTGCGACGGCAGAACATACATTAAAAGAATGCACACGAAGAGTTGCATAATCTTTCCGCGAGCGTTCTAAAGGTACTCACAAGATTTGAAGGGCGTGGCGGTGGCGATGGCCACGAAGGCCAAAAAGACGATGGCGCGGATCATGGTGGCTGGAGGCTGCTGCTGCTGCGACTGCTGCCAGAAGATGCTTCATTTCAGCTAATCGTGCCTCTTTTATACCTTCCAAATGCTGATAAGGCGTCTCTACCCTACCCCTTCTTCCTTTTTCGATATGGCATAGCAGTCATAACTGATAGAAGCACTAGAGAATACCTGTTGAAACATCTGGTGAAAGAAAATGTCCTGGGTGACGTTATTTTCTCATGGGATCGGTCCAGTTCGTATGTTGGTTCCAACTTAAAATATCTCAAAAAGCCTCGATGTCAGAAAATTTTTAATAGAGATTTGTTGTTGTTATACATTGC
>JAZDUA010000725.1:180000-225000 GCA_038098605.1 Gryllus longicercus | reverse complement strand
GTACTTGTACATTCTCTATTTGGTTACTAATTTTATCATTTGCGATTACATAATCTATCAGTGATCTGAAGCCTCTGGCACTCCAGGTGAACTTGTGTATTTCTTTTTTTCCTGAAAAAGGTATTAGCAATTTTCAACTTATTGAAGGCTGCAAACTGTCTAAGATCTTCTCCGTTTTTATTTAAGTGCTGTACTCCAAATACCCCGACAACTCCCGGAATCGGAATGTTACCAACCCTGGCGTTTAGGTCGCCACAGACGAGGACATGATTACTTTTGTTTATTTTGCTTATTTGTTTTTGAAGATCGTCATAAAACGTCCGTGTGTCTTCTTTCCTTCCTTCTTCTGGGGCATACACGCCTATAAGTATTAAGTGGCCCCTCTCTATTTTGAATTTGCACGTCGCAATTCGCTCATTTACAAAGGAATACTCCACTATCCTATTTTTCCACCTCTTGTTAACCATAATTGCTACCCCACTACTTGCCCGTCTATTTTGAGTTACTCCACAGTAGATCATCGTATAATGTTTCATATCTTTTGTACGTTTCAGCTTTTTTTGGTTTCCGTTATGACAGCTATATCTATTCCTTTTTCGTTTAGTTTGTTATCTAGTTCTTTTTCTTTATTACCTAGCCCTCTGACATTCCAGGTAGCTAGTTTTAGTCGTCCCGTAATACCGAATCGTTTATCCTTGGCATGCTTAAGTTGTTTCCACGATCCATCCAGTTGTGCATTGTGAAGAGAGCCAGTAGTTATTGAATCCCCTGGCCGCGTTACGAGCGCTGCGCAGGTTAAGTTAGGTAGTGGGGCTGCCACCTCACAGCTTCCAAACAAGCTGGGTGGTATTTTGGGCCACCGACCCTACGCGGATTGCCTTTACTGGTCTAAGAGTTCCGCCTACCCTTTCGAGGACAGTCTCGCCATGTCGAAGCCGGAGATCTACGTCGGAACTTCCTCTTCTTCGTTCAGGTCCTCTTCTTTGGGGCCTCTTCTAACGCCGGTGTCCTCTTCTGGAGTACTTCTTCGTCTGACCCCTCCCCTTCGACCTGTCTGGCAAGGGAGGCCCTACCAGTAGCTACGCCGGCATAGCTCTCAGGTTCACAGGGGCACACAAGCTCCACCACCACGTCAAGGTCCTGTACTCCCTAGGTGGGACTGCATTTAATTATAAAACAAAATACTTATTTCTATGTTTGAGGGAAAATTTATATATTTTTTAGTTGATAGGCATGAGCAAATTTACTTCGATCGAGAACACTGGATCAACCTCGGTATAGACCTAGGTCCTTATTGTAATCTTATGAATTCCCAACACATATGCTCAAACTCGTATTTTTTTACATTATTGTTTAAGTCAGTTGTTGCTGGTTTTAAATTCACAACTTCGTTTTTGCTTGTTGATACATTCTATGTTAATAAGGAGTCATTAAATTGAAAGAGAAGAAATAACGTGCAGTAATTTTTAATATAATTGTATGAAGATCGTTTTTTTAATCTCTTCGAGTCCTTTAACAGCGAGACAAGTAGGAGAATCGCGCATCTTCGCATCTCTCTCACAGCAACATTTTTTTCTAGCAATGTCAGATTGCCAATCAGAGCAGAACTATTACTATATGTATCACTTTTATAAATTTTACATTGATTATAATTTGTTTATCACAGTTTCAAAGGATTGAATATCTTCGATATGTATATTGTTTTGATATATTTGTTTTGTTTTGTTATATACGAGCGAGTTTTCTTATTTACCACGAGTGCAATTGTACCCCTTTATACACATGTGACGTGGAATACTTTTTCCTTTCCATTTGAGAATTAATTTAAATTTTGAGAAATTACCTACATCTTTACCATTCGAGACAAACTTGTTGATGGCGTATTTCTTCTGAAACACTAGTGGTGCTAAAACAACATGTACTTTCTCGCCATTAGTAATGGTTATGTAATACTATTAATACCACATTTTCCGTAATTTTGTTGTTTGGAAACTCATTGGAAGTCGTTGAATATTTGGTGTGAAAAATAAGCAGAATGCAAGAAAGTAAAACATTTAAAAGTGAATAAATAATACATTACTGATAGATTTGGAAAACTAACAGATAGAAAGTATATAATAGTAATTATTAAACTCTATGATATTGTAAATATGCTACTAATATATAAAAGGATTCGTTTTTATTACCACGAATAAAAAGTAATCATTATCGCCTTTTGTGATCTATGCGGTGTTACAACAGTGGATAACAACAATCAACAAAGACCGCTCATCTATTCGTTTTCACATTTAACATAACTAAATTACACGATATAAAAAGAAGTACCATGAATATAATATAAAAATATTAAAATGTAATATGAAATAATATATAAAATGTAATCATTGTCGTTGTTGGTTGTTGTGGTTGGTATTGATGCGGCAAGTCCTTACCACCGTGCGGCAAGCCCCTACCACCTTGCGGTAACCCGCCACCACCATGCGGCAAGCCAGTACGCGGAGGTCCCTTACCACCGTGTGGCAAGCCCTCACCATAACGCGGCACCCCCTCCCCCCACCATCATGCGACTTTAATTGCAGCTGCCCAAAACAAATGCGCTAAGAATAGAACTGAAGGAACGAAAAAAAGAGTCAGAAAGAAATTGTTCAGATTTCTACTGTACTGATGTGATGATAAATACAGAATGGACAGAGGCGGGGTACAAGCCAAGGCATGTGATTACGTATTAAAGAGTGCAATTACGAGCACTTACGTTAAAGAGTGCAGTTACAGTTCGTAGCAGTATCCTTTCGAAGCGTTTGAAGAAAACATTTGTAGCCATTTTTGGGAAAATGGCATTTGAGTGTTTCTGAAAATGCCCATTTTGAGCTAGTTTTGTCAGCAAATGGTTGAGTTTTCGAAAAGTTTTGTGTGACTTTATTAAATCACATGTACTCGTACATACAATATTGTGAACAAATTGCCGCTAAAGTAAATATTAACGACGTGAGACAAGTAAAAAAATACTTTTTTGTAATTTTTGAAAAAACTAGAGGGTAGAGCAATAGGACGTTTATGTCATCTTATAGAGTGCATTTAGCACAATCCCTATCAACATTTTAAAGAAAAAATTGTACCCGTTTTTTGATAAAATCTTATTTTTGTAATTTTTTAAAATTGTACAAATGGCACGCGATATTACCCGAAAACTACTAAAATTTTCAAAAAAATGTATATGACCGTAAAGAAAGAACAAATTGTGGATAACAAATTTCATTTCAAGGAAAAAATATCCTTAATTTTCTAGGAAGACCCGAAAAATTCAAACTTTTGAAATTTTCGAAAACTAAGCGTTAACCCTGAAAATTCGACTTATGTGCCCTTTAAAACTCTATTTTACTCTATTCTTAGAAGAAATTTATAGAAAAAATTGGAGCCATTTTTGAGAAAGTTTTGAAAATGACCCAGGGGTATTTATAAAGTACCATTAAAAACTAATGAATGATTTTCAAAATCGCTGTTTCGACTCACGCAAAATGGACAGGGGTTTCTTCAATTTGAAAAAGATCCTACATATGGTTTAGGCGCTAGTGTTGTTCACATACACCAGACAGGCAGACGGACGGACAGACAGACGGACTGACGTTTTGAAAAACAAACAAACAAACAACTTTTTCGGTTTCAGGGGACCCCAAAACGTATATTTCCTTTGAAATTTCAAAATTGACTTTCCGCAGCATTACACAGCTTTCCCTATACTACGAATATTATTCCGTATATACGTAGGTATACGGTAAAAAAATAGAATTTAAACTGCGCAGTTGCAGACACATTGTGAAGAAAGAACGCTACAACCTATGTTTATCACACCACACCACCACGATCACAGCACTATTTCGTAATAGAGTTCCGAAAATATACTACGGTGAAATTGCCTCTCCTAACTTATGACGTCACGTTCGTGACCATTTACGAACCCCTCGTCCCCTCCACAGTGGATTTTCAACTCGCAGGAGCGGTGCGTACAGCCGGCTTGAATGACTTCCTTAAGTTGTACAGTGTACTAGACTTAAGACGAGAAAAGTAACCAATCAAATGTGGTTTTGAAATACATTATGCAGTAATTAGTGTTGAGGAAGAGACAATATATTTTGATTTGATTTACTTTGCTGAGCTTTGAAATAGATGCACTGGTGTAATTGGTGCTGAAGCAAGAATTTCACACCTTGTTTGTACTTTGGGCTACCTTTAGACATTGCATGATGTATGTTTAATGTATGAGATTGGGTGCTCACAATTATAATGGAGATAGAAAGTTTGCATCAAACGTGATTTGTAGAATGTAGAAGGCTGTAGGAACGATAATGTTGATCTAAACTTAATGTGTAGCATTTACTAGTGGTTTTTACTTCTCCTCCACATATGTTGCCCAAAAACAAACACTTGATAATATGGAACGTGTGCTGTAAATTCTTTTCTTTCACATTCCAAAGCACATCAAAAATGTGTTTAAACCTGAACCTGTACAAGCCGGAATCCTGCCTGGTATTTTACTCAGCATAAAACGGAATGTGTCCAACGCGGAAACGGAACGGTTTTAATGTCGCATAGTAGAGAAAATCTTTATAAAATGGAATTCCTGCAAATTTAATGCATTTGGCAGAGACACGAAATATTCGTAATGTAATGAATGTATCTACAAGTCTGTTTTAAATTCTACATCCCACGCGATTTAGTCGTGGCAACTCCACTGTGAAGGAGAAGGGCTTCAGCTGACAGCGTAGAATTCGTCCTTGGGGTCACCTGTCTCTCAAGACGTAGGCCATGTGGGAATTCCCCGTCCTCTCTGAGCGTGGGAATTTGTATGGGCATGGCTTCTTTTCGCGCCTCTCCCTGCCTCTCGTTTAAAATCGCAACCCCTCGACCAGAGAAGCATTGTTCAAGGTCTTGCGAGGGTATCAGAAAATCATAGTGTTCTGGGCTGTGCGTTGAAAGAGTCAGCAAACATTCCGATTTCAACCATTAGGCAGTGAGGTGGTGTGTATCTTTCTGAGTTTCATAACCAGTTTAACAATGCGAAAGCCATAAAACTCTAACATTAGATGAAAAGGACGAACGTATGGAAGCAAGAGAAACTCAGAAGCTCTCAATGAAGAATGTTGAATATTCATTTATTGCTAATCTCAAATACATACTCTATATGTAAATCTTTTTTAATAATCACAATAAAATCTTGTAATTTTTACTTTAATTACTTATTTTCTAACACTAATTTACTAGTTTCGGAACAGAAATATCAATATCACTAGTGTTGTTAAATGGACAACACTGCATAAAACGGAAACCTCCGTAAACCGGAACTGTTTGGTCCCGTTCGATTCCGGCACAGACAGATTTTACTGTACAAGTGTCAATGGATAATTGAACATGAATACAAGGATATACTAATGAGATCATAATGTAAAATTTGTGTGAATTGTCTCATCTTCATACTTTATACTTCATATGCTTTCAGCTTCATATGACAGAATTGTCGAGAGCTCACTAATATTTAGCAAGTAGGCCATGAATATTCTTCTTCATGTAGCCTTTTTAGTATTTTTTGTTAAACACAATATGGTTATGGTTTAAAAGAAAAAAGAAAAATCAATGAGCAAAATGAATGTTTATTAAAAGAAATAAAACTCAAAAACAGGTGACAGTTTATGAATCGACCACTGTTCCACTAACTTCAAAACATGCCACGACTTGCTTGTTCTGGTCCAGGAAAGAGAACTCAAGGTCAACACGAACCTGAAAATAAAAGCCCACAATTACTATTTGTATTTATGTTTAAACAATTGCAGACAGCATTTATTTTTATGAGATGTTTGTAAATCAAGATAGCCAACATCAAATTATTTGAATGGACTTTTTGATAATTTGGCAAGGTTTATAATTATTTCATGAAAAATGCCAACGATAACGCACCACAACACCTATATTTTGATTATTTACTAGACAGTGAAAGGGAGATTTGAGAAAAGGGAAAAACACACTTTAATTGAGTCTCTATAATTTGTTAAACTATGAAACAGATATCCCTTGATAATGAAAATAATTAATTCAAATTTCTTTTAATTATATTTTCAATTTTGTAATGAAAAGAATTTCATTCGTCTTGTTTATTAAAACACATTAAATTTCTTACTTGAATATAATACCTCTACCCGGAGGAAAAAAATATATTTAAAAATTTAATCAGCACATCTGTTATCAAGTATCAAGATTATATGACTGCACCTTCTTACCCTTTGAATTTTGAGTTCAGCTCAAAATAAGGAAATCATATGGTGTGAAATTGGGGAACGAGCATTTGGAAGACTATTCAAAAAAAAAGAATTTCTATGTTATCATAGTGTCAAATTCTAGAAACTTCATAATTGCCTCCAATTAGGTTTAACAAAGATTCCATTATAACATTGAATGAAACCATTATATTTCTAAGGGCCAGTAAAACAGAGAAAATTGGTTATGTTCATTTCTTGTTTTCTTTTTGAAAAGGTGTAAGAACTGTTATTCTTGTTTCTGATTTTGAAGATTGAATAATAAACAAAAAAACAAGGAGCCACTGAGACTTCGTTCGTTATAACTTAAAATTTGTTGATGGTTAACTCAGTGAATGAGCATTTACCATAAGAAGAGAATTTGTGGGAACATGTTTGATAATCGCATCTCCAAAGACTGTGTAAATAGGCCAACATATTTACAGTGTGTTTTAATTTTAATTTTAACAGTTATCAGAGTCTAGATCAGATGAATTAAATAAAAAGTTATGTAACGAAAAAAGAAAAAGAAAAAAAAAAGAAAAAAAAGTTTTTCAAAATACTGATATTGTGGACAGAAATGACAATTCTGTGGAACATTTACAGATCAAGTAGAAGAAAAAGGAACTCTGTGAGAGAGTTCTCAATAAACTTACCTTAGGGTAGATGGAAAGAATAGGCATTTCCAGATGGTAGATAACCTCTTCACCGTCTTTCAGTGGGCATTCACTGTTTGTAAGACCATTACAGGCATTTGGATCAGGGAGAGGATATTCAATGGTCACCCCAAGGGAAGTAGCCATAACCTTGGTGTTCAGAGTTGACACGGTGTGATCTACAAAATACATTTAAAATATTTATGAAATTTAATAGGACATTCATTACTGAGATTTATCAGTTATTGTAAGGAAAATTGTTAATAATGGAAAAGTTACTATATCTTCATCAAAACTTAAAAATTTGATCAGTTCTGTAATCACTTGGATAAATCAGCTTAGAAAAACAAAAATTTAGATAACATCTTTCAAGGACTGTGAGCATGGGTTGGTTCATGTATTGTGCTTGGGAAAAAAGAGTCAAAGAAATAAATTGTAGTACAAATACAGAAAATTTGCAAGATGGCAAAAGTAACTGGCATCTCTAACACACTTTTCCCAAGTTTTTGAAGGTCTCTTTCAGTTGCTCTGGGAAGAAAATGGAGAAGTATAAAAAATATCTTGTGAGGAATATGCTGAACATATTTTTCTTATCTTTGGGATGCAAATTCTGCCCTGTGTGTCAAAACTTCTTATTGAATCAGAAATTTTTCTGGTGAGGTCAAAAAGTTTCATCCTCCTCCTATTTGCACCAATGTTTTAAGGAAGAATAAAAGTGAAATCATTACATCAACAAATAAATTCTAATATCAAAAATAATTTATTTAATCAAATCTAATTTTTAAAATATCAAAAACTTAGCATTTCCACATCCATTATCATACTGATTTTTTAAATATTTTAATAATTTTGTTTATTCATTACAAAAATGAAACATTAAATCCTGGAGAATAATATTATCTAGACTTAACTTATGTCATTATATATTAAGAAATTGTGAAAAAAGGCAAATTAAATTGACATTTGACCTCCATACTTACCAATCAAGAAGTCAACATCAGCAGCAATGTCACGCCCGCGAATGAATTTGCAGGGCAAAGAGTCGCAGCCAGGAATGTCAACATAGACTGGAGCCAAACCATTCTTACCTGTTAATTAAATAAACAATAAAATGTAGCAAATTTATAAAATAATTTACACATTCTGAGAGATATGGTGATAGTCATAAAATTATTACTATTATAATAATTGAAACATTACAATGATGAGGGCAAATATTTTGTGCATGGGTATTCAGATATCTTGAAGGATTCTTGAATTGCTTCTTTTTCATAATGCTTTGGTGATAAGTCACTCATTCAAAACTGAAGGGTGGAGCAAACATATGTGAGTTGTTAAGGTTTTATATTATTCAATGTTTTTGAGTTAAAGGGGAAAATAACATTGAATATGGACATTTGGCTACTATGTACTTCAAAAATATTAAGGTATCGGTGAATACTGCTGAAGTAGGTCAGCTTTTAAAATTACTGAAGTACTTAGGGTATCCTCTCTTTTTCTCCGGTAACTAATGAAGGAATGCAGACCTGCTGCATTTAGTGTAAAGAGATAAAGTGTAACCTTACCTATAAATTTTTAAAAGCTGGTTCAATAAAGGAACATGGCCCGACATAGGTGCATTTACTTTACTATTTCAATTTACTAAAACTCTTGGGCACTTTAACTCAATGTAAGGTAGTAAGTAAGAATGGTGTAGGAAGTAATAATAACTAATTTGCAACAATTCTTTAAAACAAATGTTGGGGAAAATATGACTTAATAATAGCTTCTGTAGAACTTCTTGTATTGATTTAAATAATTTGAAATGATAGATGTGTATTTGAAAATAGAAATTGTAAACAAGAAACATTTTAGACACAGTTTTAACTAACCCTTCTTTTTAAATGGATGTACCTCAAGGAAAACAATGTCAATGTAATTGTAAAGATTGAAAATATTTTCAGTAAAGATTTTCAAATTGTCGAGGTAGTTGAACTGTAACATCGGGGATTCGGGGTTGCCAATTAAGAACAATGCATGAACCAGAACACTGCATAAAATTAAAAAATTACAAACTGGCTTTGAAATATAAACACAAACTCAGGGGGGAAAAGAATATTCATTCATTTCTGCTAGTTGGTAATGACTTAACAATGTGAATTTTAAAAAAAATAAAATTATAGCTGGCTGGAGAAGATAAATCTATATTTAAAATTATTTGTTATTTCGAGGAAGGAATCTTTTTTAATTTTCTTGGAAAAACAAATGTATTATTCCTTCATTTAAACCCCTATAATTTTGCCTCCTTGCAACCTTGTCTCCCTCTCATTACCCCCAAGAGGAATCTCATGTACACTTGTGCAACATGTGTAACATTTTAAAATTTAAAGCTTTTAAAGAATATAATACTTTAATCAAATGATTCAGAGCATTGTTCTCTATAAGAACCAAGAGAATAAAAAATGTTAAGCCGTTTTTGAGAAAATCTTATTTACCTATTTTTAGAAAATCAATGTGAATTGATTCAATATACGGTTACCATATTCCATTATGAAAAAAAGAGGACAATTCATATAAAATGTTTTAATAGAATAATATATTTTTCTTAAAAACAAAATATTTACTATTGACAAAATTAATACTTAAGTCATTGTCATCACTTTCACAATCACATGATATCTGATGATCACTTCTTTATACTTACTGTATTTTCCACTTTTATACCAAAACTATTTGGTGGATAATGAAATCTCCCTTAAGAATTAGAATTTTGCTTTGCATTGCTTTGTATTGAATCTTGGAACAAATGCTTTGAACTTTCTTAAGTATTTCAATAAACAAGATTTTTATTTTTGGCATCCTGTTCAAAATATAAATACCCCAGAGCAGTGTTAACTCCACAGACCAGATGAACTGTATTAACACAGAGCATGGAATCGATATCCAGCACCAGCATACAACATGTTATACAATATGTTGTACCTGCAGATGGGAACACTGTCATTTAACATAGAGTAATTAAATGACTAAATGTAGAAATGTTTGTGTATGGATTTTGATGCTTCTTAGGTGCAAAGCTTGAAGTTAATAGTCATTTATTTATGAAATGTTATGATGTTGGGGACTTGAAAAAGTTGAAAAATAAAAAGCAGTTTCCTTCACACATATAGTATGTCTAGGTTTGCATTTAACATCCCCATTCCAACAAAAAAAGGGGAGATTTCGTCTTTTCTCGTAACATCCACCCACACAACTTTTCTTTCCTCAAAAAAAGAACATGTCTGGGGAATAGAGGATGTATGGTAACCCTAATTCAATATAACATGAAAACTAATAGTAATTTGAAAAAAACATATATGTAGAATCATTGAGAGTGCTGATATTCATATATGGGTTGATTTAAAGGAAAATCACCAGCTTCAATGATGAAAGTGTATGAGAATTTGTAAAACAAACTTTTGGAAGTTTCAAAAATTGTAGTTTTAATAAAAATTGGACTGATAGCATTAGTAAGAGCATTCGACCAACAAATGTAAAGAAAGAAAGAAGAAGAAGAAGAAGAAGAAAAACAACAATGAAGAGAGAGAAAAAGAGCCTTTTTTGAAACAATTTTGAAAATATAGAATATTGTTATAAACACTCCAATAGATTAAAAGATCCAATACTACACAGAGCCTGAAGTAACAAAGTGGATTGATAAATATTGATATTCGGGAAAATCCTTGTTTGGTTTCTCTACTAGTGTTGTTGGCACGATTAGCGTTGCATCTCTACAGCAGTTATTATTATATCTTTGGGCTCCACTATTAGATTATCATCAAATTATCGTGTGACCAGCGGGTGATACTCTGCAAATTAATAATAATTTAAATTGGGGTACATTTGCGAAGGCAGAACATACATTAAAAGAATACACACGAAGAGTTGCATAATCTTTCCGCGAGCGTTCTAAAGGTACTCACAAGATTTGAAGGGCGTGGCGGTGGCGATGGCCACGAAGGCCAAAAAGACGATGGCGCGGATCATGGTGGCTGGAGGCTGCTGCTGCTGCTGCGACTGCTGCCAGAAGATGCTTCATTTCAGCTAATCGTGCCTCTTTTATACCTTCCAAATGCTGATAAGGCGTCTCTACCCTACCCCTTCTTCCTTTTTCGATATGGCATAGCAGTCATAACTGATAGAAGCACTAGAGAATACCTGTTGAAACATCTGGTGAAAGAAAATGCCCTGAGTGACGTTATTTTCTCATGGGATCGGTCGAGTTCATATGTTGGTTCCAACTTAAAATATCTCAAAAAGCCTCGATGTCAGGAGATTTTTAATAGAGATTTGTTGTTGTTATACATTGCTGCAATAGTTGGAATTCGTAGGTTAGTTTCCACGTCCCATAAGGTTTCAGGGATCTACATACATTTTTCAAAGGAGCCGTCCATAAATTCGGAGTATTATGCAAAACGCAAATCGTAACGCAAATTTGGAGTATTTTGAATACCCCCCTGTAACACCTGTAACGCGCACTTGAATCTCCTCTAATAATTACGTAACACTTGCGACAAGACCCCCTCCTCCCCCGTCTTTACAGTAAGTAAAAATCAATTATTAAGCAGAAATGAGTTGTATTAATTATACTTATGTTACATATTAAAATTTATGATAACGTGAGAATTAGTTGGTGGTGCGGACTGCACAAAACAATAAGATTGGCGACAATTTTCGAATGAAAGAAGGATTAAGCGTAAGTGAGATTTTTCTAACAAGCCGTGCACACGCGTCTTGAATAACGCATAGGCTCCGAGTCTACTTCGACAACTAATTGGATTCTAGAAAATAATGTAGATCACTTTTGAATATTTTCTTTGTAATCTAATAGATTCAGTAATGAAACATATTTTCATTTATTGTAATGTCTTTAATTTATTACATTTTTGATTTAATTTGTTAATATGGTAATGTTTTAGTTTAAGAGCAAATAAAAGAAAGTATTTCAGCAAATGTTGAAAGATTTTAAAAAGAATAAGCAGCATTACTTAGCACTAAACTATGACCTCCTTAACCCTATGTAACGCAGCGTAACGCTGCCTCAAACCCCCTCCCTCCCTCTTCAGCGTTACGTAATTTATGGACAACCCCAAACTATTACAGTTTAACACAGAGTTGATTCTGCTCTAATGAGCCGGCATAGGGCTACTATAAAACCTGCGTGCCTCAGGATCGCGGGTTATGGTCCCGCCTCGGACATGGTTGTATTGTGTTCGTCCTTTCACCCCCTATCATCATATCGTGTCATCCTCATAGTTACCATACCGTTCAATGCAATAGTGGTCGCTAATAATCTAGATGTCGATGCGACCTTAAATAAAAAAAAGTATTGAAAAAAAGGGTATTACCTGGAAAAAGTTCAAAACCCCTTTTTCTTTGGGTGAGTTGTACGAAGTATTAGCTGCAGGTTTTTTGGCCTCCCAGATCCTCTGTCCATAGCCATGGGTTGGTAATTAAACAGCCTTCTATTAACACATTTAGTTGTTATTATAAGAACCTCACGTACACGTTTCTGAAGAATTTGTTGGCGTGGATTTGCGTGTTTTTCTTCCGCATTTCAAGTCATCTTCTAATAGGTGTGTGTCTACTGAGATGCTGGTTTTAAATGAATGTGTAGGTTTAGTATGAATGCTGGTTTTATTTATGATTTGTGCCGCGAGGGAACTTCAGTTCATAAAAAGTAATGTGTGTTTATTTTTTTTAGATATAAGCAGATTTGGTGATACGTTGAAGAATCGTTGAAATTTTTCGTGTTATAAGGATGTTCTACGTAATTATTACAGAGACGTTACACTAATTTTACTACCATAGCATTTTTAAAACTATTAAATTTCTATAATTTCAAAGAACATGTGAGTTGATCTTTTTTCTATTAAAATACTGTAATCTTTAACATATTAAGTATTAATTGATGGATTGATTTTATATTATTAAAATGGGGGTTTGGGTGGCGATAGCCCCCCAAACCCCCACCAAAAAAAATAAGTAGAATGTGTTAGTCAAATATAATTTATTTTAAATAATTATATTTATTGCGTTATCATGATAAACTTTACTACACGCGACTAATACATATAAACAAGGATGCAGTTCATGGAGTCGATTTTCCTCCAGTGAACCGAATCAGTGAATCAAAGGAACCGTGCCACCCTAAACCCGGGATCAACCGAAATAACTACCGTTTCGGACTAACGAAATTAAGGCAGATATTTACCATAGATGCTTTGTTTGAATTGGTTAAATTGGACATTTGGAAGTTATGGTTGAAATGTTAGTATGGCAGAAATGACATATATATATATATATATATATATATATATATATATATATATACAGAAACTGTCTCCCATAATGTGAGAACGTATTTAGGCTACAGGAAGCGCCACAAGTTTTTCGTGGGCGACAGGAAGCGCCACAACCCCACGACCTGGCGACACCCCTCGCGGTGCGCAGAAAAGCGATCAGTTTCATTAGCCGCTTGCGCCATTCCGCTAACGAAAGCATCTAGTTTGTTATTAGGCGAGTAAAAGATACTTCTAAGAGTGGGACGGTGTTCAAGCAATGGAAGAGGCATTGAATTGAAATTGTGTCAATACTGCATTACGAAACTTAGAGACAGTGGACAATGCAGAATCCAGTACGGAGATAGCACGAACTCTGGAGAAGGATCTAGAGAACTTACTAATAAAAAATGTACGAAGTAAGCAATTGAAAAGAATCAATTTTTAAGGGCAAATAAAATGAAATTTTCAATTCGTGCTGTTCATGTATTTTGCTGATCTATTTATTAATAAAATCAATAATTGTGGAGAAATTCTATTTAATTTTGATATCATTGGATTTGGTGAGCCTCTAGTAAAGTGAACAAAAAATGTTAGACCCAAGAAGTTCACTAAAACCTGAGTCAATTGTATTCTCACGAGCGGCGTAGTCGTGGTGCTGTGGCGCTAGGTGGCGAAACCCGCCACCAACAACGTAGACACGCGTCCGCGCCACCACTAGCAGAACACAATAAGGGCCCCTTCTCACGACGCCACAGACACGTGCTTCCGAACGCCGCCACTCGTAGCTGAGCATTGGTTTGAACGAAGGTCTTCCCACGTGCGGCCGGTTCGCGTGGCTGCGGCGTGCGACAGCGGACCCTCGCCACAAGCAGTGCAGGAGGGCGTTCGCGCAATCGGTAGCAGGACACAGCTTTAAATGGTGGTCTTCCCACTGCGCCGCCGGTCGCCGCGTTGTACGTGCAGCGGTGCCTTTGTTCGTCGTCGCCGTTTGAGGGTCGGCGAAACCTACTCCTCGAGAACCCACCCCTTCCACGGCAGTGTGGCGGTGGGGTGCAGTGGTGGCGGCGTGGGAAGTGCCCTGCCGCTTATCGGAAGCGCGATGCTCTGGTGACATGTGAAAGGGCTCTAAATAGCAGCGTTCACACCAGTAGACGCGCCACTGAAACGTTTTTTTTTCACCTGCTGGCTGCCATTCAGCCGCCTGACCCCACAGCGGTGTGGCTCATGAGACCTTCATCTCTCGCAGTCAGTGGCTGTCTGCGGTGGCTGTCTCAAGGGCTCTGCCGTTTCTCGGTTGCGCCACCGAATGTCTTCGTGTGAAGACACCCTAAGGGCGCCTTCACACGTCTCCACGGCGGCGCGCTTCCGACAAGCGGCAGGGCTCTTCCGTCGCCGCCACCGTTGGACCGCCGTCTGCGGAGGGGGTGGGTTCTGCAGGTTTCGCCGACCCTTCGGCGACGACGAATAAAGGGACCGCAGCAGGTAAAACACCGCGACCGGCGGCGCAATGGAAATACCATAATTTAAAGCCGTGTTCTGCTAGCGGTGGCGTGTATACCCTCCTGCGTTTCTCGTTGCGAGCGTCCGGCGCCGAACGCCGCAGCGGCGCAAACCCGCCCCATGTGGGAAGATCTCCATTCAAATCAATGCTCTGCTACGAGCCGCGGCGTTCGGAAGCGCGCAGCGGTGGCGACGTGAGAAGGGGCCCTAGGCGTGACTGATTTGAGTAGGGCCGCGATCTTTTGTGGAAGAAAGTGTCCGAGGACAGCTCCCGGGGGCCAGGGTGGCAGCTCGCCAGGAAGGTTATAAACAAAAACGATCATATACAAAAATGCATGACATTTATAAAGTGGGGTTTTCTCTAGGACAATTTATGCACGCTACAAGTGCGCGTTAGGCCGCTTGCCCACGCCGCCACAGCAGCGCGCGTCCGTCAATCATCAGGGCTCTTCGCCGACCCTCCGGCAGCAGGTACCTGCTGCGGTCCCTTTGGGCCCCTTCACACGTGAAGCGGGTGGCGCGCCACGCAGCAGCGGGCCGCGTAGCAGAGCATTGGTTTGAATGGAGGCCTTCCCACGTGCAGCGGGTGGCGGCTGCTGCGGCAGCAGACGCCGAACTTCGGCCACCAGAAGCGCACGAGGGGCCGCGCGCCACCGCTAGCAGAACACAGCTTTAAATGGGCGCGTTCACACTGCGCTGCGGCCGCAACGCAGGGGTGCTGTTTATGGGCCTGGGAAGGGGCCCTATACCTGCTTCGTCCTTTGTTCGTCGTCACCCACGCGCCAAACTCACCCTCCCTCTTCCACGCCGATCGCTGGAAGTTGAAAGTAGAGTGCGCGGTCAGTGCTCTTCACAGGAAATAGTACGCTGCGGTTTCCTTTATTTATAAAACCATGCTTTAAAATAATGTTTAAAATATTTTTCAATCAGAGATGTCTATGTTGGTAGTAAGTAAAAACATCATGTTAATTTAAATAAATTTCGAAATATATTTCCATTGTAATATGTTGGGAACATATTTATTTATTGCCTTATCGCATTGTTGAATTTGGGGAGAAGGGAGTGTATCGTTTAACTTCCCCTCCCCCCTTCGTGGATCCATCACTTGGTCCACGGTACTACAGTTTACTTGAGAACCGGCTCCTTGTAAAAATTGCATGTGCGGCGAATGTATTTTATATTTAAAATAATGGTAAAAATTAATGTACAATTACATCTGTAGAGGTATCACTTCCTTTCCGCCGCTACGAAATCATGTTAAGAGCATTTCGACGATGTACTGTGCTCAGATAATGCTTGTGTATACTAATTTCAAACACTATAATGAATTTTTATTATTGTTTTCTATTTTCCCTTACATATTTTGAAAAAAAAAACTACATGTATAGATATAGATTTTACTTTTTTACTACAGTAAATTCTGTTTCCTAGCAATGAGATATAAAATATAACTTACGTAAAAGTTATACAACCCAATGCAACAAATACAAATTTATAGAGAGTGAAAGGAAAATTTGGCTGCGTGTCATGTATATTCATGTTTTACGAAAAAATTCTTAGGAGCGTGTGACGGCAATATCCAATGTGCATTATTGGAAATAAGGAGCGTTCCGCTCACAAATTATGTATCGGCAAAGATTTTATATACTGTGTGATAATTTATATAAGCCTTAAGAATATTTCATTAAACTTGATAGAAGAAAAAATTCGGTGGGGATAGTTGTATTTTCAAGTTTTATCAAGAGTTTTTGCACCTCGTCGCGTCACCGACGCAGCGGACGTCGTAATCCTCCCTCTTCCAAGCGCAGTGGCGGCGGCGGTGGCTGCGGCGGTGGCGTCGTCTGAAGAGCTCTGCTCCTTGAAGGAAGCGCGCTGCGGCCGCGCCTTGTGAAGCGGGCCTTAGTCCGTCGTCGCCGGAGAGTCGGCGAAGAGCCCTGATGATTGACGGACGCGCGCTGCTGTGGCGGCGTGGGCAAGCGGTCTCATGGTTCTCTCATGGCTCTCTATGGTCTCAACGGCCTGGATGTTGGGGTGGACGGTGACCTAATTTTCCAATAGCCAATTGAATGTAAAGTTATGGCATAGCAAAAGAACTTCGAACATGATTGGTGACATGGAATGGGCGACGCTATACTAGGATGTACTACAGGAGAGGAAGAACAGAGGCCTTGAAGTAGCTAGAATTAGTGAGGAGCAGACATAAGATTACTATTCTCTATGCTGTTGAGTTTCGAGATGCTCACTCTTTTCGGATCAAGACTGATTTTCATTCGAATTGTTCTTTATTATTCCGATCCTAATTTGGACTCTGATTACAATTCTGGCATAGCATTCCTTTACGAGTCTGACATGCGGACTTCATTATCCAAGTTTAAACTTACGAGTTTCAACTTTTAATGCGGCTACAAGTGAAAAAAAAATTCTACATTGTAATTTCTATCTAGCAAAATTTATATTTTCATTGTATCAATCAAATTTCAGCTTAGCTGAAAATCTGGTTAAAATCAAAGGTAAGATTTTCTGGGAGTGAGGATATTTCCTTAGCTCCCAGTACACCGAGGTAAGTGTAAGAACTCTTGTTAACAACTTCTCGCTCGATTTGAATGAAGCGAGCTATGCGCACTGTGTGGCCGACTTGTGCATTTGCGCCTTGATCTTTTAAAAAGCGCGCGAACTTCTGCCTTCGGGATAATGGATCATTATTTTGCAGAGTTTTTACGTTTACAATGTTTATATTGGACGAATGTCATGCCGTACCTGCTCTCTCTCTCTCTGCATCTCTGTCCATTTTCAGCTTGCAATCGGGAAAACAGTCATGCTAATACGTAAACTGTTATTACTGTTTTGAGAACTGTAAAATAAAAGTAAAACTCGTTGCCTACATAGCAAGTTAATAGAATTACTCAGGAAACGTATTTGACCATATTTATGACGAACCATGTCTTGAAAACTATTGCATTTATTAAAACATTATTGTATTTGTTCAGCGCAACGTTTCGAGGCTCACAACTTGCCTCATCATCAGGTTAAAATTAATACATTCTATTAAATATTATACATTTTGTTACAACATAAAGAGGGTTACCTAATACAACAAGACTTCGTTTGTAATAGGCACAATTCACAAAATAATTAAATTTAAGAAACATTATGCAGCAGATACCGAAGGTCATAACAATTAAAATATTAAAAGTCCTATTAAAATTGAAATACAAAACTCATATAAACATAGTTAAATGAGATAAAGGTGGTGCTTTTTTAGCTATAAATAAAGATGAGTATGTAACTTTAGTTGAGGACAATTTTAAAAATGAAGACAATTTTGAAAAACTAAGAAGTAGTTCTGCTAACAAATATATGAGTAAAATCCAAGAAATTATTTAAAGACGGAGGAATAAAGTTTATAGTATTTCTAAGTCTAATTAATTGTATCTTTGCAACAACCTCCAATATTGCTCATGCTTATGGCCTAATTAAAGAACATAAGGAAAAACATTCTGCTGGGACTGTTGTTTCATCGTTGGACACTCCAAATCAGTTGGGTAAATTCCTGAATGGGCTTTTGAAACCTTTATTAAGGAATTATTATAGGTATTTTATTCATTATGGCTTGGATTTAATTGAAAAATTAAAAATATTAAGATTAGATCCATCAATGAGACTTGTGTCACTTGATGTAGTAGGTATGTATCCATCCATACCTCATTTCCTTATGGATGGATACATACTTACTACATACTTACTTACATACTTAATACATACAACTCCTCTTATTGTCTCTCCACAGTTATTAGTAATCTGAAGAATGTTGGGGAACTCACGAAAATGAAATGGCAAAGCATATGGAAAGAATACAAAGTCACAAATCCCTTGAAAACCTCATCGCACTGAAAACCAACAAAAAAACTTAGGCGAAGAGAATAAGTGACTCTAACTAGAATTCGGACGGAACCACCAAGCTAGAATATACTAATAATGATAAAAAAGTCTCTCAGAACTTGCAACACATGTATAACTGTATTATCAACACAGACCATATTATTAATTAATGCCCTAAATTTTCAGTACAGAGAAGAGAGCTATTTCAGGACCTAAATGTCAATGGTCTACTATATTCCTCAGCCCATCAGGATCAAGTCATCAAATTTTGTAAAATTACTGGTGTTATCTCAGAAATGTAAACATTAATCAGTGCACTAATTTTGTTATAAAATGAATGTGAATTATATACCTAAACATATATAATACATGTACTAATTATTGTATTTAATGTAGTCGCTAATGACCGGGTTGTTGATGCGACTTAAAATAAAAAAAGAAGTAAATAAGAAACTACATTTTGTAGATTTTACTTTAACAAGAACAGATTTTGAGCTCAAAAATAATTTGTTTATAAAGAAAATATTTTCGGGTCTCACGCTAAATTTCAAGTCAAAACATTCTATTGGGATTAAAAAATCAATTGTATATAATCTTGTGGATCGGGCGATGAATTATTTGCTCCAGTTTTATAACCAAAATTTAGAGAAAGTAAATACTATTCTTCGTGTGAATGATTATTTTTTACAGTTCATTGATAGAATGAGGTTAAACGAGAGAAAGATGAATGAATACTAGTATTTATTCTGAACAGTGGGATAAGAGTGAAGAGGTTAATGACAAATTTTTCTGCCTTCCTTTTGTTTCCTCGATTAATTTTAAGATAAAATCAGAGTTGAAGGCTAAATTTGATTTAAATGTGGTAAACAGAGAAATTGATCAAAGAAATGGAATAAAACATCTGAAAGATATTCAACACATAGAGAAACAACAAGGAGTGATATTCAAAATCAAATGTGCAGAATGTCTGTAAGCGTATGTAGGACTAACAAAGAGAAAGCCGAAGTTGTGATTACCAGAACACAAAAGAAGCGTGAATATGAATAAACAAAATTCACTGTCAAATCACAGAATGAGTACCGCCCATGAAGTAGATTTTAAGAACGTGAAGATTTTAGTGAAAAGAAAAAAGAACTCATCCGAGATTGGTATTGGAAACTTTATTTATTAAAACTACTAATTCTTTGCAACTCAGATTGAATCTAAAAACTTCATTAGACAGTATGATAGTGTGTTGAGTAATTTTAAGGAATGAATTTGTTAATGTTTTAATGTTGTTATAAAATACAAATTTTATGTTTGGATATTTTTTGGGTTGGCAATCCTTGGACAAGACATTCTTTCTTGCCTCACTTTGCTTCTCTTTGACTGTTGTGCATCAAAACAGTTTTATCACAATTAGCACGCCAGACCAATAGTCCGTCAGGATGACTGGATTTTTAATATTTCAATTGTTATGACCTTTTTTATCTGCCTAATAATGTTTTTATTCTTCTGTGAATTGTTCCTATCACACACGAAGGTGAGTTTAATAAGTCTTGTATTGGGAAACCTTTTTATGTTGTAACAAAATGTATAGTATTCAATGGAATGTATATATTTTAGTCTGATGATAAGGCAAATTGTGAGATTCGAAATGTTGCTCTGTGAAAATAAAATAATGTTTTAAAAAATACAATAGTTTTCAAGAAATGGATCGTCTTAAATATGTCCAAATAAGTTTCCTGAATAATTGAAACTGATGAACAAGTAGTGTGATAGTAGAATTACTACCTTATAAATTGCACCAATGTGCACAAAGTTTAAAAGCAAAGACATCGAAAGCAGAAAATTACCGGGTGTGTTAAAGTTTGCTTACCCATATGCAAGTTGCGCACGAAAATCCGAAAATCTTAGAAGCTTTGAACTTGAATAATGTAGAAACTCTTGTCAGATATATTTGACAGATGTTAGTAAAACCTTGGGTCTAAAGTGGGATACAGTTAATGATAATTTTTTTAAATTCACCCAGCGAGCACAAATACTTGAATTGATTTCTTATAAAGTTCCTCAAAGTCTTACAAAATTTCGTGAGTGAAAAAAGTTAAAAATTGCTCATTTCCAGGTTCACTTAAGTTTTCTCACAAACTTATTGAAAGTTTTCCAACTAAGTGTGATGAATTTGTTCTTCTATGATTTTCTTAAAATGAAATTTCAATTATATTATTGGGAAACCGAAAGAACCTAAGAAGACCTAAAAAAACAAACTTTTTGATAAATATTCCAATACTACCCGTCTTCCCCTTCTTTTATTTAATTAATCTTCAAAACAACCTTTATTTTAACAAATATTGGTTGAAGTCTAGTATATGGTACAACTTACGGAAGTCTTTTTAAACCGTCACTTCGCGCCTTTTCCGGCGATAACTGCGCAGTTTGAATTATGGAGACTTTCTTGAAAAGTGTTTTCTTATAAAAGTGAATTGGTAATTATGCAGTGGATAGGCTCAAGGATGTTTATACGCGAGGGCCGTAGGCCTGAGCCTTGCCGTGACTTCGAGGCGAGCGAAAAGAGAGAACTTGAAAATAAATGCCATTACAATGCAGCGGGAACAAAGCGTATGAAGGGCGAGACGAAAATCGCCTATCCGTAAGTTTTATTCATTTCTATCAAAGCGCGTAGTGCCATTTGGGGGAGGGCTTAAAGGAGACCCCGCCGCCACGCTTCTCTGAGAGTGTACCGTGTATCCTACTTTAAACCAAATATTTTGTGTTTTGAAATTCTCTGCTATCAGTAATTCCCTGTTATGGCAAGCTCTATGTATACTTATCGCAATTAATCTCAGGGCTATTCTATTTGTGGCTCAGGGAAAGAAGTTCATATGAGAATTCTGTCGAGAATTTATTATATTTAAAGGAATCTATGGATTCTAATATTGCCAATAAAAAAGAACCCTTCAAATATAAGTCTAAACAATGGTGTCGTGCTATTTAATTAAGAGAATAATTATTATCCAACTTCCTTTGCTCATGACATTACACATTTAAACAAACAGAATACGAATAAAAAATAATACCCTTCATTAAAATTGCTATTCAGAATAAATAAAATAAAAATACATTTACACAAATTTAAATTTCATACTTGAACTACGTGGTATCATATTCGTTATAAACTCAATTTTTCAGAAATTGCAAATGTTTAAATTATTTTCGGAGTCTTCTTACAACAAAGATATTAAGGATAGATATTTTTTCTCTGAATGAAATCTTTTCCTTAAAGATCAATTTTGAAATAGACATGTATGATTATTCGAAAATTTGAGTACTTTCTGCGGAATTTTGCGTGAAAATACGAGCTAGAAAGTATGTGCTGTTTTAGCACCACTAGTTATTTAGTTGTATTAACAGACATAAAACTGTGAATAGTCCGAATATATCAGAACTTCCGGTTGCATTCCTTCTGGTTGCGCACTGAAAGAAAGGGTATTTACGACGGCTGCATGTCGTTGGGAGCAGTTGCCTAGAACCGGTCAATGTCTGGTCAGTGCTCTTACGCAAAACTTGCAGCTGGGCCGCGCTGCGGTATCTCGAGTGCAGGCACGCAGTGTGATATCCCCCAGCACACCTGGCCCCCATTATCTTTCGCTCTTCACGTGGTGGAGGCAGTGCGTTGATTTTCTTCTCCTCCTCCTCCCCCTCCTCTCACCGACACTCCCGAGTTTCTCGTAATCGTGTGCTTTTCTCTGTGTTTAGTATCATGAGTCACTTATAGTATAATTAATGCAGATATGTTCTGGAAAATTAGTGACTCGCAAGACATTAACTCAGCTCGCTAAGAATACATGAGGTGCACTTCTGCAAAAAAACCTACATTGTCAACACTTTTTGGATGTTTAATTGATGAAATTAAAATCTGATGCTTATAACATGATGTGAATGTACATGTTGAGATTCCAAACACACTATTCTAAAATACCATTTCACCGAGAACAAAAATTATCGTTGCTTCCAAAGTACTTTCTATATTCTCGATTGTTCTCTTGGGTTAGAAATACGAAGTCACTGTAAAGTAAATTATATCTATTTCAGGAATAACGCACGCCATACCTGCATACGTAGGTCTGAAGATTTGGTAAGTTAACTAGAGAAAAACTGTGAAATTAAAATTTGACATTTATGATGACCAGCAAAAAATGTGTAAGAACACACAGTTTGATGTGAATTTTTTTGTTTATCGCATTTTCTTGGGTGTTGAAGAAAATAACACATTTCCGCACCTTGGATAACCCTTTTCTCAACTTTTCGGGGCCATTCACTGCTTCTGAAAATATTCGAAGAATTTGAACCGGAAAGAGGATCAATGGTTTGTTATCAATAGGGCTCGGATAATTATGCATTTAAATGTAAAATATGTATGTAATTATAAGGTTTAAAACAGGCATATACGATGCATTAACAACTCAGAAAATATGTACTATACAAAACCTCATAAAATGATGAAATTATCACAATTTGTTGCCGTCCGTTTTATTTATCACTGAAGATCTAAGTAACATATACTCGTAGTCTACCAAAATAATGCAAATTAGGACACCGCACCTGAACTATGGACTGAAACTGTTTCTGAAAGTCAATTAATTTTTTTTCCCATTGCAATGAATAACAGTCATCGTTTTAAACGTTTGAAAACAGAAACGATTCTGTGTTGCTTCTCAAAATTGATTTGGACTGGGAAAACAACTTTCAGCTACCACAGATTTTATTGAAGAATATTAAAGTTTGCTATTTCTTCTAGCTGAAATGTTTCTTCAGTGTCTGAAAAGTTGCTCTCCGTTTTACCAGTCATGATATAGGCCAAATGTAATGTACGGTAACCCGGAATTTTTCTAGTACATTGTTAAATTTTTCTACTACAACCTTTGCAAATTATCCTGGCGCAGATTTAAGCTCTGGATTTAGGCTATGGAAATGCAGTTGAAGTGTCTTAAAATAAATTAAGTCCACCTTTATTCCATCTCTACATATAGCAACCTTCCTTTCGACAACGCTATCAGCGTCATTTTCAAGTTCTTTCAATACATTTGCAATAATGACAATGTTGACAATACAGCCTCTAACCAGGTCTCGTAATGATCGGTTCAGGACGAAGTGGAACGTCCGGAGCCAATTGTTTAAACAAATGATTCTGGTTGGAGATTTAAGGAAAACCATTTTAACGATTAATATTAAAGAATTAACAGAAGGAAAAGTTAAGCTCATAGTTTCACCCAGGCGGTGAACTGCATGTGCCTAACATGTTACATGAATCATTCTATTATAAAGAAGTTTTGGCTCCCTCCTGCTTTAATCATATATGGAGCCGCATCCGATTTGAATAAAACTACATTTTAATATCTAATTCTTTCAGGCCATAACAACAACATTGCATAATTGAACACATTCGCCATTGTTGTATGATTTGTCGCTACGTCTTCTGCAATCGTTAGAAGATAAGCCTTTGAAATTTCATTTTGAGCGAGCATACCAACAATTACATGACATACAGATCGTTCACGCGCATGAGGCGTTTGGTCCAAGCTAACTCAGATTAAATTATCTTTAAATAGGTAATTTCCAGGCCGAAATTTCAATGTCTTTCAAAAATTATTATCCGTTTCTAATTAAAAGTAACTATTGTCATTAACATATTATTATTATTATTATTATTATTATTATTATTATTATTATTATTATTATTATTATTATTATTATTATTATTAATAATAATAATAATAATAATAATAATTTTATTACTAGTAAAAAGTAGTAACTACATCAAGAAAGTAATTAACAATTGTATTTCTAGACATTTTACAGTGAGAAAAAGCAAAATATGTATCATTCTAACGAAATAACGCTGTGCTTAAAATATTATGCATTCATATACTCCCAAAATATGTAAAAACATGCAATATAAAAATTGCGTTTCTCACCCGAGAAACAATGTCCGGTGGGCATATTACAATATGCATATTTTTGAAGGTAATAGAAAAAGCAGTTATTTCATATCAATCCTAGACCTAGTAATCAAATTAGCCATAGTTAATTGATTTAAAATTTGGCATTGATTATTCATTGAAATTTCCTAAAATAAGTTAAACAATGGAAAACAGAATTTGCATAAAATGTTTATTAACAATAATAAACTAAAAGGTATACAATTTTAATAAAATTACTATGTACAATGAACAGTCTCTTTCTCATTTGAGACTAGTACTGTTGCGATCTGGAGCGTGAGGGCCGCTGAACAGCTTCAGACTGCTTCGGCGTCGATACTTATGCACACCACAGTGGCATTGAACTCGTCAAACAGATGCCAGCGAACTTCTCCTTTGATCTGAAAAAATGTGAATTTATTTGAACGAATGAAAGAGACATTTGAAAGAAATTGCCGTTTGGGGAAAACTTGGAAATGTGGAAAATTTAATTATCTTGATCTAATTTTTCGTTTTCTGATTTGTCATTGCGATGTATGCCTACAGGATAAATAATAATGTCAATAGGAAGGGAACTGTGAAAAGCGTGGCGTAGAGGGGTGGCGATGGGGCGGGGCTAAGAATGCAATGTTGTGAAGCTGTCGCTTAACACATGACACGTGCTTATAATTAATTTTATTTAGGGTTTGAGACATGATAAAATGAAATTTGGGATTTTAAAAAATTTCAAAGAAGAGAATTAAGTTACAAGATTTTCAGGAGCAAATCCAAGAAAGGAAACGCGACTTTCTCTATTTTTGTTTCTTTCTTCCTTCTTTTTCTTTCTCTTTCTTTTTCTTTCAGAAATGAAATGCCCTTCTGGATTCTGAAATGAAATGAAAATCTTTTTCACTCTCATTTATTGAACTTTGAATAAATAGTTTACCAATAAAATTCGACGAACGGTTATTGTCATATATATTAACAATGTTACCATAATTTGGTAACATGTTTTGTGGAAAGTTTAATGATTTAACCATTTTTTGTATTTGTTTCTTCATCCCAGTGCCTTGTCTAAGAGTACGCGATCTTCATCATGAAGTTAGTGAAAGCTTTGAATATTTTGCACCCAACTTCATTTTGAATGTTTTATGTAATACATATAATATTATGTAATACATATGACAACATTATTTTGAGAATTCAAATACGGGTATTTACAATAATTTAATAATTTATCAATCCTGAAGAAATTACCAATATTTATTATCATAGAATGGTGTGTATATTCAACAATCACTTGTTTATTAGCAAAATATAGGTAAGTCCTGGAAACCATTGCTATCATTTTCGCAGAGAAGCAGTGATCCACGTGCCAGGGAAGAGTTGGCCACGGTGCGACTAAATGTTTTGCCCGGTCTGGCTCTTGTCGCACTTGATCCAACTTCCATTTACTTTCACGTTATATCTAGAAGGCAGGAAAGCAAAATATTTCGTATTTTGATACTGGTTTCCTAGTCAATTATAATCTTATTTCATTTCATCATAGTTTCTCAAATCTCAACTCAAGGATTTTCAATATATATCCAAGGATCCACTGACTCGTAGCGTTTAGAATCTGTGATTATCAGCCTTGGCAAAAATAGATAATCCGTTTCAGTTTGGGGAAGATTAACTGATGCCCCCAAAAGATATTACAGTATTTAAGGTTATTGAACTTTACTGGAGTGTTGTATCTCTCTGTTTCGCAACACTGTAAGAACACTCTAAGCTCCCGTTCGGTCTCCCGACCATGTGTGGTAGAGTATTCGTAGTGCATGTTAAAGTATGTGTAAATAAGGGGTAAAAAGATAGGTCAAGGAAGAGGAAGGAAAGATTGCACGCGGCCCGTTTGTTAGAGTATTCAGAGAGCTTGTCAGCTAGTGTTGAAAATCCTGCCACCGTCAAAACTCGAACCTCGAACCTCCCGTTCACACTCACGGCAATGACATCAGTTGATGCCCTAAGGCACCTCTCACGGTATTGTTTAGGATACTTCGACTGATATCGATCGAAGATACCACGAAAACGAACAATCAGACCAGCTAGCGGCTGAATTCCGTCTACCATCTTTGTAATTGCAGTCGAAAATCCACTACTGTCGGGACTGGAATTTTAGAACCTCCCGGTTATAATCGCTGTAGTGAGGATAGTTGTTGCCCTGATCCAACTTACCTGGTGTCAAGCCAAGCTATTTCGAAACATGAACAAGACAAGTCGGTGAATGACTTCCAGTTCCCGGTCGATAAAAGAAAAACAAGATGTGGGTTGGTTTCACACTGAGAAGTCTTGAGTGAGCCGGTTGATTAATTTATTGATTGATGATTCTGGGTGCGTCATCTGGCAAAGTCATTGGTCCCATAAATGCGGTACATTTTTTTAATCATGGGAGGTGGTGGTGATCTTCCTCTGCTGGATGGCGAGATCGGGCCCGATCTCGGCGGCGTGCGGGAATCTTCCTCTTCCAGGTATCGTGGCACCGCCCCAGTCGGGACAAACTTCAACCCCCCGACTGGTCTCGAGATACGTGTTGGTGTGTAATGCTTGTAAATGTCAGTGTGTGTAAGTGAAGGTTGAAGATTGGACAAGGAAGGGGAAGAAAAGATAGCGCGCAGTCCGTGACATTTTTGTTACGGTACTGCTCCGGCATTCGCCTTGTGTTCATCGGAAAAAAAAGAAAGAAAAAAAGAAGAAAAAAAGAAAAAAGAAAAAAAAGAAAAAAGAAAGAAAAAAAAGAAAGGAAAAAAAACGCGGAAAACTATCGCTCAAAGAAGCCGGCCGCCAGACTACTTCTGCAGACAGCGGGCTGAATTTGACCTAGCTATCAAGCTAGTGTAAAAAATCCTGTCACCGTTGGGACTCGCGCCCTAGGCTTGGCGGTGACATCAGTTGATGCCCCGAGCCAGCCCTGCAGGTTTGAGTGAGTCTGAATCGGCCAGCCAAATTATACAGCAGCGCAGCGGTTGCCTCACCTTGGGGAAGAGCGGATCCAGAAGGAAGGTGGCCGTGTACTCGGCCTCGTCGCCCTCGTCGAGCGGGCAGGCGCCCTTCAGCAGGCGGTCGCAGCCGTCCTCGTGGTCCAGCTCCGCGATGGGCAGCTCGAAGCCGCTCACCACGCCCACCACCTCGGGCCGCAGCGACTCCGTGAGGTTGCCTGCCACGAACAGGGAGCAGAGACTGAGCGCGGGCGCGGTAACAAGTTTACTGAAATAATTGTAAAGGTTGTCATTGCCAACAAAAGTATTTAATGTAATAGCAGCTTTCGATGGCTTAGCCATCATCATCAGTTGTCTGCTGGATGGAAGCCACAAAACGACTACCTACCTCGTTTTGTGGCTTCCATCCAGCAGACAACTGATGATGATGGCTAAGCCATCGAAAGCTGCTATTACATTAAATACTTTTGTTGGCAATGACAACCTTTACAATTATTTCATGAAAGATGCCAATGATAACGCACCACAACACCTATAAGTTTACTGAAGCTCATGGAGGCTGATCCAGACGATCATTGTTTTTTTGTTGTCAAAATTAAACAAACATGTATTCTTTACTTCACTAGGGATTGTTCCTGACTTGGCTGTGGGGTGAATTGTGGGTTTACATTTTCGTCAAACTGTTAAAGAAATAATTGACGACATTTTTTGTGGGAATGCACTCAGGTTTTTGCACATATATGATTAATTTAAAAGAGCTAACAGGCTTTTAGTGCGGGTGTTGTATGATGGATTATTTGGCGTGCCCTGGTATATTCACAATAAGAATGCACAATCATAGTACATTACAATTTATATCCACCGCTCCTGAGATGCATTTGGTATATTTAGATTCTGTGAATTTGCGCTCCTCTACAATATTTTTGACATTGCTTTGGCAATATCGACTACTAAACTTTGTATGTCAATTTTTTGAAATTTCAAGACAGAGCGTGAAGGCGAGCGTTGCAATGTAGTAAATTGTGTACTATTTTAGATTTTTTGTACATTATTACTGTTTCAAATATTTTCGTGCATTTGCGAGAAAGTCGTAAGAAACGACGATGGCTGTCATGTTTTGGTTCTTAAAAGCTCGAATTTAACATAAATAAGGGATTGGAACAAGTGTCTTAAACAATTTGACAGTGTACGTTCATTTGAAACTTTCATCCTAATATAATATAATTCGTTATTGTTTCCTTTCGTGCATATTACAATACATTAATATTATTGTTTGATAAAGCGTATCAATTTCTTATCTCGGGACTTTAAGAAAATTTTGAACATTTTGAGAATGAAATTACATCGTAATTTTCAAACACATTTTAGCCATCAAACCCCATATTTGTCACAAATCCAAGGTCACTTTTCGAAGCAATTCCAAACCGATAGGTTGTTAGTGACACTCAGAGCTTGCAACACCAGTATTGGAAGACAATCAATAAAGAAAATTCGTATTGGTGAAGAGTTACAAAATCACGACGCTCCCTGACAGTACAGGTGGTTGTGATTTAAGATGACACAGGTGTGTAAGATAAAGAGGAGTGGAACATTATGATAAGTGCAGGTGGGATTGGGAGATAAGTTTCAAAGAACTTTGCTTAAGAGGTTACTCTGGTGGAGCTTATTTTTTATATTTGCCTCTCGAAGAATCTATTTCTGCACTTTCTTACATATCTTATTTTCTTAATGATTTTACTAGTACATCAACATTCTAACTGAACATCATACAATCCATCATCACTCATCTATCGTCATTATTTCACACACCCATGTTTCATCTCTCTTTTTTTAAATTCCTTTCTTTCAACAGCCTATTTCATTCCCTCATTTTCCCCATCCCTTTCATATTTCTTTTCATCTCTCATTGTACTATCTTTCATACTGCACAAGGGAAAGAAAAACATCACAGATATCACATGCTCAAGGAAGGGCAGAGCATAAAGGCATGAAACTTCCTCCCTCGCCTACGCTCTGAAATAAGTACAATCGTTATCAACTTCATCGGCGTGACATTCATCATTATCATCATCAGCATCGCATAGAAAGTTGTAGTTTCTCGCTCTAACTTCGTAAGAAGAGAAAGTATTGAAAACTTGCGCCCGGAACCAACGAATTTTCAACAGAAAACCTGTTTCCGGCCCGGGCAACGAAAATGAATATATCTTGTTCCTATATACAATATAAATTCGTATAGTAAATTAATTTCTCTAACAAGTTGTGCAGTCAGAATCCACGTATTGTGGGTCCTTGATAACGAAACATCGATTGACGTCTTAACGCGTGTATGTCCGTCCGTCTGCCAGTGGTCAACGCTAGCGCTTAAACTGTTCAGCCGATTTTCTCCAAAATCAATGTTCTTGAACCGATTTAAACGTACTCGACGTCCTCTGAGTTTGAAACGGATATAACTTTTTTGGAGTACTTTACATGACTGAACATTTACAAAATGTCTCCAGGTGTTTGAATTAAACTTTGTCCTTCGAAATCATAAAGGACGCTTAAAAGAATGGTACAAGTCTCATTATCGCTGAAATTCTAATTTTTTGAAAATTACAAAGTTTATTTTCTCGCGGCCTACCTACAATTACAATGTTTTGCAGCGTAATTGCTACTTGGAATTGTTGCAAATTATAAAAAGTTCTCAAGACACACTGCAAATTATTTCTTTTAATTTTTTATACTGGTTTTTTATACGGTTAAAAGAATGGCGCATGTCTCATATTCGTGGAACTCTGAATTTTTGAGAACGGAAAATTTAAAAATAATGCCAGAATATGTGCTTCTATAGCACCGCCAATGTAATCAAGTAATAAGAGAAATCCTTTTGTGCATTTATAAGTTTTATGAAAATTTCAAATGAAAAGAGACATGGTCTTACACCTTTATTTTCGTAGAAACATTTGTTCCTTGTAGAACATATATTTTTCCTCTTAAAAGTTAACTTCAAATCATTCCTGATGATTATCATTATGCGGTCAAAATAACCTAATCTCAATATTAGGATAGATATGCCAATCTAATTTTAATTTAATTAATGAAAGGTGGTAAACTAATCAACGACTACAGAAATCATACTATCAAACGGGTTCAAACCCGATCGAAGCCGTGGATTTTTAGGGCGACAAAATCCTTCGTACGCCTTCCTTCGGAGGGGAAGTAAAGCCGGCTGTCCCATGTTAGTAGATTTACTTGCATGTAAAAGATCCTCAAGCCTAAATGACGCCTCTGAGCTAAATTCAAAATCGCCTGTTTCTCGCCCAAGAAATACCTCCTTTCTCTGCTAGTTGATAGGAGCGTAGCGAAATTTGCGTGGTCAGACGGAAGAGCGGGCCTGATGGCCCGAGTCTCGCCACGTAAAATACGGCAAATTCAATTCAATTCAATTCAAGGTATTTTTACTTTCTCGGCTTTCTTCGTAAGAAGAGAAAATATTGTAATAGAATGCGGAAAAACTGAGATATTTTACAACTCTTGTTGCCCGATCGTGGTAACAAAAAAGTGGATACATATTGTTTCTATGAGTTGTAAATTATTCTTGTAACACATTCTGTAGTCAGAAACCATGTTTTATGGATCCTTGACGTCGAAATATCGATTGATGTCAAAACGTCTGCTCGTCCTTCCATCCGCCCGTCCAAGTTCTGTGTCTAAAACTGTACAGTTGAGTTTATCTAAAATTGGTATTTCTTGATAGATTTAAAGGAATTCGAGGCCCTGCGAATTTGAAATTGATAACATTTTCAATTTTTTTCGAAAATGGGTCCAAATGTTTTGATTAAACTTTGTCCTGAGATAGTGCAAGATGTAAATGAATGGAGCATGCCTCATTTTCGTTAAAATACGTTTTTATGTAAATTCAAAAAGTTTACTTTTTGGAGAGTTTCTACAATTAAAATATTGAACATATGATATTTTTTTCTCAATATAAGCTGTTGTTAAAGCACAGATCTTGAAATAAGGTCATGTACAATTTTTCGAAAATTTGAGTAGATTTTGCGTAATTTGGCGTGAAATTTAGGCAACTGTTAAACAATTCTTTTTTTTAAACGTCTCAAAAATATTTCTTTAAATTTTATTATTGTATGAATCGAAGCTCGGTAAAAAAGTGCTAGTTTTATTTCTGGAGAATTCTCTGAATTTTCGAAAATTGCCCAGATGTTAACATTGCAAAAGTAAAATATTGATGATGAAGATTTTTGTCTTAAATAAAATCTATTCTGAAAAGCAGGCGGTATTTATGTAATTCATGTTTGAAGTTAATGCAAATTACAAAAAAAACAACATTTTCTCGAAAACCACTGTAAATTTATTTTGTTAATTTTTTTCACGGTCAGAAAAACGAATGCTTAAAAAAATGGCACAGGTCTAATTCTTGAACACTCTGAATTTTCGAAAATTGGAAAAGCTAGAAATACTGCGAGAAAATATATGATGTAACACAAGTCTTGTTTCATTTCATGCTGATACTTATCTCTTCTTTAAGAACAGTTAGTATGGTATATGCTAAGAATATAGTGCTGATAATTGATAATTTGTACTCCACATTTTATCAGTATTCTCACACATTCTCTCACATTTTATCAGTATACTTACACAGGCACACTCATAACTTGCACCCCCCAATATGCATTTAAGTATGAAGTATGTGATAGCTTTGTCTTCTCCACTTTGCAATAAATTTAAATTTATCACAGAATTCACAAGTACGTATAACATTCATTTTTACCTCCAATTATTGAAATGGTAGAACTCCCTGCCTGTGTGTACTGGTGAGTTCTTCGAAAACGTTCACTTACTTGCTTGGAAGATAATGTTGACAGTGACATTGCTTCCTCGTTCGACCCGACAAGGAGCTTCCTCGCAGTCGGCAACTGTTGCATCTATGACTTTACTCGTGGAACCTGTGAAATAAAAATAAGAAAAATAGTTATTAAGAAATTATTATTAAACGGGAATATTGTTAATTTATTCCTTTTCCGTGTTTTACCAAAAATTGTTGTTAATTTTATTCTGCAATTTATAAATTCATTGTTGCTGAAACCGTTTATAAGAGATTACAATAATTAATTTTTCACTTTTTCTCTTGAATGTCTATAGTCTTATTAATGAAAAACAGTTCCTCTTCAAATTTTAGACATTCCGATTTATTAATACTTACACATAATTGTGATTTTAATAAACTACATTATACGTTATGACGACGCGTCGGTTAGTACCGTCTAGCATGTTCTTGTAGCCCTTGATGACACCTTCCTCATTATAAAGAAAGATGTATTTGAAGAAAATAATATTTTAAATTTGTTGGACGTTTCTGTCATTAGAGGAAAGGAAATAATTTTTTCCAATTGGTACAGGAAACCTGCAAATACTGGGAGAATTTCGAATTAGTGTTTTAAACACCCTTTCAGCAAAAAACTTACAGTTACATATAATTTAATTGACAGAGCTATTGTGTTGTCTAATCATAAATTTCATTACTAAATTATCCACATTGTGAAATGCATACTAGCCCTAAATGATTATCTTACAAAAATTATTGAAAAATTAGTTTAAAAGAACACTTTCTTTTCTTAAGGTATAACGTTCTACAATTTCAAAATCTGCTGATTATAAGAATATTTTTATTCCTTACATTCCCAAATTTACCCGTATCTTCCACTAGGAAAAAAATATTTGTACACAAGCTTTTGGACAAAAAACGTTATTAAAAATAACAAAGATGAGATTGAGAATATAATTGAGGTTGAGAAAATTGTATATAAAATTAATCGTACTAAATGCCCCAAAACTTTTATTGGTCAGACCATAAGAAAACTTAAACAAAGAGTATCTGAACATCAAAGGGACATAAAATAACCATTTCAAAAACTAAACTCTGTCTCGAGGCATCAACTCGAAATAATCATGCAGTAATGATTGTGGACAAAGAACGGCGGAAGGGCACGGAAAATAGTGTCAGGGACGTTGCATATAAAACTAAACGAAACATTACATAAATTAACATTATCATAACGTTAAAATTGGGAATCCAATTCCTTCACTGGAGTTAATGACAACTTGCTTTTACATTTTAAAAATCAAAATTAATCTTTCTTTCTCATTGGCCCCCCCCCTTCCTTGACGGTTGAAATACGATTCTTTTGCTCGATATCGTCTCCAGTTCTCTCACAGACAAACAGAATTGAACGGACGAAATCCCACTTTCACGGTGTTTATATGGTTTTGTTAATATATGTTAAAATGTTAATAGTGTAGCCTAGTTATAACTTACATCCTAACTCTATTTAAAACAAGGTAAGCTTTGTTATATATATATATAACAAATGATGCAACCTTAAATTTATGACGTTTGATAGGTAATTTACTGTAACTTAAAGTAATTCTCTATGTTATACACTGTTATAAAGTAGATCTTATGTTTTGACTGTATTATAATCCAATTTTGAAAAATGCGCGTATTTTTTTCTTTTTAAACCAGATATATGAAGATGGCTACAAGATAGTAGCCGAAACGTCACGCTAACATATATTGTAGTTTATCACTAAAATCACGACTAAGTATAAGTGTGAATAAATCTGAATGTCTAAAATTTGAAGACAAACTGTTTTTTATTAATTTAAAATCATTAATATAATTTTATTCTTTAGAATAAATGTTTGTAATTTTCTTTAGAAATAATCATGTATTAGAAATTAAAATAAACTTTTTGTTTTTTGTTCATATTTCGTACTATTTGTAAAGAACGGAACAAAGCAAAAGGTTGTTTCTTAGTATTTCGTAAGTAGTTTTCTGATGTTCATTTCTGATTATCTATGTAAACCACGAACAGATGGAGATGATTGGAAAGAACAGATAAAATCATCACCTGATATCCGGTGATTTTTCACAGAAACAGATTTCAGCGACTAGTAACAGTAAGTTAATTTCAAGAGTCCCGATGAAGAATTGACGCGTAAGAACATAGAGACCGAAGGTGATCAATTCTTTACATAACCTTCTCGTTAAATACTTGAACTTCTTCCTTACTTTCCGTCTTTCCTTTGACATTTATTCCAAGAAGTAAGTGTCGTATTTTTACGAACATTATTTTTCTACGGTGTCATGCGATGTAATAATTTGCATACAATGCACCACTAGCAGTATCGTTAAACGTGCTATTTTACTTTCCGTGCTTTCGTGCAATGGCACTCAGAACGTGCCAGGGAATCAGGATACACCACACCTAACCATCTTGCGACATGTAATGCTTGGATTAACTTTCGTTTCTGCTCAGGCACGTATTTATACTGTGCGATCAGAAAGTCTCCGAAGTGACGTCCTTGCCAAAATATTTTCTTTTACATGGAAACTAACGATCCCAAAAAATGCTTCGATCTAATCGATGCTAACGATCCCAGATATTGCAGTGTATTAAATAAATGCAATTAAAGTTACGTAAACCGTACCCTAATCTAAGAATTAACAATACATTTTAACTACACTTTACTATATTTCGTTACACTTAAAATTCAAATATTCGAAAAATGTTGTGCATCGTCAGCATTTGATTAGACTTCCTGCTTTTTTTATCGCAACTTTCATATTTTTCGATATTCTGAACGAAGCAAGGCATGTAGTTTAAAAGGGTATCCATAGATCGCACCTAAAGGTCTTCTGAAAACTGAGTACAGCCTAACTCGTCGATTACCTTTGCCAAAACGATCATGTCGCAATACTTCAAGGTCATTTCTGGGGAGACAAGGTTACAAGGTTTGTTGAAGAGGCTGCCGCCACACTTTGTAGAACGTGACGCATTGTCTCAAAATGTTCTCTCAGTATTCAGGAAAAAAAAACCCTAATTTTTCCGCTGGTTTTGTATACAGAATTTTCGGTACAATCTCTGGCAGCTTGTTTTCAGAACAGGCCAATGGTCTTCGATTCGCGACCGAAAACGCGACTTTACCGAGTATTGCACAGTAGAAGGCCGCCCGCAGGATTGAACGGGCGGAGGAAGCCCATGACCCTCGCGTTTGCAAAGCCGTGATGCCCTGAATCCAGCTCGTTGGGCAGGTCTGGACCAGAGCGAAGATGACGTCTCTTGTACCAATCCCATTTCCGAATAAATAGAAGTGGAGTTGGGTGGCGGAAACACATTTTTAACGGGCCAAATGCCAACGATCTATGACGGCACTTTTTAAACGGTAGAAAAGTTTTTAACTTTATACAAGTACTTTATTCGTATGGAGCATTCTTTAACAATATTTTTTCTTTGAGATGAATTTAAAATCTTTAAAAGATTAATCTCTCAAAATATTCTATTTATGAATTTGATCTTTATGTGCAAAGTTATATTTTAATATTAAACTTTTCACAAATTCATCAACCGCTAAACTTTGCGTCGTTCAGGCCGAAATATTTTCTAGCTTTAGAAAATACTTTTTAAAGTATCCCACATCGTATTCATAAACTGATTTTAATAATAATAATAATAATAATAATAATAATAAAGGGGTAGAGGGGTGTTAACAACACCAGTGAACCTGGGCAAGCCCTTTGTTCCCTCATCATTGATATGCCGACCCAGCCAACCCGGTACCACCTTTGGGCGGTCCCAAGAGCCCGGAGGTTCTGACACCCTAAGCAGAGGAGATCAATAGATCTCCACTTCGGCCGGGACTATGCCCTTCCACATTCTGATGATTTCCGACAGTTATAAACTGATTTTATTCTACGAAAATATTTCTCCATATTTTCTCATTCTCAAATAATATAATAATTCAGTTTGTCATTTAAGGACACAAAATTTCGTGCATTGAAGTAAAAAAACATGATTTAAATATGTAAAATAATAAAAAATTGCAAATAACTTCCGTAAGTGTATTGATAAATACGCATTAAATACATTCTATATTCATATCTTAAACGAATAATCACAAATGTGTGAGAACAAAAGATTTTAATTAATAAATAACTACCTGATTACCCGACGTAGCCCGGGTATTTATCACAATCACATATTAAGCTGCCTCGCCAGCACCGCGAGCTCCCCCCCCCCCCAAAAAAAAACGCGCTATGCGATCCGTCATGGCAGTTCTACCCTCATCTAAGCCCCGTCCTTCTAGTCCAGGGATTCCCAACCTTTTTTCTTTCATTGTCCCCTTTTAAAAGAATAGATAGCTCCATTGACCCTTACGTTGTTCTTTAAATTATAGAGCATACCCAATCATAGCAGAAAGATTTGCATATAAATGTATTAAAGAAAACAATAAGGTACCCTAATATTTTGGTAGAGATCTACATTTTTAATCATCGAAGATCCTCACAGAGTAGCTGAGTTTTTAATATTATTCTACAATGGTTACAAAATGTTGAGTGTTGTTTAAGTGGACATAACATTTATCCAGTATGTGCCGAAGATTTCTTCCGCGATAGAGTATAGATGTGAATTGTTATTTGTTGAGTTTTCTACGCAACCTAAGACGTTGTGTAGCTAGGTTCTCGGATGCCCCGGCGCAGTTAGTCGAAATAGGGCCATTATGTGCAATAAAAGTGAAATTAATATCTTTTTATTTAATTGCTTCAAGAATATGGCTGGTGCAATGGAGAAAATGTGCATGGAATGCGATTTGCTTTATTTTATGCCGATATCCGTCTGAGAGTTCTTATTAAGGACCTTTGAATTTGCGGACGGAAAGGTCCTAACTACTCCCCTGATTCTAAGGATGAACGATGAATACGGAAAAGAGGAGCGAATTTGTCATTAATTATTATATTATGTGTTATTATATATCAGAAATAATATCAAGTTCGTTAACTTTTTTTGTAAGCATTGAGATCTTGAATATACTTATCATTCTCAGTTTCTTATTCAGCTATAGAATACCCCTTGATCGACGTTGACCCCTTTCAAAATTTAATAGACCACCATCGGAACCCCCCTGATTCAGCCCATTCCTCTGTCCGTTCCTTCTTGTCATCTCTCTCCGCCCGCTTCTTCCGTTCTTTCCTCTACCCTAATTTTTTCTGGTCGTTCCCCTTTTTCGTTCCACTTATTCTCTTTCGTTCTGCCCGTTCTTCCAGCTCAGTAAAGTTACAATAGGGAAGTTTTCAAAAAATATTGAAATTAAACTTAAAATTGGTTGCTTTTTTGCTGCTAATTAGTTACGCAAAAAATTTTGTCGTTCTTTATTTCACCCTGTTATTAAACATTCGGCTAACGACATCAAGTTAGCTACGCAATGACAAGAAAAGCAAGACATTACAAAGATAAAACATAATTACATCAGAATTTGTCGCGTTTATGTTGCTCAACGCATTCCATAAAATAAATTTTGTTACATTTTAAACAATTCCAGATATATAATTTTCTGTAAACATGGTCTTCTGTCTTCATGTCAAATTAGCATCGCAATCACAAGAAAACCAAGAAATGACAGAGATAAATAAAAAAATACATGGGAATTTGTCGTTTTTTGTTGCTCAATACTTCCCTAAAAAGAAAAAAAAATCAAGAGACAAAGAGACAAACTGTTGTTTCAAAAATCTGACTCTAGTGCTCAATCATGGTTCAAATGTGGAAATAAAATCCTTCATTTACACCTGATGTATTCGGTATTCAGAGGAAGTATTGAGCAACAAAAAAGCGAAAATTTTCTGTTTGGTTATTTTTTATTTATCTCTGTAATTTCTTGGTTTTCATGGGATTGCGGTGCAAACTTGACATGATGATAGAACCCCGTTTATGGAAAATTACATTTCTAGTATTGTTTAAAGATAAATAACATTTCTTTTATGGAAAGTGTTGGGCAAAAAAAGCGACAATTTCCTGTGTGGTTATTTTAATTCATCTTTGAAACATAAAATTTGCTTGAAACGTCCGTTTGCATGATATGAATTTGTAAAAATTTCTGATTTCTGGTATTAGTTGAAGAGAAACCAAATTCCTGTTTTGTGAAGTATTGACCAATAAAAAAGCGCAAAATCCAATGTAATTATTTGTTAATTATCTCTGTAATTTCTTGATTTTCTTGTCATTGGGGTGCTAACTTGATATCAAGTTAACCTAATGTTTAATAACAGGGTCAAATGAAGAGCGACAAAATGTATTTTGCGTAACAAATTAGCAACAAAAAAACGACAAATTTTGAGTTCAATTTTATATATATTTTGAAAACTTTCCTATTGTAACTTTACGGAGTTGCTAATTCATTTCCTTTTGCTTCTCTAGTTCCTCCTGCTCCCGCCGGTCCTCCCTCTCCTCTCTCCTCTCGCCCGTCCCGCTCCTTGCTCTCCTTCCGCCCCACTCGCCCCTCCCGGATCCGCCTAGCGATGGAAAAGTTTAGCAAAACATTGATGCATCACCAAATCGTTTTCGATGTCGACGAAAACATCAACCAAAAACATCGATGTTTAAAATATAATGAAACATTTCGAAGAAAAATGCTTCGGTTTTAATGTGATACATAACACGTCATATTACTTTAAAGTATATTCCACCATACATTTAACTGACCTCTTAATTTTTTAATCAAGGTTCAAATTGAATTTTAATGTATTACCACGTACAAAATAATCTAAAAAGGTAACAACACTGGAGAAAGGTTACGAATAGCAAACGGTATTCGTGACGCCTGGGGTTCGACAACAGTGGCAACTGCTGAACACTGCAACTGTTGCAACAGTGCAACATTGACAACTTTGTCAATAGCTGTTCATTGCGAGCAATTCTCCCCTAAAAAATACACTGGAAGTTTTATTTATATCATGACAATTTTTTGGAAAAGATCGGTGTTTTGGGGCAAATATATCGATCTGCAGGAAACATCGAAAACAATACATCGATGTTATAATATCGATGTTTTTAATAAATCCATTTCTTTCCATCCCTAGTTTCGCGTGATTGATCCGCTCCATCCGGTCCCGTTTGGTTTCGTTCCGCCTCAGCCGACGTCTCCTGGATGCATTTGGCATTGCACTTAAGGTAATGTTAAAAAACATTTTTTTTTGGGGGGGGGGTAACATTTTTAATCGTAACTATTCTATGTTTGGTCTTGGCCGCTGAAAATTACTAGTTCCAAATTTCAGAGCAATCACACCACTTGTTTGTATGTTTTTGTGACACTCAAGAATGCATACTGTTACTTTTATGTAATAGATATCTGTTCGGAGGAAACAAAATTAATATTAATGAGATCGTTAGAGCTCTAAATTCGGTCTGTGTATGTCAGGAAGACAACATCTATGATGAAGGCAGATTTCACTTTCTCGCATACTTCTTACGTAAGTAGACAAAGCTAAGTAATGCTACAGCAAAAAACGGTAATTTTTCAGGAAGAAAAAGTCGTGTTATACTTTTCTGATACAGAAAAAGTATGTAATTATTGTTCTTATGCGTAGTAAATTACTTAGTCCAATGAGCGGTGTAGCTAGAAGTTTAGTGTGTCCTTCATGCCGAAATATTGGTCGTCCATAAATTAATAACACTAAAGGGGAGGGAGGGGGTTTGAAGCCACGTTACGCTGTGTTACATAGGGTTAGAGGGTGGTAGCTTAGTGTTACGTTTCGCTGATATTTTTTTAAATTTCTCACCAGTTGCTGAAATAATTCCTTTTTCAGTCTGATACAAAAAAAATACTGTTCGCGCAATTTTGCGTGAAAATACGGGCGAGAAAGTACGCTGTTTTAGCACAATTTTTTTCTAAATGAAAGCAGTTTTTCGAAAATAGATAATTGAAGTGTTACATTGAATTTTTTCAAAATACGTGTTATGCGCAAATTTGAGTCAAGTAGTAACAATGTGTAAACAAATTTTTACTCTTTCGATTTTCACTACAACCACAGAACTGTCTAAAAATGCAAATGTTCAACTTTCTTTTCAAGGCGTGAGGAAAGATGTAATTCCTCTAAAGACGATTATGGTAATAGCTATGTTAACTGCTACTATACGCCATTACCCTAGTTCGCATTCAAAGCGTGATGAAAGACGACAACACAGGCTCTTTGTAATTAGATATATACGCCCTGTCCATTTACATCCATTTGATGACTTAATTTGCACATTCATTTGCTTTTCGACCAAATGTGTATCAACTTTTACAATATTATATTTAGTGACGATATCGAAACGAACTAAATCTTTCGTGGAAACTCTCCCTAACATCTAGGTGCACTGAACGGACACACCGAAGCATTAACAACTTGCGCTCGCGTCATTTGGCTGAATACATTTCGCAGGACGGTGTGGCGATCAAGTGTTTTAGAACATTTAAAGAAATGGTCGGCTGGTCTGCACTGACGCTGGTGTGCAGCACTCTAGGGACGCAACATCGGTGTCGATGTTTTCTAAACATGGATGATTTTATAGAAACATTGAATTTTTTAGAACATCGATTTATTGCTGCCGGCGTTTTTCGGACATCGATGTTTAATGATCAAGTATTTTGAGTTTTCAATGTTTTATTTGTGAACGGAATATTTCCATGATCATAATTTTGTAGAAGTTTAAACATGCTGTAGTAAGTGATAGTCTCGTTTTTATATTCGAAAGCCAAGTTTTTATAAACCTTCACGCTTGTACCATCTTCTTTGATCAGACTATATCTCTCGCCCGAGATGTCTCCGGTGCTTTTCTAGTATTCTCTACGACTTTCTCTCTGACCGGGAGGTGCTAGGTTCGAGTCCCGACGGTGGTAGGATTTGCGACACTAGCTTATCAACTAGGTCGAGTTTAGTCGCTGTCTGGAGGAGAATTGTAGCGGCCGGCTACTCTACTCTGATCGGTAGTTTTCCGTGGTTTCTCCAATCAATACCAGGCGAATTCCGGAGAAGTAACTGGCCACTGACCGCGCGCGATCTTTCCTACCTCTTCCTTATGATATCCTTACCCCTTACCACACTACACTACCACACATGCTGGGAAACTGTTCGAGGTCTTAGAGCGTGTCCCGACCACGGTGATGTCTTGCTGGTGAGAGATAGCTCGTTGGGAAAAAATCCACTAGCCGAAGTATGTCCGCGTCGGATCTCACCATACAGCGGAGGAAGACCACCGACACCTCTCGAGCAAAATCATGCACTACACTCATGGGACTTGTGGCGCTAATAATTGACGTGGCCGGATTCGCTATCAAACACGGAACCCCTACATCTTTTCTCATATTTAGTCATTTGAGAGGCGACCAACCCATGCGTCGTAGGCTTAGGGCCTCCCCTAGCTTCCCCTACACTTCTTCGGCGAACTGAGAATTAGTCCTGTGAGATGAGGCACAGGATGTTTATTATTATTATTATTATTATTATTATTAATTGTTGTCAGTTAAATCGTAGTTATAAATTCGGCCATTATGAAATAAAATTTTGTTGTGTACGAATGTAATATTAAGAGGTTACTAAACCACCTTTACAACATCGACTGTTTCTGCTCGATGTATTATTAACACGGACGCTTTAATTTTGCACCTCGGTGTTCGAGGTTGGGCGAGGTCGCAGTCGCGGACGTTGCAGAGGTTGGGCGCGTGCAGAGACCAGTGCAGAGCACTCACCGCAGTCGCGGACGTTGGTGAGGTTGGGCGCGGCGAGCGGCAGGCCAGCGAGGGCCAGCAGGGCGGCGAGCGCCGCGGCGCGCGCGGGCGACGAAAGCCTTCCGATCATGGCACTGCCTGGGCGACTGGGGGGCGTCGCGCCCGCCCCGCCGGCTAAGTACCGGCGCCCAAGGCCGGGAACCTTTCCATGTTTACGCGCCCCGCCGGCGGAGGTCCGTCCGGCGGCCCGCGGGGGGAAATTGGGCTTTGTGAGGGCGGTCGACTCGACTCTCCTGTCCCACTCCGTCACAACACGCGCCGCCATTCGTCGGCTTTTTTCCCCCCCGGGGAACAAATTTGTTTGCGAAGGGAGCCAAACGCTTAATGGGGGAATGGGAGAAAGAAACGCATGTGAAGTTGACGTTTCGTAAGTCGCGATCACTCTTCTTCCCTCGGAAAGAAAAGTGTGTGTTTACGTCGTAATGTGTGGATGCATTCCTGGCAATCCGGTTCTATGGAACAGCCCATGATTTATCCTTGTCAGCTCACGAGTCAGCCAACAGTAAGCGTAATTTTCCCTTCCTGAAAATTACTTGATTGAAATTAAATGTAATAAATCACCTGTATGGATCCTTCTATTTATTGCTTGTACGAGTAATTATCAATAGAGACTAGGATTTTTTTAAAATTATTTTATTAACGTTGCAGGATATCACTTTAACAGTCACGGAAAGAACCACACCCCAAACCCACTGCCAAGAACTACTACATAATCAAAGTTTCCCATTTTTGTTTGTTTGCAGATCTCTTTTGCAAAAATTATTGTCGTTGATCCGTAACAGATTTACCTTATTTACTCATAATAACCAGACATTGTACAGTATTAAATATTTAACTTGATGTAAACAAGTTGTTTTATTCACCTGTTAATAAATAATTAAAAATTATCAAAGTTGTACATAAAACATTATTATTTGCAATATTTATTATCGAATCAGAGCGAGAACCACTATATTTTGATCCTTCATAAAGCTACGTACGTCATCGGAGCTTTCGACTCCTAAAAATGTCCATATCGAACTCAAGAGGTCGATATTTACTACATGGGGGTGATTATTTTAAATAAAAGTTGTTGCCTTCACCAATATTTTAGTCGTGTTCATTATATTAGCAATTTCTACGTGGATTAGCTATCAAATTCAGATCTTAAAAATATTTAGTAAAAGTTTTATAAATTCCCTCCATCCTCTGTACATATAAATAAAAGAATTATGAAAATTTGAACAGTGTTATGCTGATTTCTGCAACGAATCCAAAACCGTTTTTCAATTTTTAAGAATTTTTTTTCGGAGTTACGAAGGATGGTATACATCATGATTCAGTCTTCGTTGTTAATACCCCAGAGACATAACCCATATGTAATGGCTGAATTTGACAAAATTGGATACTCTTCGTCGTTTAGTTCTGTGAATAATTAACGTTAAACATGGCACCATGTGCTTGTGCTAATGTAAAACAGGCTATAGCAAGAGAGCGAGCGGTTGTACTTCGTGTTAAGGCTCACCACTTCTGAGGAAAACTAAGAAATTAATTTTATCCACTAAGCCCCGAAAGCAAGCGCAAGGCAAATAGTGCCGAGGTCTACGCATGAAAGCTACTCGGCGAACAATTCATGCAGAGAGATTACGACTTTTCCATTTACGTGGGTGCAGTATTTGCGTAGTGGAAACTTACGTCGTTCTGAATACTCGAGACATTTCCTGCGCAAAATGCAAGGAAAACCAGGAATTTCTGAAACAATTCTTTGGACAGGTGAAGCGTGTTTGAAAAGAATGGGAACAATTAATGCGCATAATTGGCTTTTGTGGGACGAGAAAAATTCACATGTACGTCGCGTAGCTCACCAAGAGTGATTCTCTGTAATAGTGTAGGTTGGCATTGTGGATGAAGTTACAGTCTGCCCTCACTTCTTACCCGAGTGTTTGAGAGGCGTTCAGTATCTGAATTTTATTACTCAGGTTCTCCCTACGCTTTTGGAGGACGTCCTGTTGAATGAGCGGGCACAGATGTAGTTCCAGCGTGAAAGCGCACCCCCTTATTATCACGCAGTTCGAGAATACCTAGATTTTCTGATTTTCCTGATAGGTGGATCGGACAAAAAAATCCTAATAACACGGCTGCGGATTTAAATCTGGTAGACTATTTTTTGTCGGGGTTAATCGAAGACCGCGTTTATGCTATTGAAGCCGTGAATTTTGATGGCTTTCCGCGCTTTGAAAGCGTGGCGGCAGAAATAAAGGGACGCCCCGGCATAGTTGTACGCGTCACGGAGGCCATGTGACACAGATGCCGATATTCCGTTCACGCAAGAGGAGGTCATTCTGAACCCTTATAGAGCCTCTGTTACACGAGGTGAAAATGAAAAATTATGACTGTAGACGCAAACAATAAATGATCTTCAATAACACTTTAAAATATTTTTTCCCTCTCCTTTTATATTCATTGGATAAGTATGTAATAATAGAATCAGCGAACAATTTTTAATGTAATATTTGGGCTACCTTTATGTAAAAAATGACCTGACAAAAAACTTATTTTTTTCAAAAATTTGAATAGGGTTCACACTATTTTTTTGGCACATACTTAATGTACTCTAACACAGGGTCCTTTATGCGCATCGAGGACTGAATCACCCTGAATAGACGCTAACCGAGCAATTGGAAAATTCCGAGATACATATGCTTTATACGCCTTCTGACGTTAAAAAGATTTTATTAACGATTGATTTCTATATGCTCTTAGACACCAAATATTTTTTGTAAAGACATTTTTCATTATCTGTTTATAAATAATTGGCCGAACTATAGGTTTTACTTCACAATCTTTCCACAACCAGTTTATGTATTATGTATTTTTATAATTCTTTT